>JAWNNM010000277.1:0-191492 GCA_035044965.1 Lordiphosa andalusiaca
TGTTGCTTATTCAATTCAACTTTACTAACCAAATGACGAATACGAAAAATAATGCGCATTCCGCCTTTCTACCCCAATCTCACAAAAAGGGGTCTCTTATTTTTGGGGTTGATTTTTCTAATAAAAACGAAAAAGATGTCAGATACCGCAGTTGTTACATCCGCGTCGCCAGTGGCTGCCCCACCAGCATCCGTTGAGAAGAAGGTGGCCGCCAAGAAGGCTGCCACAAAGGCAAAGAAGCCAGCGGCACCACCATCGCATCCGCCAACCCAGCAAATGGTCGACGCTTCGATCAAGAACCTGAAGGAGCGTGGTGGCTCATCGCTTTTGGCCATCAAGAAATATATCAGTGCCACATACAAGTGCGATGCCCAGAAACTGGCCCCGTTCATTAAGAAGTACTTGAAGTCATCCGTTGCCAATGGAAAGCTGATCCAAGCCAAGGGTAAGGGTGCATCTGGCTCGTTCAAACTGTCTGCCGCCGCCAAGAAAGACCCCAAGCCAAAGGTTGCCTCTGTTGAGAAGAAACCCAAGGCCAAAAAGGCCACTACAGCCGGAGCAGCGAAGAAGAAGCCCGCTGCTAAGAAAGCAGCCGCTGCCGGTGACAAGAAACCCAAGGCCAAAAAAGTCGTCGCTACCAAGAAGACCGCTGAGAAGAAGAAATCCGAGAAGGCTAAGGTAAAGGATGCCAAGAAAACAGGAACAGTGAAGGCGAAACCAGCCGCCGCAGCTAAGGCCAAGGCCAAGGCTGCCGTTTCTGCTGCCAAGCCCAAGAAGACGACGAAAAAGGCCACCGCTCCTGCTGCAGCCAAGAAGCCCAAAGCAAAGACAACTTCTGCCAAGAAGTAAATGAGTTTTGCAGGCGGAAGATTGCGCAAATTTTAGATATCGAATATCGGAAATTTGATTTTTAAACAGCCCTTATTAGGGCTACAAATTCATATCAAATGAGAAAGAGAATTTTCGAATAATTATTATATTTGATTTAGGGCCAATTTGTCATCTTCTAAATAGCTGCTAGCTTAGGTTTTTTCTCTGTTATTTGTAGGTTTATATGAAAACGGCCCTTAATGATGTAGCTAAGCAGAATGTGCCACTTTTGGATGAGGATGACTTGGCATGGATAGAGTCCCAGTCCCAGTTCATTGCAATTTTTATGTGCGTCAACTGTTGCGGGCTTGTTGCCATAGACATATCGCACGATTTAGGCGGCCAATAGAGCGGCCCCAAACGAAATCACCTTCTAAATTGATCCATTATTTCAGGATTCCATTTTGGTCGCACGGTAGCGCTCTCCATTCAGGGTAACGTTCCTGCCTTCGTCATATTTAATTGTTCAATCTTTTCATCTCCGACCCCATAAACTGTATATATATTCTTGATCAGCATCAATAGCCGAGTCGATATAACAATGTCCGTCTGTCTGTATGAACACCTAGATCTCAGAGTAGACTAGTACGTAATATAAATAAGATGAATATTTCCTACATTTTTTAAGATATCGAGCTCATACTTTGCAGTGTAGCGTATGTTCCCCATATCTACAACCTCTGAAAAAACGTCGGATAAAAAACGGCATAGTTATACAGGCTTAAAAAAACGTTGAATACTTATCTGGGCGGCATGGGCTGTGTTTTCAATGTTGAAATACTCCTATTAATGTCAATGCTCTGTTAATTAACATAAGAAGAGGTTATGTAAAACTAATTCTAGCGCCTATATCGAAGTTGGGCAGGGCCGACTTTAAGTAAGTGTGAGCAGAGCGGAAGGCAAGTATGGGTTGAGACTCTCAACTTGAGAGTTATCTACAGCACCTAAGTGTAAACAGAGGAATAGCGCATAGTCGCATACTCCTTGTTCTTCTTCGAAAACATGGCATTTGCAAGTTTGCAAAAAAGATGCCACTTTTAACTTTATGAGAAATTATCATGAACGTGAGAACTTAGTTCAATAACTATCACGAAAAACCTAAGCCAAAGTTTGCGTTTGATTCCCAAGATACCAGAATATTGATTTAAATATGAAAAATATAAATTTGTGAGAGAAACTTCACTTTTTCCATATGTTAAAAAATTCCTACAATTTTTCCTTTCTTCTCTGGTTGAAAAATGTCCTTTTTTTGTAATCAATTAAACAATATATATTAAAAACACAAAAAAAAACAAGTAAGGGCGCTGCAGTCGAGTTTCCCGACCACAAAATACCCTGTTCATTTGTTTTTGTAAAAAAACCTAAATTTAGGCAACACTTTTTTCTAGTCCTGTCCATAAACTGGAGGGGGTGCTCTTATCAGCTCAACTGTTTCGCTTATTACTCCGGTGTTTTTTGTCCGATCTGATTGTACTTTTCAGAATAGATAGATATTGGGCCTAGCTTGATGTATACTAAACCACGAGGCTCTAACTTGAAAATTGTGGATCTGACGTCTATTTAGGTCTGGAATTTCTAGAGGAGGTCTAGGTTTTTTGGGGATAAAATGGGGACGGGGTGGAATTTTTCAAATCTGAAACAAACTTGATCTGCGTACAGCATAAATCTAACTTCGTGCAAAAATTTGTGGCTCTATCTCTTATAGTCTCTGAGATCGACGCGTTCATACAGACAGACAGACGGACAGACGGACGGACGGACAGACGGACGGACGGACATGGCTATATCGACTCGGCTGTTCATGCTGATCAAGAATATATATACTTAATGGGGTCGGAAAATTTTCCTTCTCCCTGTTACATACATTCGCACAACTTCATGATCCCCCTTTTCCCATTTTCAATGGGAACAGGCTATAAAAATGGATGAGCATTAACACCGGAGTTATTGCTTAAAATATTTTAAGCTGTCTTAGCTATGAAATTGAACCGTCAACAAACGCCTTGTCTTTTGACCTCGTACATAGACTAACTGATATTCGAATCTAACGGGTATCCCTAAGCAACGGTAGCATAAAAGTCGAGCAAGGCCGATTTTAGTTTACGCTTTCGTTTTCATACACTCAAAAAATTTATTTTCTAATTTTTAGAAATGCACCCTAAAATAATTTCTTACATTTAGAAATTCGAATTATTTTTTCTTAAATTTAATTTTAATTATTAAATAATTTTTCTAGATTTTTTCCTAAATACTTTCTTATATTAAGGGCGAATTCGTTTTTGAATTTAGAAAAAATACATTACGGTGTCGTAAAATATGTCGAATTTAAAAAAACGCCCTAAATTTAAGAAAGCACATTTCTTAAATTTCGACAAGCCATTTAGGGTGGACGGTGTTTGTGGAGTCTCTTTCTCTTCATTTTTTTTGAGTGTAGAGTGAATTTGATTTGTTGGGCAAGTTTTGGGTCGCTTTAACAGTTAATCTTTAAGCAAAAGCTTGTGTCAACATATCGCACAAAAATCTAGTCTAACAAACCCCATAAAAGTGCACGTAACCCAAGAAGTGCGACACAAAAGCACAACCAGGGCATGAAGTGCTAAACAAGCAAAGCGCACTCGAACAACTCACCTTAGGAGCATGAGTGAGGTGTCAATAAGTTTCCGTCCATGTCTACCATAGATTGTACTTTAAACACTTTTCGACTAAGTGAAAAACCGCAACAAAAGGAGTTTAAGCTTGGCGAATGGCAAGGAGTCGAGCACAAAGCTCAAATATTGATTTAACACTGACTTGCAACTCCACTTCTGAGTTTGTCAGCGGGAGCTAATTGACGGGCCAAATTTAAAGGGAAAAATTTCTATAAGCCGATTCTGTCCCCCAACATAACACCGAGCTGGGCTGAACTAAGTGAAAACTACAAAAGTGGCACGTGCAAATTATACGGAATGGAGACGCCGCCGCTCACTCCGTTCGTCCATCTGGTGATGTTACTGGAATATTGTGTGCGTAGCAGTAATCATTATGCGCACAGAAGTCCCCGCCCTACCCTCGACCCACCCTGCCTGCCATCAGCATTCGCACTGCAAACATAGCTGGAGGGAGGGAATGCATGAGGACGTTGAGTGACACGGCACACAACAGTGCAAAGTGTTCGAGTGCTCCAGCCTTGGCACTTAATTTCTATCCATGAGATGATCCCTTAATCTACAGATAAATTCGAATCCAGCGTTAAAATTACTCTTATTCGCAAATCCTTTCGATTACAAGACATGGCTCTCATCATAATTCAACGATTCAGTTTCATTAAAAGTGCTTCCTCAGAGTATAGAAACTTCGTCTCGCCGACCTCACTGAATATCTTTCTGTTTGCTTTGAGCGAAGCGCTGTGACATCTTCCGCAAGTAGTGAGAGCGGGCCTCTCCTTGCAGTATCCACCATGCGTGGCACATGAAAATTATGTTTATGTTGCGCTATCACCTCCTCCCACTCATTTCACTCTCGCTGCACGCCACTTCCCTTGCGACTTTCACTAATGTCAAGTTGTTGTCGTCATTGTTGTAGTCAGAGCAACCGTGTCTGCTAGATAATGTCACAGTGCCTGGCATTTGGCAGAGACCAAGTCACCACACACACACCCGCACACACTAACACACAAAAACCATCTCGGAGGTGGGGAACTCATTCTTGTCACCATATTGTGCATGCAATGCGCGTTGTTTCCGTTAACTGCTTTGGCACACTTGTTTCTGATTATTATTATGTTTTTGTCTCCTGTTCTGCTACTTTTGCTATTGTTGCTTGCCATCACATTTTGTTTGTTATTGTTATTATTATTATTGCATTTGTTGTATGCCCAACTACATTGTGTTGTTGGTGCTGCAGTCAAAGTTTTTTTTCTCACATTTCTTCTAGTTCTTGTGTTCTTTGCTTTGGTTGCCTCGCACTTCTTTGTTGCTTCACTGTACTTTGTTTTTATTGAATATTGTTACCAGTTCTTTGGACGGGGTCGGAAAGAGGGAAATGCCTTGGAGTTGTGTTTTTTGCTGCGCTCACCGCAACGTGATTTCCATCAGCGGTGTCTTCCTCAGGTCCCTCACGGTTAAAACATGAAACAGTAAAAGCCAAGGCTGCAAAACCGGGTATGAAACGGACCGATTCGAGTCCGCAACGTTTTTTAAAACATATTCATTTGAGATGTTGTCATCGAAACTATTTTATACAATGCACAATCGTCCATCAATCATAAATCGAATTCAGAAACAAAATGAAATTTCTTCAAAATATATTTAGACATCTTGACTATTTTTATACCCTTGCAGAGGGTATTATGAAATTGTCCGGATGTTTGTAACACATTGGAAGAAACATCTCCAATAACATAATTTATATGGATTCTTGATCAGCAAGTAGGAACACCAGAACGCAAATTTGCTTGTTTGCAAGCAAGTTTGCTCTTACATGCAATTTGTAAAAGCAAATATAAGGAAATAAATAAAAAATATATTTTTTAAAACATACAAATTTCTTTATTTAGATCTTTGGCGGGGCAAGTAAAATCCAATTAATCCAGAATATTCCATATATTCTTCACCTATTGAGAAAAAATTATTTGCTTTAAATGGAATCGACTCAAATATTCATATTCGTTTGTTAGGCTTTTGCATAATTCTACCAAGTTTGGTTAAAACTGGACATCTACATAGTGTAGCTCCCATAGAAAAGTTAGGTCCGACAAGTAGTCTTGTAAGAAAAACGGGCTGCAAGGGTACACAAACTTCGGCAGAGCAGAAATTAACTTTTCTCTTTTTTTAAGCATTCAAAGCCCCTAAACTTATTACCTCAAATTTAAAGCTTTAAGCCGGGTGTCCAGCACAGCGGAAACTAAAAATTCCTACCAAACTTCATATAAAAACGAGAGCGTAAGTTAAAGTCGGCCCTGCCCGACTTCGAAATACCCGTTACTCAAGGCAATTAGTGTTTAATAAACTCATGCGGCTCAGATAAGTATGCAACGATTATTTAACTCTGCCATTTATTATCCGATCTTTATGAAAATATGTGACATTGCACATATTGGCCACATAGTGCATACTGCAAAATCTGAGCTCGATAGCTTTCAAATTGTAGGAGACATTCATTATTTTTTATTGCGGGGGCGGGAAGGGGCGTGGCCAAAATTTGAAACAAACTTGATCTGCCTAAAGACAATACTAGCTTACATCTAAAATTTGGTTGCTCTAGCTCTTCTAGTCTCTGAGATCTAGGTGTTCATACAGACGGACGGACGGACGGACAGACGGACAGCCGGACATGGCTATATCGACTCGGCTATTGATGCTGATGAAGAATATATATTCTTTACTAGCTGACCCCGTCAGACGTTGTCCTGAGCTAATATAATTTTGTGTGTTATTCTATTATACTGCTCAAAAAAAATCATATATGTGTTCGAGAGGTACCCGAAAGAGTTGACCGATTCGGACCATATTTGTTATCAGCCTTCCTCTATTCATGACGAATGTCTTTATAAAGTTTCATCCAAATCGGTTGAGTTAAGGTCAAGTTATGGTGCAAAAAAGCCGTGGATGGCAAATTACGCGATCCCGGTGTGACCTACCAGAATCAGCTATAGATATAAACCACCTACGCTGTTACTACTACACTCACACGAAATTTCATCGAAATCGGTCCAGCCGTTTGGGAGGAGTGAGGTAACAAAGCCATGTACGGAAGAATTTTATGTATTAAGATGATATCGGAGATGCTTCCTTCTGCGTGTAACATACATTTGCACGACTTTAGTATACCCTTTTTACTCTACGAGTAACGGGTATAAAAACTGTGCCAGGAATTTTTTGTTTGCTTTTTCGTTTGCTGTGTATCCAGCAACACGAACGAAATCCACACTTTATAGATAGCGTGTGTGGAACGAGAAACAGCTGATATTCAGGCCAGGAATATAATGCTGACAATTATTTTGGAAGTGATTTGACAAAAGATGGAGGCAAAAACTGTGAGAAGAGATTGCTTTAATACAAGCAGTTAAGGCAAGACCATGTCTTTGGCGAACTACAGAGAAAAAGCATTTTGACAACATTTCTGTGAAAAGTGCATGAGAAAGTTTTGCAGCACAAATAAATGAAAAAGGTAGGACACATGTTATTGTGTTCAAAGTTCTTAAATTCATTAATGTTACATATGCTTGCTAGCAAATGACTGTAAGAACGCTTGGAGAGACGGAGACAGAGAATATAGAGAGAGACAAAGAATGCTCTGAACGACAGTTTGTTTTAGTTGGGTTCCACACACTCAAAATAAATAGCAAATTCCTGCCAGGATTCTTACCAGCGTTCTTACTGTCATTCGCTGGCAAGCATATATAACATTAATGAATTTAAGAACTTTAAACACAATTACATGTATTCCACCTTCTTCATTAATTTGTGCTGCAACACTTTCTCAAGCACATTTCACAGAAATGGTGTCAAAATGCTTTTTCTCTGTGTCTCTCAAAGACATGGTCTTGCCTCAACTGCTTATATAAAATCAATCTTCTTCTCACAGTTTTTGCCTCCATCTTGAGACAAATCACTTCCAAAATAATTGTCAGCATTATATCCCTGGCCTGAATATCAGCTGTTTCTCGTTCCACACACGCTTCCGAAACGCCGCTATTGATACGCCGCTATCTATAGAGTGTGGATTTCGTTCGTGTTGCTGGATACACAACAAACGAAAAAGCAAACTAAAAATTCCTGGCACAGTTTTTATACCCGTTACTCGTAGAGTAAAAAGGGTATACTAAAGTCGTGCAAATGTATGTAACAGGCAAAAGGAAGCATCTCCGATATCATAAAGTATATATATTCTTCATCAGGATCAATAGCCGAGTCGATATAGCTATGTCCGTCTGTCCGTCCGTCCGTCCGTCCGTCTGTATGAACACCTAGATCTCTGAGACTAGAAGAGCTAGAGCAACCAAATTTTAGATGTAAGCTAGTATTGTCTGTAGGCAGATCAAGTTTGTTTTAAATTTTGGCCACGCCCCTTCCCGCCCCCGCAATAAAATATAATGAATATCTCCTACAATTTGTAAGCTATCGAGCTCAGATTTTGCAGTATGCACTATGTGGCTAATAATAATAATAAATGGCAGCGTTAAATAAACGTTGCATACTTATCTGAGCCGCAACACTAATTGCCTTGAGTAACGGTATTTCGAAGTCGGGCAGGGCCGACTTTAACTTACGCTCTCGTTTTTATATGAATATATGCCAAAAAAGTACATTTTAGGTAATAAAAAAACAAGGTTCCCACAATTCTACGAATCCTTTTTTACTGTGTGAACATGGTGCAATTTAACTTTGCACTTAATCATATTTTAAATATTTCCATGTGTACCACAAATCGCCTTTGACCCAAAATGTCCATTTGAATTGCATTCTTTTTAGATCTAAATCGATTTTGAGAACAAGAGGGACAAAATTGAAAGCGAAATAAATTTGATATTTGTTATTTATTAACACTGTCTAAAGCATGGGCTGAACCCTAGTTCGAAACAAAAAGTTTGCGCATCAAATTTTTGATCTTAAACAATTGGACAACTTTAGTTAAAATAATGCAGTATCATGCATGATAACTTGCATACAATCACCTCGGAATTTTTTAAACTCGTTAAACAGTATTGTACTACTATTTTCATGCATAAAAAGATTTTGTCCATGTCATGTGAATGCCTGTGGGCATAATTTCAATAAGGAATTCAGTATTATACAAAGAAATCTTATAATTGCCTATTCACTACTAATTCAAGGTCCTTTCGGTCTTATCATAAATAATGTTTTTGCCAAAGTCTAAAAGTATGTCAGCCCACTCCACTTCTATCTTAAGCAAAGTCTACCCAGAAAAGTTGGAGCAGTAGTACTGTAGTAAGCCTTTTAGTGTGTTTCTAAAGAATTTAGGCTAAGCAACTTAACTTTTTTGCCCGGGTCTGGTGGTTTCGGTTACGACTCGGCACGTCTAATGAAAATGTTTTTTCTAAAGAAACTTACATACCCGGTCACCTTCACTATCTATTGGCGCCAGCTTTGTAGTAACTAGCCATGAAAAATTGTGTCAAGTGTTGCAGTTCGGATTCGGCGTTAAGCTGTAGGTCCCTTTATAAAAAGAACAAATGACTATACGCAGCCCCCAAAGAAGCCAAGGCTAGAGTCGAGCTTCTTTAAAATTTTTCTTCGAATTTCTGCACAAGAGAAACGGACCTGCAGTCGAACGCCGAGTCCGAACGGCATACTTTTTGAGAAGCTTTTTACTGGCTAGTTACTTCACACTACAACAAATAATGTTCTATTTAAATTTTGTTGTAAAAGAAGCTGCAGTTGATGATGTCAGCGAAAGGACAATTCGTACACGTCTTAAGGAAGCTAGCTATGGAACGTATAATTTCGGAGCTATTCAGCGAATAACTTGCAAAAAAAATATTTCGCCTATTGCGGCTTGAAAGATTAAGCTTCTGTTGGTGGAACCTTGTCCTTGACCTACTTCGTCATGCCCTTAGCTGATTTCAGGCATGATATCAACATGAAGCACTCAGACGTTGAACTGCATGTGTGTTAATCAACTACGCTTTTTCTTCTGGAGATAAGCTAATTTGGGGTGACCTTTATGTTCGAGCAAGACACGGTCTTTTATCATAAAACGTAAAAGACAACCCAACTCTTGAAGGATGCAGAGTCCAGACTTAATCCTTATGGAGAATCTCTATTCGTATCTCTAGTCGTATATTATGCAGAATCTGAAGTCGTATATTAAATGAAACCGAAGTCCAAATTTGCACTCAAAACACTCTGGAGAGAGAATTCATTATTTTGTATCCAAAGAGCTGAGTCGATTGAGCTTTGTCCGTCCGTCCGTCTGTCTGTCTGTTTCTACGTGAACTAGTCTCTCAGTTTTAAAGTTATCGAGCTGAAATTTTGCACAGAGTCTTCTTTTTGATGCACACTACTAATAAGTCGGAGCCGACCGGAACGGATGACTATATCCCATAGCTCCCATAGGAATAATAAAAATAAAAACTAGTTTTAGTGAGAAAAACTTTTTTCTTTTCAACGGAAACGTCTCCAAACTTTGAAATCGTAGGTTTACTAAGTTTTTTTTTATAATTCTACCAAGTTTGATTAAAATCGGACAACTATATGGTATAGCTGCCATACAAAAGATAGGTCTGAAAAACAGTTTTAGTTAGAAAAACTTTTTTGTTTTTAATGGTAGCATCCTGCAATATTGTATTTGTTTGTTTCACATGCTTTCACATAATTTTGAATTTTTTAATTTTTGGCCAAATCGGATGACTATATCATATAGCTCCCATACAAACGATCGGTCGCAAAATGGGAAAATATTCAAGCGAGCACTTGCAAGGGTATAAAAACTTCGGCACAGCCGAAGTTAGCTTAGCTTTCTCGTTTTCATACAGATAGACATACATACGAATAGAGGGACAGGGCTACATCGAATCAGCTGTTGACGCTGCAGCGCTCTGTTAAGAATATGTACAGAAAATACGATCAGAAATTTAGTATAATACGGGTACTTTAAGTCTTAAATCAGCCTACATCTGGAAATATTTTCCTTTTGAAATGAAGATTTGCATTAAATAGGATGAAATTTGAAAACATAACTTAGGTTTTTGCAATTAAAGTCCAATGTGAATCAGTTTTTTGTGTGCCTTAAGCACAATGTGTAATTCTACTGCAAAATAAATACACAAAACAAAAACAAAGTAGTTTATATATAATATTTGCCCTCTGACGGATCCACTGTGGTTTGGATGTTTTAGCAATTTTTAAAACCAACCCTACAGTCAGCTGCCACTGCTTTATTTAAAGGAGACGCTCAGCAAATCTTGTAAATGAACTAGGGGATGGCCGGGATAAAATTAAGAATGCTTTGCTCGTAAATCTAATTGTTTTTGGATATAGTTAGTTCTTTTTCATTGAACTAAGGTATCAATCAATCCTTAATTTAAAAAATGTTGTAAATAATTTTAACCATATAGCATAAGAGTGCCACTCGAACGCTTGAACGTCTCCACTGTCCTTGCGTGCTGCAATTCAAGATGGCTTCGGAAAGTTCTCAGCTGTCAACAGTTTCATTGACACAACTTGTTACTTGTAGTTGCTGTAGTGGTTCTGTGTTCTATTCTGCTTGTATTGTTGGTTTTTGTTTGTTACTTGTTCTGTTCAGTACTGGGCTCCGGTAGCCTTTTGTATTCCTCTCCCTTTTTTATTGCTTGACTGCAGAGTCAAAGTTGCTTTGTGGTGAGATTATGTGACTTTATATACCCGATACTCAATGATAATCGCAATGAAAAAGGAACTTTTTTTTAATGAAATTCTACTGAATATATCACACACACACACACACATATGCACGCACACTTGTACACTTAAACCCCCAATGTCTGAGTATGAGAACAGCAATAAAGATGTAAATTAAACAGGTGTTTCTCATTCCGTTTCCAGGGGAGTTCCCAGCAGCAATGCAGCACGCGGCACCAGCGCATCCTCGCCACTCGCCCAGTCGCTATCTCTTGGTGTACCTGTTTGTGTACTTCTGCAGTTGGGCCTTGGCCGGACGCTCTGTGCGATTGTGGGCGAGTGGCTCTCCGGCCAAGTCAAGGCCAGGACGGGGAGAGGGCGGCGACATGTCCGTGCTGAAAGTATTTTGAGTTTGTTCTCTTGGCGCGCACAGCTACAATCAAGCAACACGTTCAGGCCAATCTATGAGGCGGATATAAGGTGAGCCGAGGTCTACATAAGACAAGAAAAAATTCTCCCAACTCACACACGACTTACATATATAAGCTGTAACTATATTGATAACTAAAGTATATATACACATAACCTCTGGGCTATTGGAGTTTTCTATGAATCAGCGACGTATACGTAATATTTAGCACAAACAACAAATAAAATAACTCAAATAAAGCCAAGTTGTCGCCTTTTATGTACGTCTTTGTATCATACAACTGAACTGTCTAAGTTTTTTTTATCTTTCATTTCTAAATATCAATTTTGTGTAAATAGGCTGCACAGCATACCTAAAGGCGCTTTTGGGTTCACTTCAGTAACTTGTGCAGAAACTTTTCTAAGCTAGTATTTCCGGTGTCCTTTCATTGTGGGACGAACACTGCTCAATATTGCAAGAATTAACAAGCTAAGTTCTCGAATTGAAAGCTTTTCTAGGTGCCATCTGCATTTTGTAAATTCCAATTGCCTGATAAATGTTTAACAGAAAACGGCGGTTGGAAAAAAAGAAATAAATTGTTCATCTCTGGCATAGAAGTAAAAATTTCAAGTACTGACTACAAAATATATTAACCAACAAGAACACTGTAAAAATAAAATTAATACTTACATCTAAGCGTACCTAAAAAAAAAGTAAAACAGGCAAATAACAAATTAAAAAGAACGGGAAAAATATAAAGATTTTTGTCAACTTGGCCAAATCTGCAATGAAAATAAATCCGAAATAGGCAAATTCTGAATTCGTTCACGACAAATCTAACTCACTCAGAGGCTTTTGGGGGCAATGCACTAAGAGCGCAGCTTTAAGGCCAACGCATCTTAGACGACCTGAAGTCAGAGACTTTCAAATTTGCTACCGAAATGTTATAGCAAAACCGATCATCTCCTTCACTGGTCTGTTGGTTTCGCTAACTTGCAGGTTAGGTCAGGTTGCCAAACATAAGTAGGACTGCTCCTGCTTAGTATTAGTTGTGTTCAAATATACTTTGATTTACGTGTTTCTTTAATGTGTGTACAAATTAAATATATATTAATTAAGCAAAAATTGAAATGCAGCGAGAGTAGAGAAATGTCTGATTCGGGAAAGAGATTAGCTTGAGAGGTAAATTGTTGCACAGTTTGAAAATTTATTTGTTGTTAAAAACATTAGAAAAGTATTAAAAAAAAAAGAATAATGATGTTGGTTAAGTAATTTAAAAACAAATCTGGCTTGCTAGACAAAAAGTAATTTCAGAGTGGTTGTCTCACTTGACTTTAAAAGCTTCCCAAAAAATTTCAATTACCAATTCTGTTTGCTACTTTTGTGTCTGACTAAGTTCTATCATCACACCCAACTTTGCCATAGAGCACACAAAACTAACCAGAAACAAAACAGAAAATATGCAAATAAAAAACCAATCCATTTCAGTGTTTAGATACGCATGTAAACAATAAGGAAAAACTACACATAAAAAGTAAAACTCTATTGATAGAAATTAAAGAAAAAACAAGAGCGAAAGTTTCATTAATCAAGCTAAGCAGAAACGTAAAATCACAAAACACAATTATTCAAATCAAGCCAAATGCCAGGCATTCTGATTTTTTTTGTCTCCCTTCATTTGGAGTTCATGAAATGCAAAATTCGTTTGTGTTTGATCAAGCATTTCATTACTTATTGATAATCTGTTGTCAAAGCTCAAATTGTTCGTTTTCTGTCTTTCAGTTGAGTGTTTACGTGGTGTTTCCCTTTCATTTTTCTAGACTTTAAGTGGCGATTTCTTAACACTGACGATCTAAGCAAACTCAACTGAAATAAATATTGAATATGTAAATGTGTATTTATAATATTACTATATATATAAAGAATACTATATATATACATACAAGAATAGTTTATTTATTACAACCATAACACACACACAACAAAATTGAATTGACAATGTTATTAAAGCTAAATGAAAATTTGAAAGTAACTTTCAACTAAAATACGAGCAAACAAAACCGATAAAAACAAGTGAAAAACTCAAAACTAAATCTTCTAAGAATGTAAGAATTCCAAGTGTGCAGTAAATGAAATGAGAAACTCCAAAATCAGAAAAATAAAACCAAAACAAAAAACATAAAACATATTATGTCAACTGTTAATTGAGTTGTTTTAATTCGGCAGAGCGGGACTACAAGCGGTGGGACAGCGTAAGTGAAAGTAAACTAAATGCTAACCAAACAAAGCCGAAATCATTTTTCATCGCAGCCAACACTGCTAACGGAGAGATCTGTCCTAGGCGATAAAATAATGAAATGACATTAATCATACCACATGTAGGCCAGCCCCCTCCCCAAGGGGGAGGCATAATGAATGCGGGTCTTTGCTGCACACATTACTCTGTTAACAACATGTTTTGGCCCCTTCCCATAATTTAGAGCCGTTACGTGCCGTTACGTATTTTTAATAAATATTAGCTCAGAGCTAAACACTCCAGCGAACGCTGATGGAAAATCAATAACAACGCTGCCGCCGCGACTAATGGACGCTGGAAAGTGTGCTACAGATATTTTATTGACGACAACTTGCGCTTGGTAAGGCACCGCTGTGCCCGGACTTCATGCAAAACCACTCAAGGACAAGTGGGCAATAAGCGAAAAACTTTTATTGTTTTATGTCGAAAAAGTTTGCCCTGTGTGTGTCAAGAGTTGGCCAGCTCTAACACCAACAGCCGCAGCAGCATCATAATGTGTCATATATTATAGTCAGCCATGTAATGACCACTCCTAAATGCATGGCTTTTGCCATCCGCCGGTGGCCATATGTAACTCGACCCACTCAAGTGCAGCCGCAGCAAAATGCATTTGGATCAGTGGTTAACGGCAATGCGAAACGCAGAGCCGAAGGGGAGGCTCTTCTAATGTTCGTTTGTATTGTAGGTGTTAATAGACTGTTTGAGGGCGGCGTCGTGTGTGATTTTGATTAGTTTACACACTCTGGATGTGGCCAGGGATCCTCCATTTGGTTGATGTCCATAAATGTGAAAGACGTTTTAAATTAAAGAACATGATATTTTATTTAATACAGTTAAACCTCTAAATATGTCTTATTATCTCTTACACAGAAAAAGAAAAACAAATGTAAACATGTAAATTTTACTATTTACACTTAGATTTAACTATTTTTACCATTAAAAATGCACCACAGTGTGTCATAGTAAATATGCAGTGTGAACACTTAAATCTTCTACCTAATATGCCCATGTTTGATTTCAAGTGTTCTGCTGATATATTTGATGGGACAGCATATTAAAATCAATGTTGATCTTATTAATTTCAACTATGATTCATATTAAAAAAACAAATTAAAAAAAAGGTGGGAACTATGGAAGGAATGGTTGAAAGCATGGGAGGTAAGACCATGAGGAGGAAGGAGAAAGATGTGGGCAGGAGAGGACAGTGGAGGGAGAGCAGGAAGAGGAGCTGGGAAGTGGTTAGAGAGTGGGGGGGGTGGGGGAAGAAGAGGAAGAGGGGAGTTTTGTGGAGTACCTTGACAAAGTCTTCTTTATTCTGAAAAACGAAACACTTAAATTTTTTTGTTTAAACTTACCTTGACTGGGATTTGAGCCCAGGACCCCGGCCACTTACATACAAACGTCGGCGTCTCAGCCAATACTGCTATCGGGCACGCGTGTGTCAGCGCAGCTAATCGCAGTAAAGAACTTAGCGAATTGTTAACTATGGTCAACATCCAAACAAATATTTTTCGTTGTAACATTTAATATAATTCACATTGACCAACTTTTTTTTATCACTGTTCACTGGTCACTGTTTACTGTTTGATTCTAATATACCTTTTACTTTAATTATGAAGAAAATGTTAATTAAGTATGAAAAATAATTAATTTAAATGAGTGCTTAGTATATTTGAATCTACTATGATAAACTTTGATTTTAAGTTGAAAAATATATTCAAATTTATTACGAAACATGTTTAATTTTACATTGTAAGGAAGTGTTTCTTAGGCTGGGGTTGGTCTCAGACTAGCCAGGATCACTTACAAACTTTATTTGTTAAAGTGCTGGGACATAGGGGCATAGAGATGAGGGATCAAGCGGAAGTTGGTAGGTTTGATCCGAAATGTTGCTACTAATATAGAAAAGGAAGCTTCCTAAGAGTTGGTCGAAAGAAATTTGAGCATGAGCCCTCCTAGCAGGCGATGGCCTAGTCCAGGGTCCGTGAACGTGACTTAAGAAACGGGAAATTTGTCAGCGCCACCGGTACGGAGACATTCTGAAACCTGTGGTCCGGGAAGTTCGGCTAGAGAAAACAAAACTATGTTCCATACACTGTAGGTGACTATCTACCCCGCATTCTGAAAGATGCAGACTTAATACTGGGTTTAGAACCTATAAGAGCCAAATGAAAGATGGAAACCTGGTCCACCTCTCGAAAGGTCCACCACGGCAGGTTAACCCGTGCCGAGTATGCTTCAGGTGACGACCTGGCCAGCATACTAGGAGACGAAGACTGAATACCATGCTTAGGACTAGTAGCGTCTCCACATGAGAGGTGAAGACCTGGACCACGTGTCCTGAAGAGATCTACCACGGCAAGCGAAACTGTGCCGAACACGCTTTTGGTGACGACCTGGCGAGCATCTCGGTGGACGACGACGGAAAACTATGCTTACGGCTAGCAGCACCACATGGAAGGTGAAAACCTTGACCACGTGTACTAAAAGGAGCTACCAAGGCAAGTGAAACTATGCCGAACATGCTTCAGGTGGCGACCTGGCAAGCATATTGGTAGACGGCAACTAAGATCAATGCTTAGGGCTAGCAGAACCACATGGAAGGTGAAAACCTTGACCACGTGTACTAAAAGGAGCTACCAAGCAAGTGAAACTATGCCGAACATACTTCAGGTGACGACCTGGCAAATATATGGGTAGCCGACGACGGAAAACTATGCTTAGGGCCAGCAGAACCACATTGAAGGTGAAAACCTGGATCACGTGTTCGGAAAAGCTCTACCAAGGCAAGTGAAACTATGCCGCACATACTTCAGGTGACGACCTGGCAAACATATTGGTAGGCGACGACGAAAACTATGCTTAGGGCCAGTAGAACCACATGAAAGGTGAAAACCTTGTCCACGTGTACTAAAAGGAGCTACCAAGGCAAGTGAAACTATGCCGAACATGCTTCAGGTGGCGACCTGGCAAGCATATTGGTAGACGGCAACTAAGATCAATGCTTAGGGCTAGCAGAACCACATGGAAGGTGAAAACCTTGACCACGGGTACTAAAAGGAGGTACAAAGCAAGTGAAACTATGCCGAACATACTTCAGGTGACGACCTGGCAAATATATGGGTAGCCGACGACGGAAAACTATGCTTAGGGCCAGCAGAACCACATTGAAGGTGAAAACCTGGATCACGTGTTCGGAAAAGCTCTACCAAGGCAAGTGAAACTATGCCGCACATACTTCAGGTGACGACCTGGCAAACATATTGGTAGGCGACGACGAAAACTATGCTTAGGGCCAGTAGAACCACATGAAAGGTGAAAACCTTGTCCACGTGTACTAAAAGGAGCTACCAAGGCAAGTGAAACTATGCCGAACATGCTTCAGGTGGCGACCTGGCAAGCATATTGGTAGCCGACGACGGAAAACTATGCTTAGGGCCAGCAGAACCACATGGAAGGTGAAAAACCTGGATCACGTGTTCTGAGAGGATCAACCACGGCTAGTGAAACTGGGCCGAACATGCTTCAGGTGACGACCTGGCAAGTATATTGGTAGCCGGCGACCGTATACACTGTTCAGAACACTGCCTTGGACCGCAACACCGTCACACACACACACAGTTTGAGCACATGGCCAGAAATTAATTACTCGGATCTTGAATGGTTTGGTTTGTACGAAAGGGTTACTTGCTTTATTCGCTGCACTTCATATTCTTTCGATTTTTGCCGCACCGAGAGTTCGATGTTGGGATTGCCTAATCTCAGGCCCTAGGGCCAGCTTACCACGTTTGTTTTCCAAGAGGGGAGGGAAGCGGGGTAAGATCAGCAGCCGCTATTGTTTACCGTTGTTGTCGTTGTTCCTGTTGCCTGTTCTGGTTGTGTCAATTGTTCTCGTCTTTTCTTTTCGCGGCTGCTCGTCGGCAACTCACAAAAACTTCTCCCCGGCCGCCAAAATTGTGGCGGCGATCGTCGCGTCAAACAGTGTGACCAGCGCGGGCCTGTTAGTGGTGTCACTTCGATGAACTGGAACTGGTTCGTGTTGGTGACGGTGCTGAGCTTAATAATATCGTTTGGGGATGGGATTTTCTTTTAGCTTAATTTTTAATCATATTAATAACAAAACATATTATTGGCCAGTTGGCCGAGATCCAATTCTCATTTTGTGGGAGCTTCAGTGCTCGGGGACTTACAGTTAGATTTTTGGGGCGCACTTAGTCTAGTGCGTCACAACATGTTGTTTTTTAAGTGCGTGCAAATTATAAATAAACATGAGCAACTTACAATTAAAAATAACGCACTTAAAATGAATTAAATTACACTTTGATTTTAATAATTTTTAAATTAACTAGGTAATTCTAATATGTTTTTAGTTAAAATAAACTCATTCATATTCAGATCAGAATTCAGAATTGAACATGTTTATAGTTAATTATACTATGCACTTTTTTGCAGTGTAAGACTGCCACTGATCCACTTATTGGTACATCTTAAATCGACAATGAAAATTCCGAAGATGTTGGACTCACAAAAATTTCTTTTCAAGCAATGTGGACTTTAGAAAGACCAATTTTAATGGAATATCAAAAGTCCTACAAATAGAGAACCAAGTAACATTTCCAGAATGTACTATTACTCGCAGAGAGTAAAGAGGGAATGAGGTTAGTTCAAATTTTTCCAGGATTGAATATTGAATAATTGCGAGAGCGCAGCTAGAAGCCGCACTACCATCTCCAATAGTTCCAATTATACTCATTGAAATATTGGACGACAACAACGGCAATTTGGATTGTGCACAAGAACCTAGCGACAAGCGGCAGCCAGCAACAACAAGAACGAAGCCCACGAGATTCACGGCGAAATCGCTCAAGCTGCAGCCAGCAACAATAACGAGGACGATATTCCCGCCGATGCCAACGATTTTGGAGTTGCCAAGTTCAACGTCGAAAGCGCCAACGCTGAGCACATCGGCGAAAGTGGCAGTGCTGAGGGAGGAAATGTTCAACCGAGCATTATACAAAAAGCAGAGACTGGTCACACTATCCACAGCAATGTACACAACAAAACAAATCAACATGAATTAATCGAACGATTGATGGAAAATTTGCGTTGTGAAAATGTTGCGCAGCGGGCAAAAACATCTGAGTCGATCATCGCAACTAGACTTTAATGCCGAAAGCGACATCAAGGTGTTGCATTTGTATGATTTTTGTTGATTATTTGTTTTACTTGTTTCGATGTCGATGGATGAGGCTATCAATAGAAAGTAGCAAGTCGGGAGTAAAGCTTAGTATACACATCAACAAAGGAGCGGCCAAAACCAAAAACTCCATATAAAAACGAGAGCGTCAGTTAAAGTCGGCCTAGCCCGACTTCGAAATACCCGTTACTCAAGGCAATTAGGGTTCAATATCCTCATGCGGCTCAGATAAGTGTGCAACGTTATTTTATCTCTGCCATTTATTATCCGATCTTTATGAAATTTGAGAGATTGTGAGATTGTACATATTGGCCACATGCACTATACTGCAAAATCTAAACTCGATAGCTTACAAATTGTAGGAGATATTCAACATTTTTAGAGCGAAGCTCTTTTACGGACGGTAGACTGGGGGGTAAATCCTGAAAACGATTGTCTTTGCGACAGATTTTTTGGCTACGCTTTTGACTTTGCAAAGTCAGCAGCGTTTGTGTGTGAGCTCACTCAGTGCGTGCGTGTATATGTATGTATGCAACTTTAATGTATGCTGCAAATTATATGCGCTCTCTCATTTTCTCACGCTCTGGCACTCTCTGCTGCCGACGCTTTCCTTTTTTTCGCATGTTGTTGTTACTGTTGGCATTGTTAACGGACTACTTTTTGCCGACGAGACCACCTAATATATTGCATCATGTCTCTGCTTACACTGGAATCTGCTAACCAGTGTTGCCAATTTAACTATTTTCGCACCAGATCTAGGTATTTTGTAAGGTCGAAAGCCAGAAAGTCTGTGCAAGAAAGCGATAGCAGCATGTGGGTTGTGAGCAGAGTTCTCAACAACCGGTCCTCACTTTGCAGTTGTCAGAAAAAAGAACGGTTATGGTTTTGCAAAGTCAGCAGCTTTGGCCTATACAAAACAGCCATAGCAGCAGGTGGGTTGTGAGTTGGGGGGTCGTGGTGGGAGATCAGAGGTGACTGAAAAAGTGATCAAAACACTGACCGAAAAGGTGACTGAAACAGTGACTTAACTATGACTGAAACTGTTACAGAAACAGTGACCGAAACAGTAACCAAAGCAGTAACCAAAGCAGTGAAAAGTGCTAAGTTAAGGCTATTTTCTGGCTTTATTTTATTTTGTCAACTCAATTAATGCACAATTTTTAAGGAATTTCAGCAACAACTTTTTTGGTTAAGCCGGGTATTCTGCACCGCGGAAACCCAAAATTCCTGCCAAACTTCATATCAAAAAATTGTGTCAGGAATTTTTCGTTTGTCCGTCCAGCAACATGAACAAAATCCACACTTTGTCTTGATAGCGACGTATCGATAGCGGCGTTTCGAAGGCGTGTGTGGTTCGAGAAACAGCTGATACACAGCTAAGGAACATAATGTTTACAATTATTTTGGAAGTGATTTGTCAAAAAAAATAGAGGCAAAAACTGTGAGGAGAAAATTGCTTTGATACAAGCAGTTGAGGCAAGACCATGTCTTTGACGAATCTCACATTTCTGGAAAAATCACATATAAATAAAGGAGATACATGTTATTGTGATTAAAGTTATTAAGTTCATGTGACTGGTTTTTCTGTGACCTTTGTTCTTAGTAAACCTGCAGTTTTTTTAGCCGGCTCGAGGTCATGTTATGCTTTCGCACAACTTTAAACAGAGACACAACACCACAAAGGAGGCTGGTAGATCGTACAGCTGTTTCAAAACAAACCACCCTCTATCATCAGCGATCAATGCATACCAACTGAACGTGTCTAAGAAGTCTCTCCATGCCAGCGGAGGCATAACCGTTTGGGAATCCCAAAGCAGAATGCGCGGAAAAACGTAGAGAGGCAGCGTAGAGGCAGTTCATTAATTTTGTGTATGCTAGCTAGCAAATGACTGTAAGAAGGCTTTGGAAGAGAGAGACAGAGAACGCTATGAGCGACAGTTTGTTATAGTTGGTCTCCACACACTCAAAATAAATAGCAAATTTCCGGCAGTAATTTCCCGCAAAGCTGGATACAGGCCTTTGATAAAAAATATCAAAAAACATGTAGCACTATCGACATTTACTTTTAACCATTAAACAGAACACGCAGTCAGAGGTTCTTTATTGTTTTGATGGAAGTTAAAGACAGAGAGCCCCTTTCTTGGGAAACAATTTTTTACTAGTCAAAATGTAAATTGGATTAAAAACAAAATTCATCTGGATATAACCATACAAAAACAATGGTACTTTATATTCTTTTGAAAGTGTTGTAGTTTCAAATCAGATTATTATTATCCTTCGTAAAGAGCTTCGCTCGTACCGGGTGTTCCACGACGCCCACTCTTTTTTTATTGCGGAGGTGGGAGGGGGCGTGGCCAAAATTTTAAACAAACTTGATCTTCCTGCGGACAATACTAGCTTACATCTTAAATTTGGTTGCTCTTCTAGTCTCTGAGATCTAGGTGTTCATACAGACAGACGGACGGAAGGACGGACGGACGGACAGACGGACATGGCTATATCGACTCGGCTGTTGATGCTCATGAAGAATATATATACTTTATGATATCGGAGATGCTTCCTTCTGCCTGTTACATACATTTGCACGACTTTAGTATACCCTTTTTATACCCTGTTCCCATTGAAAATGTAACAGGGAGAAGGAAAATTTTCCGACCCCATAAAGTATATATAATATATTTTTGATCAGCATGAACAGCCGAGTCGATATAGCCATGTCCGTCTGTCTGTCTGTATGAACGCGTCGATCTCAGAGACTATAAGAGATAGAGACACAAAT
The DNA here is from genome assembly GCA_035044965.1 of Lordiphosa andalusiaca. Lineage (NCBI taxonomy): Eukaryota > Metazoa > Arthropoda > Insecta > Diptera > Drosophilidae > Lordiphosa > Lordiphosa andalusiaca. The sequence continues at coordinate 21,871 of JAWNNM010000277.1, forward strand.
TTTTGCACGAAGGTAGATTTATGCTACCCCCAGTTTATGGTCAGGACTAGAAAAAAGTGTTGCCTACATTTAGGTTGAAAATTTTGTTACAAAAACAAATAAATGAAAACAAATGAACAGGGTATTTTGTGGTCGGGAAACTCGACTGCAGCGCCCTTACTTGTTACTCTACGAGTAACGGGTATAAAAAGTCACAAAACTTTTGGCACCAAAGTCTTTTGGCGCTCCCTTTGCTGGTAGTCTACACTTCAACAAAGCGCCTCATACAGAGACCGCATAATATACAAGATTGGCATTTTTCTGCATGGTTTCCGATAACTCAAGAATGATTGGATTTTGGTTTATTCTTGACATATCGCACATTGCCGATACACAAATGTGCCTTATCGAGGGCATTTGCAAATATTTAGACAACACTAATAGAGCGGCAAAACCTAAAAATTTACGAAAAACAAGAAAGAAAGTCGGTCAAGCCCGACTAAAGCATACTCTGTACCAACGAAATTATACGCTCAGCATACATTTTGATGCTGCAGTAGCAGCTGACAGTAGCGCTGCTGCAGCGAACAGTCTTTTGATCAAAACTCGAAAAACCGTTTATCCGATTTTGTCCATTCCTTGGCTGATCGATAAGTTATCCCTATTACTAAATATGTCCAGAAGGAACGACTTATCTATCTTTAAAACTGTGGGAGATATGAGGTTTTTTCTAAATTGCGTGGCGGAAGGGGGCGTGGCCAAATTTAAAAATAAACTTGATCTGGGGAAAGCATTGAAAGCCTTAAAGTGTGGGACTTGGAATTCCTCACCCACTAAAACCACCCCTATTCTCCGATTCCCTCTCGCGGAACCACCGCTAAGTATTACCACACGAGGGGGAGATGGCTTGAAAGCCTCAACTAAATCCGTTTCTAGGATTTGAATTTGAATTCCGCTGTTTTTCAGCGCGACGCAAGGATTTGATGATTACTGCGGCTATGGTGCAAATAGCATCCCAATTGTTTTGCGAGCTAAGTAGGATATCCATCAAGTCAGTGACTGTGACTTCCAATGCCTAAGCTTAGCTCTTCCCGTTCTGCAGAGAATCTCGGACATACAAAAACATGACAAGACATGCTCTGCGTCTTCAATAGACCGCGCACAGTGTGTTCAAAAGGGATCCGTCTCGTGCTTAAACCTATAAAGATAGGATTTAAAGCACCCATGTCCCGTTAGTAATTGCGTCAAGTAGAAGTCGATTTGTCCGTGGTTTCTATCCACCCACGGCCGAATGACGTCAAACCTCTATCTCTTACCATCTGTGAGATCTGTGCGTTCGTACGAACAGACAGACGGTTGTTGATGCTGATCAAGAATATATATACTCGGAGATGCATCCTTCGCGATGTTAGATTCTTTTGCACAAACTTATAATAATCTATGTACCTACGGTACAGAGTATAAAAATGACATGAGCGCAAGAAAACGAGGTGCCGAACTATTTTCTCGGGATGAAAAGATTTAGCTTATAGAATCTGTGAAGGGAAAGCGATTGTTGTGGAACCTTAGGGAAGGTCACAGCAATTTAGTCTTCCTGGAAAGCGGGTGGGATTGGAGCGCAGATGGGACGGGATGGTTCATATTAATAAATCGCTAAAGAATGCAAGGAAAGGTGGGTGGACATCGGAGTCTTAGACCACCGAAAACAAACCCAGAGAAGGATCCATTGCAGGAGTGGCAGCGACGGTGGCGGTGTTATCGACATGATTGCTGCCAGTGCTTATCCGTCAACGACAGCGCTATATAGAATCCCTTGTCTTCTTCTGTTTTCTTTAGAATTCATAAATTTATTCAATAATTCAAATTCAAATTATACAGTTGGCAGTGTGACCATAATGCATGCGGGTATCTCGAATCTGGCCAAACTAGACAAAAACAAAACAACTGCCGCTTCGGGTATTTTTGTTTTGGCCCCTCTTTTGTTGATGTGTATACTTAGCTTAAGCGTGTTGGTGTGCTGCCTTTGTGGCATCACCAGATCGGTTCCGGTAGGCGATAGCTGCAGCAACATATTGATATCGATGAATGCTATCGAACTAGGCTGGTGCCATCGCTGACCGCCAAGATTATTCAGCGTCATTTCATCATCGCCAAGTCGATTTACTTACGTTTCTTCATTTAGCGTGTAATACTTTTATTAAATAAAGTTTATTTCTAAAGATAACCAAAGCGCTCTCTATCGAGTGTAGGGTAGGGAGGGGAGGATAGTCTAAAGGTCATCAAGTGGAAAGTGGGAAACAGCCCACCTAACGACCGCTGACTGTTGCCAAGGGCACAGTAAGAATTAAGAACCTGGTTGGGGAAGCAGCAGGCGCTTATCATCATACTTATGCATTACTTTTCCTATGTAGCCTAGATGAAGATCTAAAGAATATATGTGTGCATCGTCCAGGCCAGTTTCTAGTGCCAATGCATAGTTCGGAGTGCTTGTTGGTAAATGCAGAACTTTCTTAAGAAATGGGACTTGGAGCCTGTTCACTTCTTCAAAGTGCTTGCATCCCCAGACTTGTGCTCCATAGGATTGAACAGCTCGACACACTGCATTAAACAGATTCCATTTGGTACTTATGCTTATATCGCGTTTGATAAGAAAATGGTTCCATGTCATGTTCATACTGGTTTTGGCTTTATTGTTGCGGCTAATTACGTGTTTTTTAAAGGACACTGAGGGGGTGAATATAACTCCTAGGTAGGTGAGTTCGGGTGAAATTTTTATAGGTTCTCCTTTATATGTCCACCTCTCCGTCGCTGCCAATTTAACACCTTTCGTGAAGACCATAATTTCGGATTTTGCTAGATTTACCTCCATGCCCCACCTGGTGCAATACACCTCCAGCCGATTGATTATGCTTTGAAGTACGCTTATATTATCCGCTAAAATTACGATGTCCTCCTTCCAATGGGTCGTGCAAATCATCCAAAAATTAAGCAAAAAGCGTCGGAACCCCTAATTCAGTCTTAAAATAGTCTGACATATCTTCTCCTTGCCAAACAGCTGATTCAGTTTCTTCATATAGCCTTCCAAGGAGGTTTATTGTCTTTATCGAGACACCCTTTGCATGCAGCTTGTATCAAAGTAAATTTCTAGGGACCTTATCAAAGGCCGCTTTGAAATCGGTGAAAAATCCGTATACTTTTTATACCCGTTACTCGTAGAGTAAAAATGGTATACTAAAGTCGTGCAAATGTATGTAACAGGCAGAAGGAAGCATCTCCGATATCATAAAGTTTATATATATTCTTCATCAGCATCAACAGCCGAGTCGATATAGCCATATCCGCGTGTCCGCCCGCCCGTCCGTCCGTCTGTATGAACACCTAGATCTCAGAGACTAGAAGAGCAACCAAATTGTAGATCTAAGCTAGTATTGTCTGTAGGCAGATCCAGTTTGTTTCAAATTTTGGCCACGCCCCCTCCCGCCCCCGACATACAAAATGTTGAATATCTCCTACAATTTGTAAGCCATCGAGCTCTCATTTTGCAGTACAATTGTGGGCAATTTGTACAATCTCACAAATTTTGTATAAAGATCTGATAATAAATGGCAGAGTTAAAAAACGTTGCATACTTATCTGAGCCGCATGAGGTTATTTAACACTAATTGCCTTGAGTAACGGGTATTTCGAAGTCGGGCAGGGCCGACTTTAACTTACCCTCTCGTTTTTTAACTAAAATTAATTGGTCGAGAGAAACGCTGACATTTATTTCAAATTAACTGGTAGGTTGATTTGTTTTAAGATGTTTCCTCACACTTATTTACTCCATCGTTGCGTTGGGTTGGGTCCAGCGACAAAAGTAGACCTCCTACCACGATATAAGTATATATCAGGGCAGCTGCTCCTAATTGATGAGCATATGCTGAGCGTAAAGTTTTGATCTATGTTGCGAAGTTAACAAAAGTAAATATCAACGTTATTAATTGGCCAAGCGGAACTGCTTGCACAGCTTAAAAGTGAATCTGCCCGCACATGTGCTTTGCTTTAAACGACACTGGTGGTGGGGGTGCTCCGCTGGCGAGAAGGCTTAGAGGCTCCAACGCGAGCGAGCTACTTTTTGGCGAGGTTATGTACTCATGTGGCGCTAAATTCTGCAACGTGGTCCTACGTGCGCAAGGACGTGGGCGTGGTGGCACGACTTCCTGAATCTACTTCCGCGTGTTACGTCACAAAGCGACGATCAACAATTTTATCCGCCGGCTGTGTGCGTATGTGGATTCGTCTTTACTGGCTCCTCCCTACAGTTGGAGTCCCGATACCCCAGGCAGCTCAGTGGAATATGTGCACACGTGGAGCCCTGGGTGGGATAACCAAAACAAATCTTACCGACCACGCCACGAGTATGTAAAATGACAGCGCGGAGGCGCAAGCAGTATTAATTGCGCTGGCGGGTCGGCGGCTGCAGTTTGTGTTTTACAGCAAACAAAATGTGAGTCAGTTAAACCGCTCAATTATTATAAACACCAATTATCACCTGTGCACAGAGATCACGCTGGAACTTCAGATCGGATACCACAAGAGGAATATATCATGGACGCGTTATTTGACGATTGTCACCTTTTTGCAGGTTATGTAACCTCACCACACTTCAACTTGTACTTGAAGGTCGTGAATTTAGTCTGTCCGCTTGAAAGGCTTTTCTAGCAACGCCACGCGCTTCTGTGTCTCCATGCCGGTTTCTTGTTCCGCAACTTCCAAAAGCTTCTTTCTAACTGTTCAATTGCCTGATCCGTTTTTGCGTATTCCTTCTGTCTACTCTCGATGCATTGAATGCAAGAAGAGAGACGACATATAATTCCATGCACTATGCAAGTGAGATAACATGATTTGGGTGAACAAGATCGTAAGAGAGTAGCTGAACAGATACAATACAACAACAAACGATTGAACAAAAAGTTCATACAGATGGATGGATTTTCACACACTTTTCCAGCTGGCCACTACAGCGAGCTCCAGAGTTCAAAACACAGTTGAGGTAAGTAAAAATTAAAATTGTTAAATGATTTTTTTAAATTTCTTAGAATTTAGCATACAAGTTTGGGGTGGGCTTAGAGGTGTGTAGTGTAGTCTCCCGTGCCACCGCGCCAAGTCTATCAAGGATGATCCAATCTTGGACTCGATAATTTTTGTTCTTGTAACCAAAAAGTTCAATTCATTGATTCGAGAATTTGTATGCTTGCAACCTAGAAGATCTTTTTTTGGATTCAAGACAATTTATTCGTAATGAGTCTGCTTCAGACTTAATTTAAGACCAATCATTTTTGTCCCTAAATTCTATGCTTGATTTCAATATTTTCTGCTTGAATCCAGTAATTTCTGTCTTACCGTTTTTATACCCGTTAGTCGTAGAGTAAAAAGGGTATACTAAAGTCGTGCAAATGTATGTAACAGGCAGAAGGAAGCATCTCCGATATCATAAAGTATATATATTCTTCATCAGGATCAATAGCCGAGTCGATATAGCCATGTCCGTCTGTCCGTCCGTCCGTCCGTCCGTCCGTCCGTCTGTCTGTATGAACACCTAGATCTCAGAGACTAGAAGAGCTAGAGCAACCAAATTTTAGATGTAAGCTAGTATTGTCTGTAGGCAGATCAAGTTTGTTTCAAATTTTGGCCACGCCCCCTCCTGCCCCCGCAATAAAAAAATGTTGAATATCTCCTACAATTTGTAAGCTATCGAGCTTACATTTTGCAGTGTAGTGCATGTGGCCAATATGTAGATGGCAGAGTTAAAAAAACGTTGCATACTTATCTGAGCCGCATGGGGTAATAAACACTAATTGCCTTGAGTAACGGGTATTTCGAAGTCGGGCAGGGCCGACTTTAACTTGCGTTCTCGTTTTACTCTGTACCGTAGGTACATAGAGTGCCATAAGTTTGTGCAAAAGTATGTAACATCCAAAAGGAAGTATCTCCGACCCTATAAATTGTATATAATCTTGATCAGCATCAACAGCCATGTCCGTCTGTCCGTCTGCCAGTCTGTAAGTCTGTCTGCCCGTATGAACGCACAGATCTCAGAGATGCTAAGAGATAGAGGTTTGACATGTATGGGACATATGTTTCTTATGTCTGCAGGCAAATCAAGTTTATTTTCCATTTCGACCCTTGCCCCCTCCCGCCCCCGCAATTAAGCAAAAACGTCATATCTCCCACAGTTTTGAAGCATCAAAATTTATGCTGAGCGCATAATTTCCAGAGTACAGAGTATGTTATAGTCGGGCTTGACCGACTTTCTTTCTTGTTTTTAATTCAATTCAATTCTCAATCGTCAAATTTTAAAATCTTTTTATGGTAACGTATTCTTATTGGGATTTTGTTTATTCTTTTGGTAGGTAAACGGCGAAAAAAGAGGTTCCTATAATTTTAGGAAACTGGTTTTTATGACCAAAAATTGATTGTTAGTCAATAATGCCCTTAAAAATGAAATGTGTAGCCTAAAACTTTAAATGTGTAGTAGGATAGAGAGGATACATTCAAAGACTCATGGTCAACCTAACTGCTATTCCCTTTAACATTAACATAGTCATAACATTAGTGGACATAGTCGTCTCTTTCTCGCATACACCTAGATATAAGACTACACTGTAAAAGAACTGTAAAGAGTATGCTAAAAGAGACGCGACGAGAGCATTCGAATATAAGTCGTTGTCGAGAGTGGAAGTAAAAACTAAACCAAGAAGATTAGAAGTGAATAAACCTAAAGAAACTAAACCTAAATATAACTGGACTCGTCTTTCCTCTCACAAAATCAGAAGTGGGCCTAACTCATAATGAACGCAGTAGAAATTAATCAGTTTTCGTGTATCCAATTAAAAAATTGGTTAGCAGTCCTTGGGTTGCCGACTAAGGGCTCAAAAGCAGAACTAGTGGCGCGATTAAATGCAATATCGCCAAATTGCCGTGGTGTTCCTCCAGAGCATCAGCCGGGTGCAGAAGTGGACAACGAAGATGCACAACAACAACCGCAGCCAGTTCTGGAGTTGAGCGACGCCGCTTTGAGTGGTGAAATTGCTGGCCACGCTCAGGCAAGCAACGGTGCCTCGCCGAAATCATCGCTCGATACACATACATGTACAGGTACATCTGGCGCAGCTGAAAATTTACAACAAAAACAGGCAGCGATCGCTGCACATACACAATCCGACATGTCAGAGGGTGCTGAAGAAGCAGTGGTGCAGCAGTTGCGTGCAGAGATAAATGCGGGAAAAATGTTGATTCAACAATTGCGCGCCGAAGCCATTAAAAACGCGCAATTAAGAGATGTGAATGACGTCATCAACAACGACCTCAGTGGCAACACTGGAGACGACATCGGCAACAACAACAGCGGTGGCAACGCCAGCAGTGTTGGAAGAGTCATCGAGAACAGTGCTGGGCAACAACAAACCGCAAATGTAAACAAACTGGCGCTGGCCAAGGAAATTACTATGGATTTCGACGGAGGATCGTGCGCCAGAAATTGGGTGGCGCAATTACAAAACATTTCAAAAGTATACGATCTGGATGCGGATGGATTGCGAATGTTATTGGTGGCGAAATTAAAAGGAAATGCACAACGTTGGCTGCGTGCCAATCCAAGTCGGATTTTGGAACCAGCTGATCGATTGTTCGAGCAGTTGATTATGGCGTTCGGAGGTAAGCTGTCCAAAGCGGAAACCAGAAGCAAATTCCAGGATCGTCAGTGGTGTGCCGATGAAATGTTTTCGACCTATTTCGATGACAAAATGATGCTGTCCAATGTCGTAAACATCGATGTGGATGAACTAGTGGAGTGCATCATTGAAGGAATTCCTGCATCAGGGTTGCGTGACCAAGCACGCATACAGTGCTTTAGTGAGCCGGAGCAGATTTTACGGGCATTCTCTAGTGTGCGCCTACCGGTACAGGAGAAAAGAGCCAACACATCGCAGATGGCAACAGCACGAGTTATGGGCAACAAGGAGCTGCGCTGTGTAAATTGCAACTCTAAAGGGCATTTTGCCAAAGAATGCCGTAAACCGAAGAGGGAGCCTGGATCATGCTACGCCTGTGGAGAATTTGGTCATTTTGTGGGGCAGTGTGCGAATCGAAAGGGTGCTGGAGTAAATAATTATGTAAGGTATTTTAAAATTATGTTTTCAAATATTTTATTATTGCCAATTATTGCAGCGTGCCTCATAGACAGCGGTAGTCCAATTTCTTTTATTAAAAAGTATCGAGTACCCAAAGAAGTTACAATGAAACCAGTTCGAAAATCTTATTTTGGGCTAAATAAAAGCCAACTTGAAATATTTGGAAAATCATTATGTTACATATGGAAAGGATCAATAAAATGTTATTTTCATTTATATATTGTTGCTGATCAATCTATGAGTCACGATGTTGTTCTTGGCAGGAACTTTATGGAGGCATGCGATTTAAATTTAGATCTAAATACGTTGAAAATGGTTACGATAGAGAATGTGGATATGAAACATAAAGAAAACAAGCCGGAAAAGTTACGAAATGAAAATTTTCCACAGTTATGTGAACCGACAACAAGAAAGCATATGTCAAATGAAAATGAATCGTCAATGGTAGAGTCAAATGAAACGGTTAGTGAAACAGTTAGTAAGACAGTTAGTGAAACAGTTAGTGAGACAGTTAGTGAGATAGTTAGTAAGACAGTTAGTGAAACAGTTAGTGAAACAGTTAGTAAGACAGCTAATGAAACAGTTAACAGACAGAAAAAGTTATTGGGTAAATCAACTGAAAATGTAAATGAGAACGAAGAAAGTTTTGACAAAGACATGCTTAATATTAATTATACAGATGATTCAATGAATGATTACAATTGTGGGAAAAATGTGGATTATAGAACACGATGCCGATTCAAACAGTTAATTGAAGACAATTATGTAAAAGCGGAAAAGCCTCAGGAGCCGTTGGTCAGATGTGAAATCAAACTAAATTTGGAAAAGTCAAAACCGTTTAGCTGCGCTCCTAGAAGATTATCTTATACAGAGAAGGAAAAGTTGCAACAAATACTAGATGATTATTTAGAGAAAGGAATAATACGACCCAGTGAGTCTGAATATGCTTCAAACATAGTGCTGGTGAAGAAGAAGACGATAGAATTGATTGATTTGAGATTATGTATAGACTTTCGAAAAATTAATAAGTATTTGATCAAAGACAACTATCCGCTACCGCTTATAGATGATTTGTTGGATAAATTGGTTAACAAAAAAGTGTTTTCTAAGTTAGATCTTAAAAACGGTTATTTCCATGTGTTTGTCAATGAGGAATCGATTAAATATACGTCATTCGTAACACCATTAGGGCAGTTCGAGTTTCTCAGAATGCCTATGGGGTTGAAAAATGCCCCAGCAGTGTTTCAACGTTTTGTAAACAAGATATTTGCTGACCTGATCAGAGAGAACAAAGTAATCGTATACATGGACGATATTATGGTGGCAAGTGAAGATTTAAACGATCATTTGGAAACGTTAAAAGAGGTTTTCATCAGATTATCGCAGAATAAATTGGAGTTACGAATGGATAAGTGTGAATTTCTGCAATCAAGTGTTAAATATTTGGGATTCTTGATATCAGGTGAAGGAATTAGAGCAGATGAAAAAGGGATGGAAGCAGTGCAAAATTTTCCAGTTCCAGATAAAGCACAGGCTGTTCAAAGCTTTCTCGGTTTGTGTTCATATTTTCGCAGATTTATAAAAGATTTTTCGACTATTGCCAAACCTTTGTATGACTTATTAAAAAAAGATAGACAGTTTCAATTTGGGGAAAATGAGTTGAATTGCTTTTCAACGCTCAAAGAAAAGTTGATGCAATCTCCAGTGCTATCAATTTATAATTACAAAGACGACATTGAGCTTCACTGTGATGCAAGTGCTCTAGGATTTGGTGCGGTATTGCTACAGAAAAAAGAAGACAAGAAACTTCATCCAATTTTCTATTTTTCAAAGCGAACGACAGAGGCTGAGTCAAAGTACCACAGTTTCGAGCTAGAAACGCTAGCTATTATTCATGCTTTACGCAGATTTCGCATTTACTTACAAGGGAAACGCTTTAAAATTGTCACTGACTGCAACTCACTTACGCTAACGTTAAACAAGGTAGAGCTTAATCCACGAATTGCCAGATGGGCATTGGAACTGCAAAATTATGACTATGAACTGGTGCATAGAGCTGGGAATAGAATGCAGCATGTGGACGCTCTTAGCAGATGTACAAACATATTAATTGTGGAAACAAACAGTTTTGAAGATAATCTTGTCATTTGTCAATCAAAAGATCAGAAAATACAGAAATTGAAAAAAGTTTTGGAGAATACAGAACATAAATTATTCGAGATGAGAAACGGGGTTATATACAGGAAAGCGAACGATGGTAGAATTTTATTTTATGTCCCAGAAGAAATGGAGGATCATGTGATGTACAAATATCACGATGAAATTGGTCACATTGGTAGAGATAAAATGATGGATATAATAGGTAAAAGTTATTGGTTCCCGAACATCAAAGAGAAATGTGTCCATCACATTGAAAACTGTTTGAAATGTATTGCTTTTTCTCCGAAAACTGGCAAGGGAGAAGGGTTGCTGCACTGCATTCCAAAAGGCAACAAGCCATTTGAGGTAGTTCATATCGACCATTATGGACCAGTAGATTCTGGTAGATCGAAAAAGCATCTGTTTGTTGTGGTTGATGGTTTTACAAAGTTTGTGAGATTGTATGCAACAAAAACGACAAATACGAAAGAGGTTATGGTAGCATTGAGAGACTATTTTAGGGCATACAGTAGACCAAAATGTATAATTTCAGATCGCGGAAGTTGTTTTACGTCAAACGAATTCGAGTTATTTATGGAGGAATCTAATATCAAACATGTTAAGATTGCAACAGGCTCGCCACAGGCGAACGGACAGGTTGAAAGGATTAACAGAAGCCTTGGCCCAATGATAGCAAAGTTGATAGAACCAGAAATAGGTTTGCATTGGGACATGGTGATAGAAAAAGTAGAATACGCGATGAACAACACACAACATAGAAGCATTAAACAGTTACCAAGTAAAATGTTGTTCGGGATAGAACAAAAAGGACAAGTAATGGACGAATTAAAGGAAAAATTAGAAGAGAAATTAAATATACCGGTTACAGAAAGTTTATCAGGGATAAGAGACAAAGCGGCGGAGATTCAAAAGAAAGCACAAGATTACAACAAGGAAAAGTATGACAAAGGAAAAAGAGAAGCTAGAAAGTACAAAAAGGGAGATTATGTAATGGTCAAGAATTTTGACAGTACTGTAGGGGCATCTAGAAAGCTAATTCCGAAAAATAAGGGACCTTATATGATAACGAAAGTGTTAAGAAACGATAGATTTTTATTAAAAGACGTAGAAGGATTCCAATTGTCCCGTAACCCTTATCAAGGTATTTGGAGTGCACAAAATATGAGAATTTGGAAAGGGAATAAGAAAAAATTAATACGATACAGAAATAGCTGATAAACTAGAAATAATGATAAGTAAATTAAGATAATTTTTGTAAAATACTGTGATCAGGGGATACAGCAGTCAGGATGGCCGAGTTGTAGTAGGATAGAGAGGATACATTCAAAGACTCATGGTCAACCTAACTGCTATTCCCTTTAACATTAACATAGTCATAACATTAGTGGACATAGTCGTCTCTTTCTCGCATACACCTAGATATAAGACTACACTGTAAAAGAACTGTAAAGAGTATGCTAAAAGAGACGCGACGAGAGCATTCGAATATAAGTCGTTGTCGAGAGTGGAAGTAAAAACTAAACCAAGAAGATTAGAAGTGAATAAACCTAAAGAAACTAAACCTAAATATAACTGGACTCGTCTTTCCTCTCACAAATGTTAGGTAAGGAGTTTGTATGCTTAAAAATAGTCCAATGGACTAAAAATATTTTTTATGTCGATACTGATCTAATTTTATGAATTCACCAACAAAAAAACGACGGTCCAAGTCCCAGCCCAAGCGGACTTCTTTTTGAACCATTTCGTTCGTGAATTTTCGTTGACAAGACAATCCCGACGTTCACGGAAAAACACCGCCGTGATTGTTGCTCGCTCAGTGCTGAGCCCTATGGCTGCATTCTTCACAGTGATTCATTGCAAAGTCCCACGTGAGGTCAACGGTGGAGTCGGTTGAGATGCCACCTTTCGAGTAATGCGTAAGGTCCCTATATCAATTCCCAACCAAGAACCGTTTAGTTTTTTCTTTTTTCCTTTTTATGACGAGCACAAAATGGTCTTAGAACCAGGGCTGCGCAAAACCATACATTTTTTTTGGATCTCCGGAAAGCTGGTTTAAACCACAATTTACCAATGGTTAGGATTCAAAAATTTCAGGTTCGAGGTTTTTGGAAGAAGGTTTTGGTTCGAAACTTGGTTCAGTCCATGCTGGACACAATAATAATATTAAACAAAGCAATATATTTATTTAGATACTATACATTACTTAATTTTATAAGTTAGTTTAATCCTCTGTGTTCCATTATTCAATACTAAATATTTTTACTACTAGGTAAAATACCATTTCGTAGTTTTTGTAGAAAAATACTTCCCATGTGAATCGTTGAAAATGCTTTGGAGTCTTTAAATACCTAGGCTAGAATAGATGGGAATATTAAACGTAGCTCTAAATGCTATTCTGGGTTTTTTAATTCACTTTGCAACCGATATTAAGACTCAGTTGCTCTTTTTTGTTGAACCAAACCGATATTTTAGGTTCGGAACAGGTTCGGGCTTAGCTTTTAATTCTAAAGAGGTTCGCTTCAAGGTTTGGCTCACAGTAAAATAAAATTCGGAATTCCGGACTCGAACCGGTTCGGTTCAAAACCGGTTTGCAGCCCTGCTTAGAACATGCCCATGCCGTTCGGAAAAATGTTCATTATATGGGAATCACTGTTCACGATTTACGAAGAAAGGGGACTACTCTACTTTTGTCAACAAATGGTCTTGATTTCGATAGATTTAGAACGGATTTTTTTTCTGAGTGTATGTACTTATTGTATATTTGGACTTTATTGACGTAAAAAATTGATTTATGGACTAAATGCAAAAAAGAATAAAACGTTGCCTCTACGGGGGACTCGAACAAACGACCTCGACGTTTTAGAGTAATAGGTGACATCCACTAAACTACTGCGAATTCATCAATTTGGCTAGACGGCCTGCGGCGGTGTCGGCTGAGATGCCGGTGTCAGTGTGTGCTCCGCAGACTTTCGAGGTCCTGAGTTCAAGTCCGGCGTATATGTAATTAGCTTTTTCACAAAAAATATTTTGATTTATTTTCGAGATCAGCATTTTAATTCATACTCAAGCTAAATTCTGCCAGCAATGGGTTATTTCGTCTAAAAGCCGATTAAACTTAAAGAACACACATTGAACACAAATTTAAAGTCTAAAAGTATCTTCAATTCGAAGAGATCGCGCCCGTTAAAATCACTTAAAATATGTACGATTTCTGCTTCAATTCAGAATTTTTCTCCTTGATTTCTTAAAGACGAAATCTGCTCGAATACAAGCAGACAAACGTTCTTGACTTAGAGCTTGATGGCAAGGGAAATGTGGGGAGCCACGAGCGGAGAGAGCGAACAACAAACGAATACAATTCTCTCTGTCGCTCTAAGCAATGCCGATGGCTGTTGCCTACAATTTGTACTGAGAATTTGTCGTTGCTTTGTCAAATCGCGTTGTGGCGATGTCGGTTGATATGTCGGTGAGTGCTGCAGTCTTCGAAGCCCTGAGTTCAAGTCACAGTTGAGGTAAGTACAAAATAAAATAATTCTTATGGCATTTAAAAATGAATCACAATTTAGCCATAAGGCTTGGCGTTGATTTAAATTTAGATTTATTTGACAAGAAATTCCTGGTGCTACAAGTATATACTTAAAAATTATTGCACGTCACAAAATCAAGACGTTTGATTTTTAATTGACTTATTTATTAATTCTATGAATTTAATAAAATAGTATCTTGTGGTGTGGTTTTTTGAGGAGAGGGGTGTGTGCGTGTTTTGCGATGTGTCTTCCGTGCCACTGCGCCAAGTCTTTCAAGAAGAAACGGATCTACCATTGGAACTGAAACTTTTTTTTTTGCAACCAAGAAGACCTATTCTTAGAGTCGCGAATGTTTATTCTTGCATCCAAGAAGATATTTTCTTTCAGTATTTTCTTGGATCCAAGAATTTTCGTTGTTACCGTACTTTTGACATCAAATCTTCTGATATCAAGCACGATCTCCTTGATTTTCGCTCTAAGTGTAATCTTACAATCCGTTTGTTGACAACTTTCAAATTCCCTTTGATACAGTTCTGCAACAGAGTATGTCAAAGTAAAGTTCTTCGCTTATCAGTCTTAAATTCAACACCAAACCCAAACAACTAACACTTGACGCATGTCTAGGACATAGTTCAAGCCAGGACATGTTAGCGGGTCTATCATCACTCAGTCGGTCAATGGGTTTTACCCGTGAAACAGCTGCCCATTGCATGTAAACTGACTGTTGTTGGTTGTCGGTTGTCCCCGTAAGGGTTTGTGCTTGGTGTGTAGCTGCAGTTTATGACCGTCATACATTTTTGCCGAGAGCCTCTCACTGCTGCACACTCTCCGCTGGACGCCAAAAGTTATTGAATTGTTACAGCAAAAGCAGCGTGATAAATCAATGACAGGGCGGGAAGGAATCTCCTTTAATAAATGGGGACAGCTGCATGTGGCTTATTTAATTTGCCATAAATATATATTTGTAAGTGGAAGCATGTCGAAATTTATTAAAATTTAAATATGCTTGGCTTAATTAGAGCCAAGCTGTGGGCACTCCGATTTCAATCTGCAAGAGCCTGAGCACAATCTGCCCACACCGAAAATATTTTATTAGATTTTTCGGTCAGCCGAGCAGCAGCAGCCGGAAGATAATCAGCATTAAAAAAGTTTATCTTGAGCCAAGTAGGGTCCGGTCGAAAACTGCAACGTTTCAGTCCCATTGGCCTGAGCGGCCGTATGTGAGTGTGTGTGTGCGTGCGAGTTGAATAAATACAAAACCATTTGCTCTCATACTTACGTGTGTACATTTATTACGGCCCCATAATCCGGAAAGTCTTATGCGTCTCGCTCGCTTTAGCTATCGCTGTCTTTGTCTCGTTTCTACCCGCAAATGGGACTATAATTAAATTAAAACTTCTACCAGCTGTTGGAAAAGCAGAAGCAGAGAAAAATAGAAATTCCTATCTATGGCATATTAAAATACAAATTGTTGAGAATTAAAAGAGAAGAAGAACTGAACGGCCATTGACACTACATATCGTGTACTTAATACGATAAACTTAGGATTAAGCGTAATGTGGTATAAGTGGCCAACCTGCAGGGAGGAAGCGATAGGAGAAGCCACAAGACAGTCTTATCATTTGAAGTAATTGAAAAGTCAAACTGAAATCCTCTAAAAATGTTTGAGCGTTTTTATTTTGTGTCTCCTTTCCCCAACTATTTTGGTGAAAATTAATTTCCATTTGAAAATCCACAAACAGTAATTTTACAAGCACTTAACTCAGGGCCAAACAGCAGCAGCTGCCGCCCGTGGGCCAATGGTCAGACTTGTGGGCGGGGTAAAGCGGATTACTGCAGCCCAACTGTAACGGCATGAGTAAGAGGATGCAGAGCAGCAGAGAACTCGACTTGACCAACACTTGGGGCTTCTCCTGGTTTTCTAGAGTGGCCTAGTCCAAGTGCAAACGTTTTTTTTTTTGTAGAAAAGTTTTACTGTGAGGTTGGCAGGCAAAGAGAAGTAGCAAATCACGGTAGTCGAATTACATAAAATGTTCCCCTTTTTTTGGTGTGGAAACACAACTACTCATAACTGCAATAAATAATATTTCCAAAATTAATAAACTGCAAACCACTGCCATTTTGACGGTACGCTACGCAACCAACCGATACCCTTCACATTGCGAGCTGTGCAGCTTCTCGTATATTTATGTGCTTTTCAGATTGCAATGGGAAACTCATATGAGATGTCATTCAAGTGAAAATGCAGCTTAAGGGTGCGCAGAGAGAAAAAACCGAGAACATTGGAATTTATATGATCACAGTCGGTGTCAAAATCAGAATATGAACGAGGCTTCTCAGTTGTATTACAATGTTCTCACTTCACGCCAAAACGTAAATTGAGTGGATATATACCGTTGTTCAAGAACATTTTAAACACAGAAAGGGTAGAAAGTTTTATTGAGCTTCAACTTTTTACCCCATAAAGTTTATTGAGTTGGTGGTACATTTAAAGGCCCATCAAACCTCCGAAGGATTTTCCGATTACCGCCCCATCCACTGCTGTTAATGTCCATGCTTCTGCGCCGTACTGCAGTGCTGGAATGATAAGCGACTTGAAGGCGCGTAGTAACATCTGATTGCAAGAGTCTTCCAGGCTGATGTTGCTGGCGCTGGTTATCATCGTTCCGAGATAATTGAATTGCTTTACAGCCTTAAAATTTTACCCTCCATTGCATCAAATTTTCCAAGACTTGTTAATAATAAGCCAACCAGTTTAGACTGCTTCTCTTAGAACGCCTTGCTTATCGCAATCAATCAATAACACTTGCATATGCAAGTAACATTGCTTGCATATTCGAAAAAGATGGTGCCCGATCTGTTGGCATTTGGGCAGCATTTACTCCATCAGCATATTGAAGAAGTCAAACGATAAAGTGTTACCTTGCGTAAAACTTCTTTTGGTTTCAAATGGTTCATAGAGTTCCTTTCCTTTTTTGAAGGAGCTCTGTGTGCGTCTCAACGTCATTGTTCCAAGTCGGACATACTTTGCTGGAATACCAAAAATGGAGATGGCTTTAGCGAACTTTGACCTTATCGGTGTGTCGAAAACTACTTAGTAATCAACGAAAAATTTATTGAGTTTCGACCAGGTTATAAATGGATCACGCATACCGGGGATCTCATTTGATCGCGTCGGGAGTCAAGATCTGCTGCTCCCACCCATGTTCCTTAGAATCTGATCATCGCTTGTACGTACACGATCTTTAGCGTCAACCCTACCACCCTTGACGCATAGTCTTATCGGTATATACTTGTAGGTATTCAGCATGTTTTAGTCCAAGGAAGCACATTTTAGGCGGTTTCGCGGTTAGCGATTGCAGCTACAACTTCGTTTGGGTCTCTCTTCTCTTTCTCTCCTATGCCTCTTGCGACATTGAAGGCAACAAAGTTGCAAAGTTGATTTTGTTGTTACCGTGTGCTTCAGTTAGCCATAAGCACACACACACTCAGCACCACCCATCCTCAACGCAGAGGTTCACCCACCTTGCGCGATCCAAGCTGACCGGCTTTTGGGTGTACAGCTGCTATCTCCCACCGAGCCTTAGCATGGTCGATTATTGCAGCAACATCGACGAGCTATATTTTTATATCAGAGAGCACTCTCCAGCTATAACAGCAGGTGACTTCACTGTCTAGGCTGTGAAATGGGGCAGGACCACTGTCAATTCTAAAGGCCAAGCTCTCCTCCTGTCGTTTGCGTCTCTGCAGATTACTTTGATGATCAGCGGAACATAGCAAGCCATTTGTCGAGATGAAAGAGGCTTACTCATTGATGCGCCAGCAGCAGCCTGGCTTGTTCTACAGCGTGGCATGTTGGGCAGCACTACATAGGTAGGGACCACGAGGCCATCGTCTTCTCAGACGACGTAGTGCACACCAGATAGGTCACTTGCACCGGGGCAAAATATACCGCACGGTGTCGCTCAACACACAGCTTTTCGCCAACTAGTCGCCTTCTGGCCTTTACTTTTCCCGCCGGGACTGTCTGATTTTTTCGTCATTTCACTCACTGTCATTGTCTTGATTGTCTGTCTTGGTTGTCTGTCACTGTCACTGTCTTGCAGCCTGCTCATCAATCCTGACCTTTTAAGTATTCCTGAGATGTGCGATGCAGTCTTTGTCCCACACGTGATAAGTCTTTCAAAAAGTGGAAGCAGTACAAAACAAATAATCATCATCAGCAGTACAAACTCATCTGACGGACCGATATAATTTCCAATTATCGGGATATGCATTTTACGGCACAAATCACCCAGATGGTAAAGCCCATGGCGGAACTGGTATCCTAGTCAGAAGCCGCATCAAACATTATCCACTAACGGGATATTCGGAAACCTACCTACAAGCCACATCGATATGCGTAGAAGTGGCAAAGAAGACCACAACGAGCTGAAAAGCTGGCAAGTGGCCTCAAACCAAAGGTGGAAACAGCAAAAGCTCTTGCCTTTTCCTGGCAAGCCTCCAAAGGAACCATTCTCCTACAGGACAATCTGCCTACACTCAGGGAAAAATCTCATAGTATAACCTAACACAATCATATTTGATTTAACTATGCCCCTTTTGTATTAAAATGAACTAATAACCACTTTGAATTGACTAAAAACATGTTAAATCGGCCAATTTCAGTTACCCCTTTTATATTCCCTATGCAGGAAATTCCAACTTGAGAACTACAAGCAGTCTTATTTTTGCAAAATGCCAGAAAGATATTTATAAATAACTGTGGGCTATTCAATATAAGTAGAATTTTAGCCGTCCATCATCCAGCATTCGCGATGGCACAACTGGTTGAGACGGCATTCCATTCGAGTTCAAGTCCAGAGGTCCCGAGTTCGAGTCCCACCACAGAGTAAGTTTAAAACTTTTATAAAATTAACATAATTCGAAGTTTTTCAGAACCAAATCTAAAAGAATTCTAACTCCTGGGACTCCATTACAAACAAAATTGAGTAAATAGAAAAGAGATGTGGTGTTGGCTGGCAAAATTTTTAAATAAAAAAAGTTTTTAACTATTTCCATGTTAAATTTAACTATTGCCAATATTAAATTTAAAGTGTGCACTTCTTATATATACGAATTCCATATTTAACGCTAAATCAATGGTGAAAATATTCAAGTCAAAGTGTAAGTTAATATTAAAAAATCAGCAGTGTTTGAATTGCTTCCTACACACAGCAGCAATAGCAACGAAAAAAATGCTCTGCTCCTGCTTCTGCTCCGAATATGAAAAGAGCAGAGCAGTAGCATGCATAAGCACAAAATTTCATCTGGAGCACTATAGCTTTGCTCCGTGCTGTCAATTTTTTCAGAGCTATAGAAATAGCATAAAAAAAAACTACTATCAAAATACTATCTGGAGTTTTAGCAAGAGCAAAAAAGATCGGAGCAATCGGTGCAAAGCAGGCATAGATTTTCCATTCTTGCTATAGAAGTAATTATTGATTTTGGAGCCCAAATTGGAGCCCCACTATTGGTCTGCTCCCAATAGTGCTACGTATAGCTGCTCTCGTAGTTGTCTCAAATTGATTCCTACAATCAGCGATAAAAAGGCACAAAACAGGAATCGCATATTCTTCTTAGCTCCTAATAACCACGCCATCTCCTCATACTTGTACTTTTGCTACCCTTATTATCAAATTAAACTAAATTGAGACCGCGAATTCTTCAGTACCATCGCAGGTCAATTTAAGACCTGTGATTCCCCATGATGTACTAATGAGACTATAATAATGAGAATTGAATTGTTAAAAGCTGTATAGAATTTTAAGCAAACTGTTTGGTAGAACTACTTGGAGCAGCTACAGCAGCTATGAGAAGCAGATTTGGGAGCAGCTCAAGGAGCAAAAGCTATAGCTATATGACACGTTGAAAATCTATGCCTGCTTTGCTCCAATTGCTCCGATTGCTACGAATTTTTTTTGCTATGGCTGTAACTCCAGATAGTATTTTGATAGTAGTTTTTTTTATGCTATTTCTATAGCTCTGAAAAAATTGACAGCACGGAGCAAAGCAATAGTGCTCCAGATGAAATTTTGTGCTTATGCTACTGCTCTGCTCCTATCACATTCAGAGCAGAAGCAGGAGCAAAAATAAAAAACTACGAAATAGCATAGCATTTTCAAACACTTAAAATCAGTGTATTTTTCCCTGAGTGCAGCTATTGAGCCGCCCCCGCGACTTTCGCTGTGTCAATATGGCTTCCGGAAAGCGATGTCCATTTCCAAGGAAAGCAATTGAAGGATCGCGCTGGAAAGAAAGGACAAATCAGAATTGCCACATTGGACGTAAGGAATTCATTCAACACAACAGCATTGGGTTAGATCTTACATGCACTCGTTGCTTTTGAAGTCCCCTCCTACCTCATTAAAGCTATTACAATCAGCTTCGACGCGTAGCTTGTGGATTGAGCGAAAGCATGGAGAGGTGAATTTCTACGGGTGCTTCAGAAGCTATCTGCCCAGGTTCGGGGGCCTGGTGGAGGATGCAGCCCATGCCCTCTTCTGCTGCAGCCGTTAAACACAGCCGCCCTAGCGCAGTTGGAGGCTATAGTCGTGGAAGCAATAACTGCTGAAAGCCTAGTGGCTGCGATGATCTCAAGGTCGTAGGTATGGGATGCAGTCAGCTGCTTTGCATTCGCTCTTAAAGTGAGTAATTTCTATTGCCAGCACAAAAACATTCTGTGAAGAATATTAGAGTATTTCAAACAAGTACAAAATGTTCTTGGTTTGAGCCCATACGGAAGCTATTAATTTAAACCAAAAAAATATTCAAGACCCATACCCAAAGAGCAAGTTAGAGTTACTGTAGCTCAGAAATTTACCATCACTCCATTACAATAGTCCTAGAGCCAGTTAAGAATTTTAAGAAATGACTCGCTTAAAAATAATTTGTATTTTCTGTTGCGCTCTTTGTGGAGTTAGGATAATAAGTCCACTTTGTACTCAAACTAACATATTTTGTTTTGAACTAGGAACTCGTTTTTCTAGAATTTTTCATCTTATTGTGAGTACAAAATGTTCTTGAGTCAGGAAGGTTTGTTCTCATTGTAATAATATTACCAGTCATATTTCAAGTTTTGGAATGTTTCGTACTTAATTTAAGAACACCCAAGAACGAATCATACCTGAAATTTCAAGTACAAAACGGCTTTAATTCTATCCAGTTTGGTCTAGAACGTCGGTAGCCTTTTTTTCTGAGTGTGTTGGAAATAAAAAAAATACAAATAAACACACAGCATTTAAAAATACCCGAGTTTCTCTTTTGTTTTTTGTGGTGGTCGTTGCTTCATATTTTTACGAAGAATATTTATTTTAAATTACTGCAATACTCACAAAAGTATTCTTAAATATTTTCTTTACACTTACAATGGCCGTGTTCAGCAGAAGATTGATCGCTGTGCAGGAATCAATAAAAAATGATACATCGAATTCTTTCTGCTTAACGAAGTGCTACATTTTTAACAAAGACTTTAAATAACAATCTTTTGAAAGCGGCGCCGACATTGACGATGCTCCGTATCAGCATGGAAATTACATAATAGTTATCAAACTTAAATTTTTTAAATTATTTTTTAGTTATTTCGAACTGTTTATCGGCCATAAAAAACAAGATTGGCGTATCGGTATCGAAAAAACTTATCGATATACAATTGCAGCTGTAGGTTGCAGTATCACTTGAGAGTAGCATACTTTTTTCTCGATACAAGCTCCTCTATCATGATACGTCAAATTGTCCATCACGATACCGTCTCACTGGAGTTCAGCAGAAAGATCAGGAAAAAGAATGCTTGCCCAGGGAGCAAGTTCTTCTTCTTCTGAACGCGGCCAATGTTTTAACTAAATGATATCGTCCCTATGGACATAAACCCAGACAATCACACAATTTTTTTTTTCAAATATTCAGTAAAATGGATATTGTCTTTGACTACGTTCTATTAGTTTAATTTTAAACTGCTTAGCGCTTTTTATAGTTTTTTTAGAATTGGACAGAGAATTCCATTGGCGACCAGCTAATAATGTAAATAAATAGATTCTGGTAGTACCAAAATAAAGATCGATACTTTTTAGCATAAACGGATTTTTACGTTGTACTAGTGCTATTTGTGTTGCTTACAGTTGGTAGATGAAATCAATTATGCTTTAATAGGGTTTTTTTCACAACTTTCAACGTCGCTTATCTCAACAACAGTGTGTCAATGAGCTCACTTCTTTGTTTGTAAATCGCTGGTATAGAAAATCCAACCTAGGTCGTTCTTCGCTTAGCGACGAATTCCGTGAAGGTCGTCCGAAATCGGTTGCAATGGTTTCTACCATTGATGTCGGGCGTGTACAGATAATTTAACATCGCCATTGACATACATTATTCTTCCAATTGTATTAGTTCCACCAGCATTTGTTAAATTTCTGTCACCCAAGCAACTTTATGACATTTTGACTTAGCACATAGTGGGCGATCTCAGCCGATATAGTAAGTCGGATTTCCGATTAATAGTGTAACTGCTGATTACAGCGAATGCTGATTGCATTTAGTGAATTTGGCAATCCTAATTGCCGATTTGGAATCATCCAAAATTTATGAACAATGTACTGCCAAATAAACTGACTAACTATCAGAGTTAAAAGTTCTAAAAATTTGATCCAAAATTTTTATGGTGTACCTAAAAATATACCAATCTTAGGAATAAGTGCCCTTCATCAAAAATCGCAGGTCGTAAATCTAAAATCGGATAAACCTGCTGAATGCAACGAATGATTTCTTTATATTCCCAAACATCAGAAATAAACTGCCCGGTGAACGTTTTTCTTCGCCGTGCAAAGTGGTTGATGTGATTATTTTGAAGGTGCCCCAATCGGAGTGGTAAAAGTGCTTCAAAATTGGTATAAGCCAATGCGAAATGGATAAATTATCTTAGATAATAACAATAAAGCCATTTTTATTTAAAAATGTTCACTATTATTTGCTATTCCCGAAATAGAAATAGTACCCCACGTACCAGGAGTTATGGGGTTAATTAATGCCGCACCGGTGCATCCGAAATACAGGGTTATTCTAAAAATTCTTGGCGGTGGGGATGTCAGAAAATTGGAATCAGCTCTTGATCTCTAAGCAAACCATAGCTTGACAAAAAAGTGACAGTTTCATTTGCAGCATCTGTTGTTTAATCAATGGTTAATTTACATTCTCAAGAGCCTCTCAGTAAAGAAGTACCAGCCTTTACATTTGTAAGGCCTATAGGGATCCGCGACATAAATAATTTAGGTTACTTCGTCATACTGCGTCAAAATAGAACTAGAACCTTTAATTACTCAGAAATACATAGTGTTTTGTTTAAAACATATAATTGGCACATTTCCTGCGTGCTACCATTAGATTTGCAAGCTGTTTGGAATTCACAGTCATATATAAGTTGACAATTAGCTTCGTCAATGTACTTGTATTCAGCATTTGTTTTTTGTCATTTTTATTAAGCAATTATAAACGAGCAAGTGCAACTGTAATTAAACTTCGGCCAAGCAAAGTTAGATTCACTTCAGTTGATTTCTGATGCTACAAGAAGGGCGGCACAGCATAGAGCGTTGTCAATTAAAAATATGGCACACATACTATTTATTCATGTACATATATCTAATTGGAATGTGATTGAAGATAACACTTCTTGTTACTTTATCAAAAAATGCTGAGGATACCCTGCTGTAGGTACATATAGCTTTTATAACTCGGAAAATATTCGATATCAACGTTTATTTTCACGTTTTCAAATAAACTTTGCATAATATCACTTATACATATGGAATATATATTACTTAGCTTAAATTGAAAACATAAAAGCAATATCTAGCTAATTTTAAAACGATTAAGTAAGAAGTGTAATCATATAAATAAAAGGTTTGTCATATTTATTTGTATGTAGAGATATTTATGTGACATACACTTTATAAAATCTATAATGGTAAAATTCCAAATAATTCGCATTTAATTTTAATATTTTTATACTCTGTACCGTAGGTACACAGAGTATTATAAGTTTGTGCAAAAGTATGTAACAGCCAGAAGGAAGCTTATCCGACCCCATAAAGTATATATATTCTTGATCAGCAGCAACAGCCGAGACGATATAGCCATGTCTGTCTGACCGTATGAACGCACAGATCTCAGAGATGGTCAGATATCATTCCTTCTAGACATATTTAGTAATAATAATAGATTATCGATCAGCCAAAGGAGTGGTGAAGATCGGATGAACGATTGTCAAGTTATGATCAAAAGACTGTTCGCTGCTGCAGCCTCAAAATTTATGCTGAGCGTATAATTTCGTTGGTACAGAGTATGTTATAGCCGGGCTTGACCGAGTTTCATTCTAGTTTTAACTTGAGCTCAAAGTATTTCGTAGTATATATAATTTGATAAAGATAGTTTAAAAATGTCTAAAATTCAGCAAAATACAAAATACATACATACAAAATATAATACAACAAAATCATGTTATACTTTCGCTTAGCTTTCAACAGAGACACAACACCACGAAGGAGGCTGGTAGATCGTACAACTGTCTCAAGAGGAACCAACCTTCATCATCAGCGATCAATGGCTTTCAACTGAATGTAATTGAACAGAGTCTGCACGCCATTAATATTTATGTATAGTCTATATATGGTTGCTTGCTCTCTTCACTTGCCCAATCCCATGGATTTAAAATTATCCATGAGGTTCGGTTCGCGGACCGGTTATTGAAACCCCTGAACCCAAAGTTCTGGTTCGAACCTTGTATCACAAGCACATAAAAGAATAGTTTGACTTTTGATTTATAATTACTTTGAAAATGAAACACATATACCTTCTATCCAAATGATCATTACTTAAGTTATTTAAATTATCAGCTTTTGGAGACGGCTTAGTTTAGGTTAATTAGCATTATATCTTTCAGGAGCTGTTCATCTATACTAGTTCTTAAATCATAAAGAACAAACTTAATATTGAAAATGCCTAGTAAAAGCAATATCTTGTAAGTCTTCGTTATTATGAAGTTTCCAAAATTTTGAAGCATTTGTCAATGGATGTAATCTTGGACAATTTTCAAAGGAATCTATAACATCATTGCGAGATTTTATATTTGATATTAGTTTATTGCTTTCATTCACTTCTCGACTTCGCAATCAGACGTCATCTCATTTATTGTCGAATTTTAAAAACTTTCATTAAGCATATTAAATTGGTGAACCGAGCCTCATTTTTCGAAAAGTGGTCCGCTTCGGGTTCTGGTTCATGGTCCGGTTTGCGAGCCCCAAAAAAGCCGAGCCGAACCGGTTGTCAGGGGTTCGGTTCTGGACCGGTTTACAGCCTTGCTGCAGACAAATCATAATTTCATCAAATCATTAATTTTACACTTTTTGTTGTCTCCGTAGTGATTATCGCTATAATATACTTTCATGTGATAAGTTGGTGGACCTAGTACTTTATTTATTTATTTATTTACAAACGGTTCCTATGCATTGTAAAAACTACATACGAACTAATTTCCGCTATGGCTAGGGCCTTAAGCCATGTTATAGTACCTAGTACTAATTTGCATCATATTGATAGTTTTGTAAATGGATCGATGTGAATCTGGATCTCTCCATATTTGAAGTTTACACAGAGAAATTAAAATATGTGAAAACTACATTAAAATGTATGTTTTTACTCGTTTGGTAGGGATTTTCAACCCATTACGTTTGTGTAGCATTCTACTTGCAGCGCTTGCATATGTCATGCGTATTTACAAAAGTTAGTGTGGGGAGGAGGAGTGGTGGGAGGGGCAAGTGAGGGAAAAGTTTTTATCACTCACCTTGTCTGGGGTTTGAACTCATAACTCACTTACTTTATATCTGCATTTTATTCAAATCACAGTAATAAAAACGAGAAAGCTAAGCTAACTTCGTCTGTGTCAAAGTTCTTATACCCTTACAAGTGCTCGCTTATTTAGGCTTATTTAAAACAAAAAACAACTAAGGGCGCTGCTGTCGAGTTTCCCGACCACAAAATACCCTGTTCATTTGTTTTCCTTTATTTGTTTTTGAATTTTTGAAGATTAATGTAACAAAATTATCATCCCAAATGTTGGGAACACTTTTTTCTAGCCCTGACCAACAACTGGGGGGATGCTCTTATCAGCTCAACAGTTTCGCTTATAACTCCTGTGTTTTTTGGAGTTTTTCGATCTGATTGTTCTTTTCAGAATAGATAGATATTGAGCCTAGCTTGATGTATACTAAACCACGAGGCTCTAACTTGCAAAATGTGGATCTGACGGTTTTTTAGGTCTAGAATGGCTAGAGTGGGTCTTGGTTTTTTGGGGATAAAAGGGGGACGGGGTGGAATTTTCCAAATCTGAAACAAACTTGATCTACATACAGCATAAGTCTACCTATATGCATTGTGGCTCTATCTCTTATAGTCTCTGAGATCTACGCGTTCATACAGACAGACAGACAGACAGACGGACATGGCTATATCGACTCGGCTGTTCATGCTGTTCAAGAATATACATACTTTATGGGGTCGGAAATGTTTCCTTCTCCCTGTTACATACATTCACACAACTTCATGATCCCCCTTTTCCCATTTTCAATGGGAACAGGGTATAAAAATCCCCACAGCGACGCATTTTCCGACCGATCGTTCGTATGGAAACATTTTTAGAATTTGGTGAAAGCATGTGAAATAAACCGAGCCGGTTTTGAACCAAACCGAACCGCTTATTCCAGCTGGTGAGCCGAACCGCAAACCAAAACGGCTGCCTTTCAGAATTGCTGAACCAAACCGAAATCCACAAATTAAAATGGTTTGGCTAGGTTCAATTCTCTGACTAGTATTAAGGCGTGAATCGCTTTCCTCTAGACAATGATACTTATTTGTTTGGAAGTTTGAATCATTTCCCTAAGACAATATATATACGACATTTCGTTTAACCTTCCAAATCCTTCAAATCCTTGACAAAAATGTAAGAACATGTAATCCTGTAAGTCTTTTGTAATTGGCCACCGATAACTTAATATACCTATCATCAATCTGTATTTTTTCCTCTAGTGGTCAATATATTCAATTTTTTGTAGTACTTCTACTATTAAAAACAAAATAGTTTTTCTAAACAAGACTGTTTTTTCAGACGTATCTAAAACTATTATGTTTTCAATGTAAGCCTCTCTGAAATTGGCAAATATTAATTTTTTAAGCTTTGGCACAATTCTTCAATGATTTGTCAAAATCGGATGACTATAGGTTATAGCTGACATAGGAATGTTGGGTCGAGAAACTAGTCTTAGTGAGAAAAACATTTTTGTTTTCAATAAAAACGCTTCCAAACTTTGTATTTCTTACTATGCTAGGCCTTCCCATGATTCCACTAGGTTTGTTCGAAGTCGGACATCTATATAGTATAGCTGTCTTACAAAAGTAGAGTCAGAAAAGTAGCGTTAGTGAGAAAAACTTGTTTGTTTTCACTGGAAATGTCCTTCAAGTAAGTTAGAAAAACGTGCTGCAAGGGTATAAAAGTTAACTTTCCTCTATTTTTGAAAGTGAGTCGCTTATCATGTAATGTACAATTTATGCCTATGGAATTTCAATAGAAATAGTCGATGATTCAAAACGACCTGTTTGAATTTGTAACTGGTAATTAGCAAGGACGCAAACCAGCTGCTAATTCCAATGAAGAGCGCAGACTTGCACGTGAGTCGATAGGCCGCGATCGAACTATCGATAGGCAAATTGCCACGTCAAACGCGCTATATAGTGAGACCAGCTTTCTGACTTCGTTCTTTTGCTTGCAAGATCCGGAGGAAGTCAGACGTGGAAAACTAAGCGTTTGTCATTTTAATATCAAAATAAAGATCTTGCAAAATCTTGCCATCCGGCCTGGTTTTGAGCAATCAACTACTCCGGTTGGACAAAGAAGCTTTCTAAAACAAGCTAATCGGATTATTTCGGTGTTATGAAGTGTAAATTAATTGTCAGAAAAATGATTAGTCTAACTATTTCCCTGTGGGAAATGATTACAGGCACTTTTCACAACTTGGACGTTTCATTTTGGTACCGGCTTCCAATATTATAGTGGGTGCAAGCCCATAAATCTACTTGGCGTCAGATTCGAATAAGCAAAGAGAGAAGGTGCTGGAGACGCAAAAAGGCTGTAGGCTCCGCGGGAGTCTATTGCAGGCGACAGTGACTACGCGAGCGCTTCCCTAAATCTCTGGCCAAAACTTGACTAGAGCTGGGTGCCTGTTCGAGCATTTCCTGCGGCCTATGAGCGCTTATTCGTCACCTTGCTGAGGGACAAGACATTCTGTTTGAGGCCAGCTCAAAACCTCTTGTGTGTCTCCAAGAGAAAGCAGGTCATCTCAGTAAGAGCGGCTGCAACCGCAGAATCAGATTTTGAGTCCTGTCAGACCTTTAGCTTCCTTTGAGGCGTTTGAAAATTTAGAGTAATTTCTTTACTTCGAGTCTTAACGTTTAATTAATATTTCAAGTAAATGCAAATCGAGATTCAAGGAAAAATAATTTTTTTAAAGTGATTGTAAAACTGTACGAAAGAGAAGTTTCTACAGGCGTGTGTGAGATCGAAATTGGCTTACATACGACTTGCTTAATTGAAGTCACGCTTTCAAATTAATTTTCTTTTAAATCTAAGTACACATACTACTATATGGTGCAACAGTCAATTGAATCCTTATCCCAGCTTTATGGATCAACAAGAAATAGTTGAGTGTACACATTTACTTGTATATATATTCTTGATTCTTCCACCATATTGAAGAGAACCAACGCAAGAGTATCATAGTGCTGTGCTGAAATAAGAAGAGACCGAACAGCTGTTCGATTGTCACATGCCTATGGCAGTAACATATAAACACAGCCTTTGGTCATTGCTTGCGCTGCTTCTTCGAGTTTTTTGTTTTTGTTTTGATACGCGTTAAAGTAGAATCAGCAGATGTCGCGTTGAATTTCTTTAATTAATTCTATATTTTTTTTGAATATCACTGAATTTAATTTGGCCAAGAATGTGCCACCTCCTGCGAAACAATTATTTTTTTAAAATTAATTTCTCATAATCGATTTTTCTTGAGAACTATCTCGGATAAAGTAATCTTACACTCTTTAACATACTACTACTTTAGTAATAATTTTTTTTTTTTTTTGTTATTCCAGACAACATTTCGCTATTGGAAAATCATGGTAGGGTGGGTAAAGACGCGGAGCTACTCAACAGCTTAGTAGCCACAATAAATGTAAGCTTGATTCACTTTCTTTCTTTCTGTTTCTACCCTTCTTTTGATTTCTTCTTTATTTAGAGCATTCTCGTCTGTTTATAGTTTGCGTAAGGCAAGGGATTCTTTTTTTATGTGTACCGTGGGTGATGTTAGTGGAAGGCGTCAAAGAATCCCCCCTCAGGCTGTTTTTGCTAGCTGATAATTATAGAGTCCCAAACGACAATCTCTCTAACACATTCTGCCCACTTCCGTCCGTTTTATCTACGATCATTAAGGTTCTTCCGAGAAGGGTACCATAACACCCGGTATTCCTGGGACTGGAAGGGATTACTGACGTTAATAAAAGGGACTCACTCGCGAAAGGTACTACTAACCTATTCGGATATTCTCGGAGTGGTTGATGGTGACCTGTGTACGTGATTGTACTACGTTGCATAGTTAATCGTGTTGTAGTGCGAGGAGCATTTATTCCTGTCGAAGCTACCCTGCGCTTATAAAGGGTATCGCGAAGCATGAGGAGGAAAATGTCTTCAAGTGTACATTACGATCAACTGTCCTTGCGGCATTTACCATTGAATAATAGCGATCTAACACTGCGGAATGTTTACTATGCGTTTAGCCATCTCCAAAATTTTTGGGCTTTTTAAACAAAATTTTTTAACGAATAAAGCAAATTTAACGGCCATACCAGCATGTTGCGTGTGTTGACCAATCAGACAGTCGATCAAAAAACTGTCACTAAACTGAGTAGGCAGTACTGTTCCACTCCCTGATCTAGTTGGTGAACAATTCACTAAACTCTTCACTGTACAACTCACAAAGCGAGTCTCTGAACAAGTTACTGATCAACTTACTGATCAACTACCAAAACAACTCACTTAAAACCTCCCGCAGCAAGTGACTGACTTGAATGAATGAATGACTGACAGAAAAAAGAATTGTGCGCCAACAGCCCCATCTATTGAACATTTTTTCATTTTTTTCCTTAGCCTTTGCTTAGGAATTACAAAGAAACCCGCAGAAGGAAGTGTCCAATTGGGTCCAGCCATTTTCAAGTTATAAGCGTTCAAAGAAAAAACGATAAATGTTAATATTCATCGACTTTAGGAAAATCAGTTCTTAATCAAAGTTAACAAAAACAATAAGAGGAAGACAAGCTTTCTAAGGAATTATAGACCTTCAAATGATGACTTTCGCATCCAAATAAATGTGGAAACAAAAACTGAGGCTGCGTTGAATATTACATGTTACGCGTATGAAACTGAGATAGAATGACCAGGTGCGGGGACACATTAAGAAGCTCGGAGTGACCAACTGGAGCCAGCTTGCACAAGTCAAAGCGAGTGGTGGTAACTAATAGCACCGAGAGCGTGCTTCGTTTTTTATAGAAAAAGAAGAGCAGAGCAGTTGAACTGGTCTTCAGCAAAGTACAAGACTTGGAATGACAGATGCTGCACAAAAAGTCGATTGATTCTTCTGGCCTCAAAAACCCTGGTTACTCCCACAGTTGACGAATACTAAAGAATTTTAATTTGATGGAAGATTAATGAAGAGAGCATTTTCTCTGAAAATGGTCTCACTTAGGATATTTTTCAATTGCTCGAGAATAGGGTTGAGCAAGTCTCAGTTAGTTAAGAAAATACTAGGTAGCTTTTCTTTAAAACAACAAAGGCCAGAATTAGCTTTCGGCGGAGTTCAAAGTATCGTCGATACAACAAAATCAGCTTGACACCAGCATTGAAGAGAGACAGAGAGAGAGAGCGAGAGAGAGAGAGAGAAAGATAGACGGCGGAAAGTACAGGGAAATCACATGCATCCAGCATACATGCTCATAAGCAACCAACAGAGCTGCAACCCCATTATACCACATATACTATTTAGTTATAAATTTATAAATTTTGTGAAGATTTAAGTAGTTAAGTTCTGAAAAGGGAAACCACTATTAAATTATGTAGTTAAAGCAGAGAGACTAGCTTAAGATTGAGCGTTAAACTATGTTTAACTAGTAAATAAGCATTATATAAATAAAATTGAACACTTAAAAAAAAGAAGTGCAACCAACAGAGATACTCTTTCGGCTATTCTAATTCGCTCTTCTTTTAGCGTGCTTCAACTGAAAACTATGTTGAACCTTTTTTTTAACCTTTTTCGTGGCCCGAATAAGGTGCCTTCGCTATGTGCAAAATACCTTGCTTGATTTTCAAACTGTTAGACTCTTATTATTCAAAACTAGTGCAGTAATTTTAAAGAAATATTCCTGATGTACTGAAATAAAAACTTAATAAGTTAAACCGAGACTTAATAGGAATCATTGTGTGGCATTTACAACAGAAGAAGCAAAGCGAATGTTTTCTTTAGATCAAACTTCTATAATTCCAATACTAAAACCTTTGCCTTGAAGTTTTACTTTCAAAGCAACAAATCTGCATGGACTTGATTAAAATTTATCCCTTACCACAATCATACTCGAATTGCCATGAACAGTCATTCAAGGTTTCACTGATTCTGTTCTGAAATTGCGTCTGTGAGCTCAACTCCTTGCTAGGTGCTCTAACAATTTGTGGAACATAAGCAACGAAGAGTGTAAGTCGATGAGAGCCACTTCCCATAACCTATATATTTTAATCTGTTCTTTATTTGGGAATTGCCATTGACCGTCCGTTATAATTGAGCATTCAAGTCGAGCTCTCTGTAAATAGATCTGTAGGTATGCTAGGTTTTGATAAACACTGCAAACAAGACTAAGATCTTTTTATCGACCTTCTTGATCCTTTTTTTTTTTTGCCTTAATGGGCAATATTGCCGGACCAGTAGCAATCAGCCTGATAAGGGGTATTCAACAAAGCAAGACCCTATTATTTTTGATGCATTCATAAAATGTTCACCCTCACAGAAACGAAAATCAACGTAAGTCCAACTAGTTACACTTTGATTTAACTATTTTCACCAGTAAAAGTAAACCACAGTGTGTCATATTAAATATGAAGTGTGATCGCTTGGTGTTGAGTACCATGGCACAGTCTTCCGTATTCTGATAAAGGAAACACTTATGATTTTTTGATTAGCTTACCTTGACTCGGACTTGATCCCATTACTCCGGGCACTTACAAACACATAAACGTCGACTTCTCAGCCAATGCTGCTATCGGCCACGCGTGTCTCAGTGCAGCAAATCACAGTAAAGAGGCCAGCGAATTGTTAAACATGGTCAACATCGAATCAAATATTTTTCGTAGTTACTTTTAACATATTTCATATTGACCATTTTTTTTAATTTATGGGTGATTTTAACATGTGTGTCTCTTACTTCAATTATGAAGAAAATGAAAATAAAGTATGAAAAAAATTTAATTTTAATGATTGCGGAGTTCATTTGAATCTACTATGAAAAACTTTGATTTTAAGTTGAGAAATATATTTAAATTTAATACGAAACATGTTGAATATGGCATGTTATTTTTTAATTGTGTGGATAACAAAAATAAATTTGAGCAACTTACAATTAAATATGATACACTTTATATGAAAAAAATTACATTTAAATTTTAATCAGTTTCAAATTAACTAGGTAATTATACTAGTGCAGTAATTCATTATTAAAATAGTTCAGTTCTTCAAAGGCATCTTCCAGCTTCACCATTTAAGTCGTATACCCGTTTGTTACAGCTTGTCCTAAAGATTTCCACACACACACATGTGCCAGGGACTCGAAGCATGTGCATATCCTTAGTTGTTGTTGGTGTTGTTTTTTATGGAATACGGGGTCAGTTTTAAGCTGGAGGCTAACTTGTTTCTTGTCTGCTGTTGCCGCTGCAGTTGGATAGAAACACGAGGCTACCATGTGTGGGCTATAAATACATATGTTTTAATTTCCGCACTTTTGGGTCAGGCCATAGACAAGCTCCCTGCTTCCACCTCTCCTGCTACTAAACTGAGGGCCAGATTAAAGGCAAAAGGCGGATGTGAATGTTGCGTGTTTCCGTTGCTGCTCTCCGGGTTCGGTTGTTTGTATTTATGAACACTCATACACAGGCACACACGTACAATTTGCTCATTTTCGTACGGTCTTGGCTGGCCATTCGCATCCGCTGCAAGTTTTTATTTTTTTCGATTTTGTGTTTATGTTTTTGTGCGCACTTCAACAACATGAATGCCCAATAACAACCACTCACGCACACACACACACACACACACACACAAAGAGTTTCATAAACATAATCATGTGCCACACCGAAACATACATCGATCCTTTTTTCAGTTGCTCGCATCGCACAACTCGGTTAAATGACTCATGAAATTGCTGCTGCGACCCATTTTGTGAGAGCGTGTGTGCGTGAGGGTGAGTGTGCGTGTGTTAGTTTCAAGTGCTCGGTTTATGGCAATGCAATATTGCCTCCTCCGTTCGGTTAATAATTTAGACTTGAGCACACACACAAGGCACGGGCACTGCGTATACGCCGCATTGGACATTTCGGCGAGCTGTTGACACATGTATCCAAAACGCACAACATTACACATTTACACAGGGATACAAACACGGCAGAGCAGCAGCCGGCAGGGGCAGGTAGGTCGCAAGTAGCCGCAAAGCCAATTGTTGAAAGCGGAGGGCGTGGCAGGGCAAATAAATCTAAGCGAAGTGCGGGCGTGTTAAGTGGGCTCTAGACAGGGTTGATTGAGCGCGAACTTTGCGTGGGGCTGGAGTGAGTGGTTGCGCCGGTGTTTCTCCTTGGCAGGTCTAAGCTGTGCGGTGATTATACCATGCCACCTCATTAAGTGCAACTTTTCAAATTTCCATTTATTTATTTGAAGCAAAAATAATTCTGTAATCCTTTCAACTCCGACAGCATGCAAGGACTTTCAGAAAACCGTGCCACCAAACGAAGCCTCGAACAGAAATGTGTACCTAAGATGTAAGCCACATTCAAATGACCACACACCCATCCCCACATCAGCACCCCCACCAGCGTCGCCCGCTCCCGTAAACCACAGCTTGCGTGTATTTGGCTACAATGCGGTGCCATCAAATTACTGGTCTCATTTTCTATGCAGAGTCTATTATGGCCCCGAAAATGTAGCCAGGGCAAAAATGCGACAAAAACTGGCGTTAAATTTCACACTAACACACGCACGCACACACACAGATAAAAAGGAAACGTGAGAGCGCACAAAATAAAAGGACGGCAGCATTTCTCATGCGTTGGACACTCAGCAGCAAACCACAAATATGCAAATTTCTGGACAGGAAGGCCGAGAGTCCCTGGCTCAGATGGAATGTTGAACTTTGAACCATCGCCTCACTTGGTCGCTAATGCGATGAAAATTTTTGGGAATATGATGATGAGCCAAATGGAGCAACTGTTGCCAGACAGCAAACTGCAAAACTTAAATTAGTTTATTTATGCGTTGTTTGGCCATGGGATTTGTCGTGTTTTTGGACTTTGTGGTGGACTTCCTTAATAAGCGCGATAGCTTTGTGGGTGCCCTGAAAAGTTGAATCCTTGGACTTTCCGCAGATTGAGCTGCCCTTCGACATCCAGTTGTCAGCACGGTGATCTTTTTGGGCCAAAGACAAAAGACAAGCAAACAGTGCGTAAAATGTTTGCCAAAACCAAAAAGGGAATTAATTACACTCAGACCGAGGCTCGCCAACCCTTTTCTCCTTAAGGGGCGTGGTTTTTAATTGTGCCGCCACATTTCCGCTTGCCTGCGCTTTTCCGGCTGCGACTGCGAGCAGTCAAAAAATAAAAGTTGCGACGAAAATTGACTCAAGAAAATTTTCAAGCAGCGCATTATTAACTTTTCGCAGCTTTCCCTTTTTGGGGGCTTTCCAAAAGGGTGAGACAACTTTGTCATGGGGCTTAGAGTTGTCTTAATACAAATATATCATAGTGAGATAGCAAAAATGAAAAAGAAACATTTATTTTGCCTTAATACTTAAGTTAAATTAGTTTAAAAGTGACTCTTGTTGCTGTTTAAATTAATTTTAGTTCTAAAGTTAAAATGAAAAACAAATTTCGGACATGAAGGTGCGGTTGTTGGTAATTGATTTATTTGGAACCCAAGTTTTGGGTCGACCCAAAAATTTTAATTTAATAAGCAGTTAAATCAAAATCAGAAAATCCGTTCAAAATCTACCCCAAACAAGACGATACGTTGACAAAAGTATAGTAAACCCGCTTTTTCGTGAACGATGGTTCTCGTGGTACAAACATTTTTCCGAAGAGCTTGATCATGTTTTAAGCACAGCACTCAGACAAGCTAAATCGATTTAGCTGGGTGTCAACTCCGACCCT
The DNA here is from genome assembly GCA_035044965.1 of Lordiphosa andalusiaca. Taxonomy (NCBI): domain Eukaryota; kingdom Metazoa; phylum Arthropoda; class Insecta; order Diptera; family Drosophilidae; genus Lordiphosa; species Lordiphosa andalusiaca. Next base: position 57,285 of record JAWNNM010000277.1, read on the forward strand.
ATAAAGTATATATATTCTTGATCAGCATCAACAGCCGAGTCATGTTCGTCATGTCCGTCTGTCTGTCCGTATGAACGCACAGATCTCAGAGATGGTAAGAGATAGAGGTTTGACGTGTATGGGACATATGCTTCTTATGTCTGCAGGCAGATCAAGTTTATTTTCAATTTTGGCCACGCCCCCTGCCGCCCCCGCAATTTAGAAAAAACTTCATATCTCCCACAGTTTTGAAGATAGATGGCTTGTTCCTTCTGTTCTTCTTTAGTTATTAGGATAACTTATCGATCCGCCAAAGGAATGAAGAAGATCGGATGAACGGTTTTCGAGTTATGATCAAAAGACAGATTTTCTTGGTACAGAGTATGTTATAGTCGGGCTTGACCGACTTTCTTTCTTGTTAATTTTGGCCACGCCCCCTGCCGCCCCCGAAATTTAGAAAAAACGTCATATCTAGATATATTTAGTAATAAGGATAACTTATCGATCAGCCGAAGGAATGGTGAAGATTGGATGAACGGTATTCGAGTTATGATCAAAAGACTGTTCGCTGCTGCAGCGCAGAAGCAGCGCTGCTTTCAGCTGCTACTGCAGCATCAAAATTTATGCTGAGCGTATAATTTCGTTGGTACAGAGTATGCTATAGTCGGGCTTCACCGACTCTCTTTCTTGTTTAGTCTAGTTAATGGCTCATATTTCGTGGTTCGTTGGTGGATCTTTAAATGGTACTCCATCTCGCGGTGTTTCGGCTGAGGAGTAACATCTCTTAGGCCCATGAAATAGCCCATTATGCCATCATAAATTTAGTTTTTTTTAGAAATCTCTATCGTGCGCTTTTAGAGATGTGAAAGAGTTTAGGTTTGACCCCTTCTGGAGGTACATTATCCAACTGTACGAATAACCCGATTTTTGGATATTACGTTCCCAATGACCCTGTCTGTGTTTGCTGAATTTTAACGATTTTTATCTTGAACCATTAACTACCAAGTTTACATTTTTGTCGCTTTGTGTTGCTAGTACAAAAGTACCCATAGAACGCGATCCTAGGGTACAGTTGAAAAACTGAGTATGAGGTGATGCTAACAGAAGTCCTTTCCATCAGAATTTAATGGTCTCATCGCGGTTTTTTTTAGTGTCGTACTGTGTTATAATTGGCCAATGAACGAACGTTGTCGCCATTGTCAGGCATATAAATTTTAAGGCGAATCAGATGGGATGTGTTGTGCGAATGGTAAAGTGAAATTGCCTGAATTGGGGAGCCCACCATAACCATTGAGCACATCGCTTGATGGATTGACACCTGAGTCCAATCGTTTCTGTAAAAACATTTAGATTGACTACCCTGCAGTTCTACGATTCAGGACTGAATTTTTCAGGGCTGATTCAGACCTGAGCAGTAGGAATAACTGAATTTCATGCCTGAATTTTGACATGTTTCAGTACTTCCCATGAACCTCGCCCATGAGTTTAGCCCTGAAATCATGCATAAAATCTGTAGAGGTCATGACGTAGTACGACATGCCTGTGTTAAATTTCTGCCTGTAACTCATATAAAGGATGCCATGAATTCAGTACCAGCCCTTTCATTTCAGGGCTGATTCAGCTATGATTCAGGTCTGACCCGAACTGGAGGGTAGTTACAAATGAACTTGATCTTTTGTTTCATCGAAGGAAGTCTTGATTCAGAGTGTGTTTAATAAAATTATACAATATTAAAGAAACCATAACTGGTTGAGGGAAAAAACAATTTTGGCCGGATCAAATAAAGATGTTAATGAGATCAACGCATCTATTTTGAACTCCATGCCAGGAGAAATGATTGCGAATACGTGGATTGCCACCATACTATTTGCAGGTAAAAGTTGGAGCCACCATAATTATGCTGCGCAATCTTAATACACCTCGACTTTGCCATGGCAGAAGAAATGCTGTGAAAAAAGTTATGCTTAATTTACTTGAAGCAACTATTTTGACTGGGAAATTTTGTGGTGAACACGTTTTAATTCCGAGAATACCGACGATTCCGATTGACATGCCATTTGATTTCAAACGGCTACAATTTCCCATTCATCTTGCTTTTGCTATGTCTATTAATAAATCACAAGGAAATTCGTTGCAATTTTGTGGTTTAAATTTTCAGCATCCGGTGTGTTCACATGGTCAACTGTATGTAGAGTGCTCACGAGTAGGCAAACCGTCGACCTTAATCATACATTGTCCCGACGGCAAAACGAAGAAAATTGCTTATCACAGAGCATTGCAATACATAAAATGTCATTACATCAAAATTATCATTGCTTAATTTCGATGAATTTCCAAGCATTAAATTCATTTAATAAGCAGTGTTAGTGTTAAATAAATTATTGAGTTGTGCATTTTTATATTATGGTTTCTTTTGTTCTTCATGTTTGTGTGTCCAATTCCTTAATTTGTAGGACTACTCTGTAGCGTTGGGATAATACGGAAAAAATTTAAACATACTAGTTCGAATGCTAGTGATCGGAATAAACACAGAGTCGTATATAAAAAAGCCCCATTCTCTCATAAGCCTTTGTAAAGAATTGAATTAAATAATTGACCTAATTTTGATTTTCCCAGCTTGAGTGGTCAAAACTCAAAGCTTTCACCCAAAATTACATGAATAAATCAACTTTTCAGGCATTTCTCAATAATCCCACTTTTCCGCTGCAATTATCCAAGTAAATGATAAAGTAATTACAATTTGATATAATTGTTGAATAATCGTAAATCCAAGTTACAATAATGATTACAAAAGAAATCGTAATCAGGGGAATTGTGTTTCCATTGTCTGAAAAGTATCAAAATTCGGGAAGTAATGATTCATTTACATTGATTCATAGAATATATATATTCTCATATTTCACAATGAACTACACATATACCCATTGATACCCTGTAAGATGCAGTAAACAGGAAACCCAAACATATGTGTAATATTTGCATACAAAAATTTCGATTGTCTCATTCGGATTGTGGTTTTAAAATTTCTTTCGCTCCTGCTCCCCTCTCGCCATCATTCCGAGTGAATAAACAAGCAAACCCCAACCAAAAGATTTTGTGGCTCAACAGCTTAGACAACAAATTGAAGACTTGTTGATGGGGAGTTGACCGGAGAGCTGGAGCCAACGGCACCCCAAAATCAATTCAGATTTAAATGTGTATTTTCCCTAGATAAGCCAAAAAAAACAAGCACACGCAAACACACACACACACACTGATAATGCATTTAGATGTATGCATTTGTCTATGTGATCGATGTGCTTCAATAACGCGTTCGCACACAAGCAATTTCACATCATTTCATTTCCGACTATCGTGCACTCCAAAATCGCATGAAAGTAGTTTGCCAAATCGAAAAACTTCATGCGTGCAGGGGGAAGGGCGGCGGTGTCGGATTGGGATTGTATAGCACAAATTGCGGCGCCATTGTTTGAAGTGCCTCCAGAGTCCAGAACGGCAACCAAATTCATGAACCACAAATTGTAGTTTGGCTGCTGCATCGAATGTCGAAACGAATGAATGAATATTTAACATAATGTCACATGAACTCATAAATGTTTTACCTCGCACCATTTCCCCTGCTGCGGACCCATCAGCATCATCATCGGAGCTGCCGCCGCCGCTGTTGCTGACAATGATGGAATACTGTTTCGTGGTTTGATTGGTTTGCTGTTTTGATGAAGACCTTGCTACCCATATTGATATGAGACATTTTTTGGGCGGGGCAACTCTCCACCCATGCAATGAAATTGAAACTGTTGTCCACGGATGTGTGTGTTGTCCGTGTGCTGGCTTGTGGGTGAGCGAGCAAAAGCTGGGATGGGCTCTTGATGAGAAGTTAATGAAGCGAGCGCTGATGAAGGTCCTGTGTGGGAAGATTGAAGAATGAAAGTGTTAAGCGGACTACAAGGAATAAATGAGCAGAGTTGACTAAAAATAATCGAGAGCTACCATAAACCATCAACGACAGAATACAAACAGTTGGGAGCTTTTCTCTTGGCCTTGCATATAATTATAGCATACTTTTCAGCTGCTTTAACTCTTTTGGCTTAGCATTTATAATGATTAGAATTTATGAACTGGCCTGGCTAACCACTAAACTTTTACCCCACCCTAAAACCAAAGTTAAACCGAAAATGCTCATAAATCAAATGCAAAACTTTTGTTTTCAGTATGCGAGTTTTATCGCTGGACAAACAGACACCACACACACACAATGACAAAACAGTTGGTAGTTAGTTTCAGCAAACACAATACAAGCAAAACAAACGTAAATCAACAGCAGCTCAGGCTCATCATAAAACTCATTCGGTTAAAGCGGCTGCAATGCCAGAATGCTCATTTCGTGCTCTTTTTCCGACTGTTTCCGTTCCAAGCATCACACACGCACACGGCTCGGGTGGGACCCAAATTAAGCACAACAAATGAGATGGTAGGCGGGTCTCAATCCCCAGATCCAAAGCAAACAAGGCAACAAAATAAATTTCTGTAATTGATGTGGCTAATTTGTCACTGGCCATGGCCATATCTCAGACACATTTACAGGTGGCCATGAGCCTACAGTTGCAGCTAAGTGATGTGTCAGGAAGACGTGGAAATTTGTTAAGCGCGATGAATTTTCAAAATAAACGCCACAACTCGGAAATAACCAGCAGAGAAAGTTGCAGTTAGGAAAGAAAAACTAATCAACGAAATTATCAAATATTAAATTGCAAACAGACAATACCATATAACACACCACAAAAATCATTAATTTAACTAAAAAAAGATCCCTTGGTTGTTGGGAAAAACTGACTAAATAGTAGCAGATACCCGTTGTTGGTTCGATTTGATTCACTTACTAGGGATATGCGTCAAACTAAAAAAAATTCCTTCGTAATCGGCGCTTGAGTAATATTTGTAATGAAAAATCACTTTTAATCATAATTTATTAAGCATAAAAAATACAAATCACAAATAATCATTGAAATTTAATTTTTACCCACTTAATAGAGCTCTTAATGATAACAGTAGCCGATAAGTAAAATACATGCTCACAAATGGGCAAGCAAAGCTAACTTCATCTGTGTTGAAGTTTTAATATAGCTGAAACAAGTTGTATCTATGGGAGCTACAAGAAGTAAGCATCCGATCCGCGTGGCTCCGACATGGCTCGATAGTTTCAAAACTGAATGACTGAGAAGCAGACAGACTACTCAGCGCATCATGCTGATACCTTAAAAGTATACTTACTTTACATAGTTCATGTGGCCGGAGAAGATTCCTCCTATTCGTTCTAAAATTCTCGTCATAATTATAGTACACTCGACTCTATTCAAGAATTTATGTAATTTACAGTTTCGAAGATACTGGTTCGGTTCAGCGCTTCGCACAGTTTCTAAGCCGCCGGTTCGGTTCATTACATGGCTTTTGGAGTTAGATGAACCGCGGTTTCGGTTCGGTTCAGTAATTCATAAAGGCACATTATAAAATATTATGATTTCTGTAGTAATGTGACTTTTCGACCATTTTTGAAATTTGATTCCCATAATCCATCTGAATATCTCTAAAATGCTCAGAGCAATGTCGAAAGTTTATTATGTCGGATTTCCAGGACTCGTCTATCAGTTACTAAAGGAATGACCTTACTTATTGGCAGATTAAGATTGGATTAAGGTTCAGAAGTACCACAGAAAATTTAAAATATTGTCTAATGGAGAAACAAATTCAGATTGATGACATGTAAATTAAGAGATCGGCGGGCAATAGCAGAAGACATGTTGTAAAATTTTCGTCAGGTTGTCGATTGTCGATTCGACAATGCTAAATATGAAGAGGGTCGAACGAAATGTTTAAAAATTATCTTTGGGAAACGATTGAAATTAATATAAATCATTTACAAGAAGAAAGCGATTCCCGTTAAAACTTGTCAGAGAACTGAACCGAACCGATCCGTTTTAATTAGTGGTTTACGGTTCGGTTCAGCAATTCTGGAAGGAAGCTGGTTCGGTTTACGGTTCGGTTCACCAGCTGGAATAAGCGGTTCGGCTCGGTTCAAAACCGGTTCGGTTCAGAACCGGTTTTCATTCCTGGCTTCGTTCTGGCTGTTACATTCTTTTGCATACATTTATTTACCCTGTCTGTCCGTCCGTCCCAATCGGGGGATGGAAATTAGGCCGCGTGTAGTACGGTCCCTTGTGATCGCAGCCTAAAATGTTCTTATAATAAATTTTAATTTTGTGACCCGTAATCAAAAATACATTCAACAATTAAAAAATCAATTAAACTTCATTTTGCACAATGAATTTCGCAGTGTAAATTCCGCGCGATCTAAATTCATTCTGCAAAATGAATTTTTGGCCGGTCGGTCTGATTTCGTTTGAAAAATGAATTAAGGCCACGCGGTCTTATTTCATTTTGATGTCGCGGCCTAAATTCATTTTGTAAAATGAAGGTTGACCGTGCTGCCTAGTTTCATTCTGTGGTCGCGGCATAAATTCATTTTGCAGAATGAAATAAGGCCGCCATAAGAAATACACCGCGGCCTAATTTCACAGAGCCTGAACAAACAGGTCGCGGAGATGGTTAGAGAAAGAGCTTGACATTAAAAAAACTTATTATACCTTTAGGCTGATCTGGTGCATTCAACAACGTCTCCAGGGAGGCGATAATGCGCAGCCTGAGAGCTGTATCAATACATAAGGCTTTGGACTCGTGGATATACAACCTGCTGAGCTGCAGAAGAGTACAAACCGAGTGGGGTACCACAACCATGACGAAGGAGGCACACAGCGGCACGCCTCAAGGCGGAGTACTGTCACCCCTTCTATGGAATCTTGTGGTTAATGCTAACAAAATTTCGCAGAAAAGCACCCAAGATAACCGCATATGCCGACGACATATGCATAATTATCATGGGAAAATGTCCATCGACTCTCAATCATGAACTCTACACTCAAAGAGATACTAAAATGGGCCACAGAAGCCGGACTTAGTATTAATGCGGAGAAGACGGAGCCCATTCTCTTTACCAAGAGATACAAGGTATCGCCATGGATTCCACCAAGAATAAATGGAATAACACTAACGCCAAAGAATAGCGTTAAATACCTTGGAGCAGTAATCGATAGTAAACTGTCATGGAAGCCGAATGTGGAAGAAAGAGTGAAAAAGGCGACCAACGCATTATATGCATCCCAGAAAATGCTGAGTAGCACTTGGGGCCTATCACCAAGTCTGATGCATTGGCTCTTTATTTTAGTAATACGACCGATACTGCTACACGGCATACTGGTATGGTGGCAAGCCATGGAGGAAACCACATACCTAAAGCTGATGGAGAAGACCCAGCGACAGGCACAGGTCTGTATTACGGGGGCGCTGAGGTCCACTCCAACCAAAGCATTAGAACACATCTTAGGTGTCAACCCTCGGGACATCCAAGCACGCCTTCTGGAAAAAAAGACCGCCTAACGTCTATGTGCTGCAGGCACCATGGCGCTACAAAGCTATGGACACTGCATAGTTGGTAGAAAGATCAATAGTAGCACGGACTACATTATCCCAAAGATCAACTCAATATGCAAATCAGCATTATTGGGACCAGAAGTCTGGCGTACAGGACTGGCCCTAGAAGCAACACACCTCTTTACAGACGGCTCAAAGATGGACCTAGGAGTCGGAGCCGCCGTATACTGTGCAGAGCCAGAAATAAAGCTCTCATACAAACTGCGAAACCAATGCAACATATTCCAGACGGAAGTCTTCGCAATGAGGAAAGCAGCGGAGTTGGCGGAAGTTCACGATCCATACAACCAATTAAATATCTACGTGGACAGCCAAGCGGCAATCAAGGCATGCAAGGACACTCCATTAACTCCAGAAATGTCCTGGCGAGCAGGGAAGCACTAGATTTCCTCAGCATCTCCAGAAAGATGCAAATCTACCGGATTCCCAGCCACCGGGGCATCGATGGAAACGAGATGGCAGACAGTCTTGCAAAAGCCGGAGTCGTACTCGGCCAAGAAGAAACACGAAACATACCCATCTCCATACAGACGCTTCATAGCAAGATGGAAGAGATAGCAGAGAAAGAAGGACAGGTAAGGTGGGAGAACACCAGCGGATGCAGAATCTCTAAAATTATGTGAAGGACATTAAACTTACGCACTATCTGCCACAGCTCCAGAGATGAGACTGTAGACTGCTCATTGGCACTAGGCATAACGACAGAGGACACCTGAAGGCAATGTATGGAACCTGGAGTTGCAGAAACTCTAGAACATCTCATTTGCAGCTGTCCAGCAATTGCCAAGACAAGATTAATAATTCTGCACACCCCACGGTTCTCTTTTTTCGGAGGAAGCGGCCAAGAGGCTTTCCAAAACAATTATTGGCATTTGCCAAAACCTCGAAAATTCTCCTGGATTTCTAAGCCAAACGTACCCAAATAAACACCCGGCCTCATTAAGGACCTTAAGGTCTATGTGTGGCCCCATCTGGGGAACTACCCATCTACCTTTAGGCTGATCTAGTTCATTTTTATACTCTGTACCGTGGGTACACAGAGTATTATAAGTTTGTGCAAAAGTATGTAACATCCAGAAGGAAGCATCTCCGACCCTATAAAGTATATATATTCTTGATCAGCATCAACAGCCGAGTCATGTCCGTCATGTCCGTCTGTCTGTCTGTCTGTCTGTCTGTTCGTATGAACGCACAGATCTCAGAGATGGTAAGAGATAGAGGTTTGACATGTATGGGACATATGCTACTTATGTCTGCAGGCAGATCAAGTTTATTTTTAATTTTGGCCACGCCCCCTGCCGCCCCCGGAATTTAGCAAAAAGTCATATCTACTACAGTTTTAAATATAGGTGGGTAGTTCCTTCTAGATATATTTAGTAAAGATAGCTTATCGATCAGCCAAAGGAATGGAGAAGATCGGATGAACGGTCGTTGAGTTATGATCAAAAGACTGTTCGCTGCTGCAGCGCAGTAGCAGCACTGCTTTCAGTTCCTACTGCAGCATCAAAATTTATGCTGAGCTTATAATTTCCTTGGTACAGAGTATGTTATAGTCGGGGTTGACCGACTTTCTTTCTTGTTAGTTTCACGCAATTTGAAGAACATATCTCTAAATTTTATACATGAAGGATTCATATCTGATCATATTTAGTAATCAATATTATTAATCGATTTGTCGAAGGAATGATGAACATCGGATAAACGATAGTCGAGTTATAGGAAAATCAATTATGTTGGGCAGGCAGCGCAAGGAACAGCGATGGGCAGCACTTTGTGTGGTAAATTCAAACATTGGGAAGAACAGAGTTGGTTATAGTCGGGCTTGACTAACATCAATTAATATACCCTTGCAGAGGGTTTTATAAAATTTGTGCGGATGTTTGTCACGGAATCATCTTCGACCAAATAAAGTATATATATTCTTAATCAGCACGACGAGCTGAGTAGTCACCAAAATATGTACGAAGTCTTTTAGAACAACTGCGCTACACATTTGTCGGAGTAGCTTATCATGGGTACTTATACTCGAAATCACGACTTCTTTCACATTAGGCACACCTACCACCCGCTGCACCGTAAGATATATAATATAATGGCAATATAACATTCCAAAACACAGAAGGAAATCTTGCAGCAAGCCTTGGCAATACACATCCAACCCATTTTCCATTCTGTTTGCTGCCAAAAAAAAATTGTGCCATGGTGAAATTATTCAATAAACAGAACGTCAGAATATTTGATGACACAGTCAAAATCAATATTTTGGTTTGACGATAAGGGTTATTCCGATATGATATTTTTTGAGCCGATATGTCGATATTTTTAAAAACGATATATCAGAAGCAATATCACATTTCAAGACCGTAGCAATGCCTATTGCCTTTTATGTAGAGTAATACAATACAAAATTTATATTGTATAATGTAGAAAAGTGCAATGTGAAGTCAGTCGGTTGCACTAGACAAACGGAGTTTGACCAACCAACTTTAGTGGAGTACTTTAGATCCAGGGCAACTGGTTTTGTTAAATTCGTTTTCAAACCATTTCATGTATAAAGTTATCATTCTTTCATTTGATTTTATCCAGTTAGGAAAATCTGTTTATCTTTGAGCTCTGTATTCTGAAAATCAACAAATGTATTTGGTCACAGTGTTAAATACATAATTAAAATTTTGCTCTTGCTTTGATAATGGAAAGCAAAGCTGCAAACCTTTAAAATAATCCATGAGGTTCGGTCCGGGGGCTCGAACCCATTGTTAATTCCAAGGTTCAGTTCGCGAACCGTTTCTTGGAACCCCTGAACCCAAGATTCTGGTTCGAACCTTGGTTCGCTTGCACATAAGAGAATAGTTGGACTTTTGATTTGTTAATACATTGAAAATGAAACATATATACCTTCTATCCATATGCTTTATCATTTTGATCATTACTTAAGTTATTTCAATTATCAGCTTAGTTTAGTTTAATTAGCATTATATCTTCCAGGAGCAGATCATCTTGTAATATATTTCGCTTGTCGTTCAGTTCGTTCTTCAAATTTTAAAAATAACGGTTATCATTTCCGCGCCGCTAGCTTCAATGTAGCAATCAGCTTTTGTCCGACTGAAGACCTGGCCTCAAGTTGGCAGCACCAACAGGATCGATAATTAATTTTCTCCTCGCATTCGCCGCATTGGGTATTTCGGAAGGAAAGTTAAAAGGAAAATTAGCATGAACGCTGACTTCCTGGCTCCATCAGACAGCCACTTCGATCTTTTCTCCTCGTGGCCGCCAAAGTGTGCAGTTGTGCATTTTAAAGTTAATGAAAATAATAAAAGTGTTTTGCCTAACCTAACTATCGCGCCAATACATACGTATGTGTGAATGTGTATGTATGTGAAATTATCTTTATTTTAATATAAAGAAACCAGTTGTGAGTATTTTGTGCATCCATTCTTGCTAAAATACACCTGCTGATTGAATGTGTGTTACCTACATAGCATTTGGCCAAGCACACAACCACCACAGTGGGTTACTCCGTGCCTTACATTGGTTCTGGCCATCCATTTGAAAACGTAAATATCGTCAGTGGTGTCATCCCCCTGGGGTAAATATTGTAAATGTCTCTGGCAGACACTGGCTTATGAGTATGTAACTTCCAATCTAGGTTGGCACCACTAGTCACCTGCACTAGTCACATGCTGGAAATGTGGGCTACATCCCGTCAATAGCTTGACCCAGAGCCACTAATGTCGCCTAGAGTCTTGTGATTGTGGTATACCAGACTCCTGGCTTGGCCATGTGTCCCAGCCTTATTCCTGGTGCGTCGACATAGGAGTTGCCTATGAATATACCTCGTTGGAAGCGTTCTTCCATTCTCGCATCGATCGAGCCTAACCTGAGTGTGCCAACATTGTCCCGCAACCACTCTAGAAGCGTATAGGCCACTTGGCGTATAGATGACCCCTTCGTCTGCCATAGGATGGTGTGACATATGAGATCTATTGAGGTTATATATCATCCGTCCCGATACAGTGGTCACCGCCTACACGACATCGGATACATTGAGGTTACGACCACATGGTGTACCTAACCTCCAGCAACAGATTAATTTTGTCTTGGTGTCCTCAATCAGAACTTAAGACCAGCTATGAATGTTTTTTATTGGTACAGAGTTTAATTATATTGTTTAGAAAAGTGATTTAATGCCAAATCCATATCTGATCCGGCAACAAGAGCCGCTTTCGTATTTACCAAAAAAGTAAGTTTTTACCTGTGGTCAAAGGCAAATAATTGGAAGTGAATATGTGCTAATTATTACTAATTTACAGTGTTTTTTGGTTATTCGGCACGCATCATGTTCTTTAAGCATCACCTAAATAACATTTTTCCAACAAAAGATCTTTCTGCGTGGGAGAAGAAAACCTTGCCGTAAGTGCTTTGAAAACTATCTTTTGGTCTGCTTAAAGAAATAACCCAAACTGAATCCAAAGAATTTGATACGGATCATATCTAAATCCGACCAATGAGAAAGTGTATAATATCTTGAGTTAAATCGCATTTCATATTCCATTTATAAATATTTATAAATATTATAAATATTTGCCTTTGAGAAACAAAGTCCGTCATAGGATGAACTAACTTTAAAATTCTATTTTTAAATTTTAATCATATTGGATAAGCTTCCTCTGAATACGAGTAGATCTTTACCTAATTTTCCTTATGCACAGGTAACAATTAATGAAGTCACATTACGTGTATCTAATTATACTCTGTACCGTAGGTACATAGAGTATTATAAGTTTGTGCAAAAGTATGTAACATCCAGAAGGAAGCATCTCCGACCCCATAAAGTATATATATTCTTGATCAGCATCAACAGCCGAGTCGATATAGCCATGTCCGTCTGTCCGTCTGTCTGTCCGTATGAACGCACAGATCTCAGAGATGGTAAGAGATAGAGGCTTGACATGTATGGGACATATGCTTCTTATGTCTGCAGGCAGATCAAGTTTAATTTCAATTTTGGCCACGCCCCCTGCCGCCCCCGCAATTTAGAAAAAAGTCATATCTACTACAGTTTTAAAGATAGGTGGGTTGTTCTTTCTAGATATATTTAGTAATAAGGATAACTTATCGATCAGCCAAAGGAATAGTGAAGATTGGATGAACGGTTTTCGAGTTATGATCAAAAGACTGTTCGCTGCAGCAGCGCAGAAGCAGAGCTGCTTTTAGCTGCTACTGCAGCATCAAAATTTATGCTGAGCGTAGAATTTCGTTGGTACAGAGTATGCTTTAGTCGGGCTTGACCGACTTTCTTTCTTGTTGATATTATCGACATTGATAATTTGAGATATATAGACAACCCTAGTCCCCGTTTTTTTTAGTCTGTTGCTGTCACTCGATGTGAAAGGTCACACGCTCCTATATTAAGTTACCGTCCCAGCAAGAAATTGATGCTGAAAGTCACCAATACAAATATACTTTTTTGAATTCACCAATACAAGCACAAGCACATGTGTTTCAGTATAATTTGCGTATGCCTAACATGACGCCTAACGTGTTGGCAGATTCTTCCTCGTCAAGGTATTCTTGTGGTTAGGCCTAACGTGAATTATAACTGAGACGATAAATTTTCTCGGTAACTTTGGCCATCCCACGCGTGGTCGCCAAAGTGAGCGGTTGGTAAGTTCTGTTGGTGCTTTTCACTTTTCAGATTTGTTCGGCAAAGACTTCGTAAAAGACTTTAGAAAGTCCACAAAGCTGTGTCACAACAGACAAAAGCAAAAAATGCATCATTAAAAAAAAAAATACCAATTAATCATTTTTTTATAAGTATAAATTTAATAAGTAATAAGTATTAGTAAGCCACAACGAAATTGAAATGAAATGTATTTTGTATGAAATAAAGGCTAAAAAGAAATAAAATGCCAAATTATTATTTTTTGTATTTCCCAGCATTTTTATACCCTGTTCCCATTGAAAATGGGAAAAGGGGGATCATGAAGTTGTGCGAATGTATGTAACAGGGAGAAGGAAAATTTTCCGACCCCATAAAGTATATATATTCTTGATCAGCATGAACAGCCGAGTCGATATAGCCATGTCCGTCTGTCCGTCTGTCTGTCTGTATGAACGCGTAGATCTCAGAGACTATAAGAGATAGAGCCACAATTTTTTGCACGAAGGTAGATTTATGCTGTACGTAGATCAAGTTTGTTTCTGATTTCACCCCGTCCCCCTTTTATCCCCAAAAAACCTAGACCTCCTCTAGAAATCCTAGACCTAAATAGCCGTCAGATCCACAATTTTCAAGTTAGATTACAAGTTATTACTCAACCTCGTGGTTTAGTATACATCAAGCTAGGCCCAATATCTACCTATTCTGAAAAGTACAATCAGATCGGACAAAAAACACCGGAGTTATAAGCGAAACAGTTGAGCTGATAAAAGCACCACTCCCAGTTTATGGTCAGGACTAGAAAAAAGTGTTGCCTACATTTGGGATAATTTTGTTACATTCATCGTCAAAAATTCAAAAACAAATGAACAGGGTATTTAGTGGTCGGGAAACTCGACTGCAGCGCCCTTACTTGTTTATTAAAGTGAAGTTATTGTATAGGGTAGTACTGACCAATTTGCTTACCAGTTGGAACTACCAGTTAAAATCCTAGTATAAATACTCAAACCAATCCAGTTATTCATACCAGTTAGCTCATCGGTTATCTAACTAGTAGGACTAACCTCACACGTACGCTCACCGATTCATCGACTTTCGGTTAAATTTTTCCCGACGCCCATTTGCGTTTGACAAGAAACATCCCGTAATTTACCGGATAGCTATACCAGTTAACGGATGAGTATTTACCAGTTAGATTTCTTGCTGGGCGTCGGCAAATTTTAGAGGTGGGTTTTCCGAACGCAGCTGGGCGCAGCTCACTTTGTTGTTATTGATGGTGATGTTCATTAACTAAGTAAGTATCCTGAGGTAATAGTTCTCTTCTCTTCTCTATATATATTAAAAAATTTGTCCTTACTGACTGATTGACAATCATCGCACAGTCTAAGCGGTAAAGATAGAAGGCTAAAATTTGGAATGAAGTTTCCTTATGTAGTGAAAGTATAAGAAAAATTACGAAAAGCTTAGGAAAAGTTTGTAAGGGAAAAATCAATCTTCCGATTGACTTGATACTCGGTTTGTAAGAATAGCAAGTAAAATAAATTGAAATGTCATATTTCGATGTTGGAAAAATAGACAGAAGGGTCGGAAAACTTTTAAAGAACTCTGCATTCCGTAAACTATTATTCATCCGAATGACTTGAAATCCGGTTTATAAGGATGGTATAAGAAATAACGCCAACGCTTACTCTAACTCTGTCGCTTTCGCTAATGCTTACGATAACAATAACGATCAATCCCATATTGACATCGACGAAGCGCGCCGGGTTATATGTTTTTAAAATCAGGTAGGAAAATCGGTCAAGACTATAAGACTATAACATACATTTGTTTTCCCTATAACTCAACAATCGTTCACCCAAATTTAAACAGCTTTTATACTCCGTACCGTAGGTACATAGATTATTACAAGTTTGTGCAAATGTATATTGTAGCCAGAAGGAAGCATCTCCGGCCCTATAAAGTATATATATTCTTGATCAGCAGCCGAGTCGATGTAGCCATGCCCGACTGACCGTCTGTTGTCCGTATGAACGCACAGATCTCAGAGATGGTAAGAGATAGAGGTGTGACGTGTATGGGTCAAAAACTTTTTATACTTGCAGGCAGATCAAGCTTATTTTCAAGTTGGAACTTGGAAAAGCGTTAAATCTCCCATCTAAACATATTTATTAATCAGGATTACTTATCACTCCGCGAAGGGAATGGTGAAGATCGGATGAACGGTTGTCGTTGCAGTAGCAGCGCTGTTTATGCTAAGCGTATAATTTCGTTGGAACAGAGTATGTTATAGTCGGGCATGACCGACTTTCTATCCTGTTATTAATAAGTATATCCCAATAAAATTGGTTTATTACACAGTGTGTACTACAAACACACTAAATAGGTGTATAAGTGCTCTGGCACTCTCGCTGTCACCTTCATACTCTCTCTTACACACTCTCTCTGGTCTACTTAGCGGAAACGTTTCTAATTATTTCATGATTCTAGGTATAATCTGTGAAATTTCCCGAAGGATCGGGAAAAATATAGAGGAAATGCACTTAATGCAAAATTTTCCAAGTTCTTGCGGTCAGCATGCGCTTCCCGCTAATATCATGTTAAAATGTTAACACTAAAGTTAATGCTATGTTAAGTATCTGTTAAACATTTATTTCCTCTTATGCTGCCTTTACACCGTTTAACACATGAGACATGATGGTCTAGTGGGTCTGGATTCATCATGTTTTGCCTATGAATTTGAAGAGATTTATACATTTAAGACAACTAACATGTAAGCCTACTGGATTGTCATGTCTCATGTGTCGAGCAGTGTAACGGCTGCCGTACTTAACTGACGCTCTCGATTTGGTTTTGTCACATATGTCTTAGTCAACCCTTCCAAATTAGCACATTTATTCGATTGAAAATTTCAAATGTCACCAGTTAAGTGGACGAATTTGCTTCTTTTACTGCTTCCTGTTTTTGGTTTATGAGATACCCCCAATTAGAATCGAATTTATTGCATTCCATTGGAAAAGTGACGTGTGTCAGCGGTAATCTAATCTAGTGTAAATGTTTTTGTTTGCTGTTGCCCTACGGATTTTTGCTTTCCCTTCTTGAGTAATTGAAAATACAAAATATTACTTGTTCTTCATGTTTCAATAAAAGGTTCTTGCCTTGAATTTTCCTCCTGCTCCTGAACCCCAACCCACCCCCAAAAGCAATTTGATATACAACGAACTGTGGACAAGTAATAACTTAGTGCACACGTTGCTGTTCCTAAGCAAATATTGAGACATGTAGTTTGGTGACTTAAATAAATTAGCTTTGATTATGACCAAGGTCGTTCGGTTGGTTCTGGCGTCGACTGCCGTTTGGCATAATAATATTATGGGGCCAGATTGAAACAAATAGAGCGAATACTAAATTGTAGCCAAGGCATGGGAATTTTCTGGCGCCGGATTTTACATATTCGTCTTGGAATGGAGTTAAATGATTGAAACTGAAGTGAAAGTGAAACTGTATCATAAGTTTGTAAATGTTATTCTTGTTTTGGACAAAGCTGAAATTCCGTTAAAGCCAACTGGCACGGTTGATTAATAAATTCGTAGTATTTGATGCTCTAAAATTACTCTCAAATTATATACAAAATACGTATTTTTCAGGAATTGTTTATACTTATTTTTTTCTTCTTTATTTCTTGCTTTAAACTTGTGCACTTGCGGACTGGGTCTGTTCCCCTATTTGCTTAGTCTCATTTGCGCCATGAAGTTGGCTATAAAAACCAAAGAAGCCCCACTCAAAAAGCCATGCACCTTACACGCACACACACTCTAACACTCAGATAAACAAAAACTGTTTGTCCGAAAGGAAAAAAAACCTGAAACTTTTTTCTTTCTTTCTCCTAGATGTGGACAATGTCCCATTCCAAAGCTATTCATCCCCATCGCAAGCGCCAACTCAATCCCAACCTTTCTCGCACTGCTTACTTTGACTCGACTTTCGGTTTGTTGTGCCGACGATTGCACAACTTTTCGGTTTCGGTATTTCTTTTCACGGCTTGTTTATTTTTGCTTACACTTATCAAAATATTGGCCATACACATATTGTTTTGTCTTGTCTGTACGAAGCATAAAGATATCGGGGCCACCTCCACCACCAAAAACATGGGGCGAGAAGTAGATAACAAGCTGGAGGAAAAGAGAGGACAAAAGCGAAGTCGTCATACTCTTTTAATGGGCTTTTATTAAGCAGAGGTAAAATTGAAGATTGTGAGAAGACCGAATGCTTGCAAAGCTATTCCGGAATGTAATTGAGCGATTATCCATTTGTCTGTATGGATAGCGAATAGCTTGACGAGGGAAAGAAGAAAACTGGAGAACACTTTTTAGAAGCTCGAACTTAGAATCGAACATTTAAGTGTTTTGTGCGAGCTGCGGGGTCACCTGTACCAGTTGAAAATAACAAAAACCTAACTATCTAGATACTGCTAAGAGAAGACAGATATCTCTGAAGGTATATTATTATTATACCTTTGTATACTTATCTGATTCGAAATTAAAATTTCAAGTTTGAGTAGGATTAGTCTAAATACAAAATATGTTAGATTGAGTACAGAATGGTCTCATAGTGCTAGCTCCACAAAGTGTGCAACAGAAAATGCGAATTATTTTAAAGCGAGCCCATCCTTAAAATTCCCAACTGGTTCACCAAGAGAAATGTATCACGAATCGGCAAGCACGATTTCTGCTTCAATTTAGAATTTTTCTGCTTGATTTTTTTAAAACGAAATCTGGTCGAATACAAGCATACACAAGTTCTCAACGAGCTTGACGGCAAGGAGCAACAAGCGGAAATCGCGAGCAACAAATTAAAACAATACTCTCTCTCGCACTCAGCATTCTCTATGCTGCTCTAGGCTGTTCAATTTATACTGAGAATTCATCGCTGCTTTGGACAAACGCTTTTTGGCGGTGTCGGCTTCGATGTCCGTGCTGCAGTCTTCGTTCGAGGTCCTGAGTTCCAGTCCCAGTTGAGGTAAGCGAAAATAAAGTTGTTAAATGACTTTTAAAAATTTATCACAGGTTATCAAAAAGGAGTAACGTTTGGGGTCTTGTGTGTGTGTTTGTGTGTTTGGTTTTTGTTTGGATCCAAGACTATTTATGCTTGAAATAAACTTACTAAATTCAAAACCAAGCATTTTCGTTCTCGAAAATCCATTCTTGGTTTCAGTATTTTCTTTTTGGATTCAAGCATTTTCGTTCTTACCGTAATTTGATATTAAACCTTCTCGATATCATGCATGATCTTCTTGATTTTTTCTCGATTCGATTCGATTCTCAAATACAAAAACATTGTTAAAGACAGTCGTACTTGCCGAACAAAATTCTTGGTTTTTTTTCTAAGTGCATAAACAAACAGAAAATTTCGAATGAAGCATTGATTTGTTAGATATTATAACTTTTTGAACTGAAGTATTGTCTCAGGATATAATAAACTTTGTCTTTAAATATAAAAGTACTTCTGATTTAAGCCGTTCGATTCGCTTCTAATACACACATTAGAGCGGGTATTACAAAAATTTGTTTTTCTATTTCTTTGAGGCGCATTGCACAAAAAATGCAGCATATTTTATAGAGAATTTAACGAATTTGCCGTTGAGGCTTTAAAGTTTCCAATTTCCCCTTAATTATTATTTTTGAACTATCAATGTATTCGAAAACTTCATAAGTTGTAAAGCTGGTAACACGATGGGAGGGTACCAAATTAATGATTCTTCCGAATGTAAAACGCTTTCCATTTTCTCTTGTAATAACTTCTTCTTTGTCTTCGATGAGTACTTTGACCAAAAACCCAGAAACCCAATGCTTGCTAAAATCATTTGACGAAATTAACTTCTGTAAATTCCAATAGATATGCTGCCTAAAAAGCTTGCTTAAGTCATATACTCATGCAATTGTTTTCCTTTTTTTTTTGGCAATTTAAAAGAGAATTATCTGGTTGTGAAATCGGCCCTCGCCTAAGAAAATCTGTTATTAATGGGAGTCTTCCCTGCAGTGCTGTTTTATGGTTAAGAGCTTAAGACGACTAATCTATCGCTGGTCATTAAAAATAACTAAAATAAAATTATATTAGGGTTTAATTTATAATAAGTATAGTTTTATTGTATAATAAAATGAATATATATAAAAATGCATTAAGATTTCTCAAACTTCGTCAGGTCTTCAATCCAACGTTCTCAAAATAGTTGCACGTTGAGATCACAGTTCTTTCTTTGTTATTATGTTCTTAATTTCAAGATTTGTTAACTTCTGAAAAGAAAGTGTATATGCAGCATCTTCAAGTTCTATATACTGCAGACATCTTTTTAAATACTAAATTAGCTCATCCCTAAAGATACCAGTGGGCACCCCAAAAAATATAAAAATTCAGATAGCTTGGTTTTGAACGGAATAACGAAGCGAGCTTCAAGGGCGGCACGGTGCCACTGCTGATATAAATCTATGTTCCATAAGGTCTTATTTTTGGTTCGTTTTCCAAGAAGTGCATCACTGTCATATAGTTGGATAGCCGCTTGTTAGCAACAAAGCAAGTTCGTATACTATTGAATACTGATTTTCTCAAATCCATGGCAGATTGCAGATTAAATGACACATTAGGACGCCCTTCTGCATAACGCATGAAACCAAATAAACCCAAATTTGGTGCCCTCCGATTGTGTTGCTAGCTTCACAATTTGTGAAATATTTGAATATTTTTTTTCGACATTTTGATAAAAGGTCTCTGTTAGATCAAAAATAAATTAAGGGGAAATTGAAAACTTTAAAGCCTCAACGGCACCATGAAACCTTAAGATATTTGACTTTGGGTTTTCGTTTAATTCTCTATAAATTATTCTGAATTTTTTGAGCTTTGCGCCTCAAAGAATTTAAAACATTTAAAATCGTATGGAGAAAAGTACGCCCTAATGCACATTGATATTTACTTTCGTACAAATTAAAGTGCTAGTCTTATTTTGATTTCTTATCCATTTTTAATGGAACGTTCGACTTCATGGACTTTTATACTTGATGCTACACTCAGGGAAAAATCGCATGGTAAAACTTAAAACATTCATTTTTGATTTTACTATGCCCCTTTTTGTATTCAAATTATTTAAAAAACCCCTTGAATTGATTAAAAACATATTAAAACGGCGAGTTTCAATTACCTCTCTTAGGTAATTCAATTTAAATAGTATTTTAGCCGTATAGCAGCCAGCGTACGCGATGGCATCACTTGGTGAGATGGCATTCCGATCGTGTTTAAGTCCAAAGATCTCGAGTTCGAGTCCCGCCACAGTAAGTTAAAACTTTATACAAATTAATCAAATTCGCTGTTTTCAGAACCAGTAAAGTTTTAAAAAAAAAACCAAGAAAGAAAGTCTATCAAGTCCGACTATAACATACTCTGTACCAACGAAATTATCTGCTCAGCATACATTTTGATGTAGCTATACTGTCAAACTTCTATCCCTTACCATCTCTGAGATCTGTGCGTTCATACGGACATGACTCGGCTGTTGATGCTGATCAAGAATATATATACTTTATAGTGTCGGAGATGCTTACTTCTGGATGTTACATACTTTTGCACAAACCTATAATACTCTGTGTACATACGGTGCAGAGTATAAAAACACGTTTATTAGAACTTGATATGAGATTGAAATTATCAATATCAAGACTTTTCATATCATTAGCATACTTATCAACCCTCCTACATATCTCTCTGAAGACAGAGCTATGTTATTTAACAGAGCCTTTACATTCATTTAAATATTTCCTCTTCCTATGCCAAATACATTGGCTCGACTGAAGTATACCCTTTTTACTCTACGAGTATAACTATGACGTTCAAAAATCTTCAGCAAATGGTCATGTTTTTGGTCTGTTTTTTCCGATCACAAAAAATTAACATTTTTAATAAACACTCTTAAAGGGTATAATAATAAAATTCCAGTATTATAAGTTTGTGCAATAGTATGTTACAGCCAGAAGGAAGCATCTCCGACCCCATAAAGTGTATATATATTTTCTTGATCAGCATCAACAGCCGAGTCGATTTAGCCATGTCTGTTCGTCTGTCTGTCCGTATCAGCGCATAGATCTCAGAGATGGTAAGAGATAGTGGTTTGACATATATGAGACATATGCTTCTTATGTCTGCAGGCAGATCAAGTTTATTTTCAATATTGGATACGCCCCCTCCCGCTCCAGCAGTTTAGAAAAAACGCCATATCTAACACAGTTTAGAAGATAGATAGTTTATTCCCTTTGGACATATTTATAAATAAGGATAAATTATCGATCCGCCAAAGGAATAAAGAAGATTGGATGAACGGTTGTCGAGTTAGGATCAAAGGACTGTTCGCTGCTGCAGCGCAGTAGTAGCGCTGCTTTCAGCTGCTACTGCAGCATCAAAATTTATGATGAGCGTATAATTTCGTTGGTACAGAGTATGTTATAGTCGGGCTTGACCGACTTTCTTTCTTGTTTTTCGTATGCGGCAGTGGCGTTACAATATTGCGTAACTCTACTAAAAGAGCAATTGCTCTTTAGGTTCCACAAGAAGAGAAGCTATCTGTCGATCTCCGTCTTTCTAACACACACTGATGCATTACATCAGCAAGCATTCGGCTTTACTTAATTTTGTATGACAATAGTTAGTAATCAAGATTATTTACAAAAGTTTACAAAAACAGGTCACTTTTTAACCAGAGAAGATAGCAAACATTCCTAATCTTTTTTCGGGTGCTGAATTCAAATAACTTGTCCGTTTTTTTCCAGCACGTGAGGATTACGCGAAATTTGCATAAACGTGTGTCGAACGACGTTTGTTCACATTTTTGGGTCCTGCAGCCACATGAATTAACCTATTCAAACCCTATTTGTTTCAGACTAACCTTAGATGAGCAACGATTACGAAAAACTACACCCAAAGTCTCAAAGAAAATTCACTTGTTCAAAATATTCGTAAAATTTGCTTGCCTGTTAAAAAAAATCACAAAAATAACTTTTTAATAGACCATTGTGCTCTTTTTTTTTACTACATAAACATATTTTTTGCATCACTGCGCTTTTAGAAGTTATGGACTAAAAACTAATATATTTCTATCTATATCTTTCTTACTATTTTTTCATAAAATTTTCTTATAAAATTTTAATAAGCTAAGAAAAATTATAATAACTTTATAATATCAACTCACTTATTTAACAGTATTATCATTGTTATTTTCAAATTTTTAAGAAATTTTAGTGGTAATTAATAAGTGAAATCAGTCGAAAATATGTACAGTTTTTATACCATAACTTCCAAAAGGACGATGATATCAAAAAAGTGTAGGTGTACTAAAATTAAGAGCACAATGGTCTAATTAGTAAATAATTTTGTGTTCTTTTTTTCGATTGGCATGTAAATTTTACTAATTTTTGAAACTAGGGAAAAAAGTGAAATTTCTTAGAAAAATTCACATTTTTCATTTTTAAATCAGGGACCGTAAATAATGATTACTTGTCGATTTGTCATTCTCAAATATTATAAACTTGGAGTACCCGCATGAAAAAACGTATCATAAAAAAACACTGTTGTACTTCGCTATTCTATTCATTTCTGCAATGATGTTTATTTCTTGATTTTTAATTTAATTGCTCAATCAATAATGATTATTTGTTGAGTAAAATTAATAAAAATCAAAAATTATAAATTTTCTAAAATCCGATATTTAATTGGAATTTTCAAACTTGGCATTGGGTTCTATTGGTTCGACTTGATTCACTTATTAGGGATATGCATAAATCTTGCCACAATTTATAATACACTTGCAGTATTCGACATTTAAATAATATTTGTAATAATTATTTCTGAGTTTTATTTTAAAAATCAAATTTAATCATAATTTTTTAAGTTATAAAATAAATTTCAAAACTAATCATTAAAGTATGATTCTTATAATAGAACTCATAATGATTACGGTCACTGATTTAAATTAATAATTTGGAATCAAATCTTAACTTTGGGTTTGGTTTTTCGTAATCTTTGTTTATCTAAGTTTACTAAGAAACAAATGTGGTTTAAATATGTTAATTGATGTGGCTACAACACGTTTATGCAAATTTCGCATAAACCTGACGTGGTGGGGCAAAACGGACATTTTCCATTTTCATTTTATTTTATTTCAGCACCCAAAAATACATAAGGAACGATTTCTGTCTTCTTTGGTTAAAAAGTGAACTCTTTTTTGTAAACATGTGTTATCGATCGATGACTAAAAGACTGTTCGATGCTGCAGCGCAGAAGCAGCGCTTTTTTCATAACAATAACAATTTATGCTGAGCGAATATTTGACAAACTTACTTTCTTGTTTTACTGATATTATTAGTTAAGCAGTGAGACCATGACCTTAAAAATTTTGTACTCGAAAGGTCCGCTTTGGTCCACACAGGATAAACAAAATATATGAGGAATCGTGTTGTGCTAGCACTGTCCCTCGACATTTGTTAGTTCAAATGTAGATACGAAAGAGGGCTCAGTTCAGAAGGAGCATGCAAATGATGCAGCTTTATAAAGAACACTTGAATAAATAAATTCCATAAAAGTAAATGGATGTTAGCCGGCTCGGGTTGATCTAAAAACAACTTGGTTTCTGTCTCTTCCGTAATATTTCTGTTGCTCGTTGGCAACCGCCTTCGGGGAGAAGAATTACAGCAACATTTAAAACACAATCGTTTTACAAAAATTTCACAAAACAGTTTAAGTACGATTCTTGTACGTCTGCTCTCTTTGGCGTCTTAAACTGATTGTTAGTTCTCGAGTAGATGTCTGTCTGAGCGCAGTTCTCTGTGTCCATCTTGACTCTTCTGTGTGTTAATAATGTGTAGCATTTCTAATGTGTAGCTCATGTTGTAATATTAACGGTGCTTCAAAATCCGGTGAGTGGCCGCTCGCTTCAGAATGAGTCAAAGTTCCGAAGCGAGTGCTACCGTCAAAAAAAAAGAGTTTTCCTCTCTAAATTGTTTTTTAAGCAGCCTAACCTCGAATCGGCTAACATCCTTCTAAAATTAGAAAGGACGTCAAACGCAAATGTCCATATAAGTATTTTAAATCTGAGTTATTGCCCTGGCGACGAGGAATATGAAGAACTTATATGCTGGTAAGTCGAAAGTGCATGTGTCAAGAAAAATGGGCATCGCCATGAAATGTGAGATGTGCGTTTCAAGAAAACTATGCTGGAAGAGCAATCAAAGATAAGACTGATGTTGTCTGATTTTGACGTCTAATAGAGAACAAAGCACTTCTCTCAAATAACGTAAATTGGCTTATACAAGTCGCTTATCATCCCAGTCCTGCAGTACGTCGCAGAAGCGTGGACAACAGACAAGACTCAACCCTCGCTCAAGACAGAAGCGAGAATCGGAAATCGATTGCACAATGGCTGTGATGTTTTTAATAGGCCAAAGAAGAAAAAGACGGCGACTGGATTCGTGCATTTGTTCCTTGAATAGGCGTATTCAGATCAATCAACACTGAAGTCGAAGGCAACGCCATAGAAGACAATATTATCGATTCCTGGGCATACACCATGGAGAGGTGAAAACTAATCTTAATTAAAATAGCTGAAATTTGAGCACAAGCCGTTGAGGAATTAAGTTTTAGAACTGGCACATGAGGGTCATCCGGGCGAATCGGCAATGAAACGGTTATTAGGGACAACGGAGCGGTGGCCACAAATAGATCGTGAAGCAGAGAACACTGTCAAAGTTTGCAAAGATTGTTTAGTGGCTTCACAGGTAGGAAAACCCGCGTCAATGGAATAAATAAAGATTTAAAACAGGATCTTGGTTCAGTTCCCAATAGTAAACACGTTTAAATCTTGAAAGATTCAATTACTTCGTTGACGAAAATCGGCGCAATGAAGGAAATCTTCTGAAGAATGGGCTTTCCATACACAGCAAAAATAATAATATGATCCGGGGCTCAATATTGTATTTTCTCATGTCAATAAAACGCTGATATTATACAATTGAAAATTACCTTTTCGAAAAACTAATTCAAGTTTAAAATCAAATTGATATTTTGTAGTGTCATTTAGTCACAAAAAATATGTTGGAAATTACAGTTCCATCTACCTATTCGACTTGCAGTTCACTCTAATTTTGTTGGCTAAGTATAATAAATAATTTTAGAGAATCAGAAAAGAACAATTGAATCATTTATAGTATTTAATTTAATTCTTTGTATCGCTCCGCTTTTAAATTTTCTATACTTCCCTCTCTATCTATGGTCAAAATGATATGTTATAGCTTCGAAATGATTTGAAGAAAATGATTTATCCAAAAATATAAAATTAACCGGCCCAGATCGAATTGATATTGACCATAATTGCCATTGTACGGCAGGTGGTTCGCGAGCATTGCAAGGAAATCGTAGAGGTAAGGACACTGGTCAAATGTCTAATAATCGATGGAGCAAATAATGCGATCTAAGTGGCTTGTTTACAAGATTGTAGTCGAAAAAGAGAAAACAAGGTGACTAGATAAACAAAAAACAAGCAAAAATTATAGCTGACGACTGCGCATCCGTTTGGTTCCTATTTCTTCTGGCTTCTATTTCTTGGGCATCCTGAAGCCAGGTCGGACAACACTTAATCTTGTAAACAGAAGAAAGTCCACTTACAAGTGCAAATGATTTTCACTTATGGCAATTAATTAATTAATCAAGATTTCAATTTGGTCCAAAAAAACGAGTCTGAGATCCCTCTGATCTTACAAACTGCACAATAAAGCCAACATAGCCATTTCGCACCAAGGATATTAAAACGGTAGAGAGGCAGAGATACAAAAATTATCGTGCATGCGGCATGCGGCCACATGCTGTTGAATTTTTCAACATGTGTGTGAGAGTTCCTGTGTGTGAGTGCCGTAACTTTCACTTTGTTGTCCCACTCCCCCACATACGCCCCCTCCCATCTCCAAGGTTGTCCCTCCACTTTATTTGCTCAGTTTGCCGCTGCTTAAGTTACTTTTGTCTTACGCTTGAATTTCTTTTGCCGCTTCGTCCTTTGCGCTGAGCTCAGCAGCTCATTTTCAATCGAGCATGTGCGTTGCTTCTGTGATTTTTCTTTCGCCTTCGCTTCCTCGATCTCACCCTTTTCGGCCTCGGCATTTTCCATTCGCTTTGTTTTTTCGTCTGTTATTTCATAAATAAATTTGCATGTCAAATGACATTGTTTATGGTATTTCTATATGAAAGACATATATCTCTGCCGGGGAGGCTGGCAATCTCTTTGTCACACGTTGTTGACATCTTTGTTAAAATATGTTTACAAGCTGAAATTAGTGCCCTACATTTCTCTGTGTTTCCGTGCTCGGTTTGCCTGCCAGTCAAAGTTGACAAGCGAAATGAATTCGTAATTGAGTTTCCCAATAAATGTCGCAGTCGGAGTCGCTCGCTCACATTTTCCATTTGAATAAGATATTAGCATTTCTGGCTTATGCCAAGACATTTTTTGCATATGCAATTACAATTCCCCATCCGCCCAATTCTCCGACAGCGAGGCGCCAGCCGGGCGCCTTGTAATTACTTCAACATTCTTATCCAATCTGCCCATAATTATTGAAATCAAGTCAAGCGCAGCACATTTGTTGCCTAGCTTAGCTCAATCCCGAGCCCAAATCCGAGTCCCCCAATAAAATCATTTGCTGATTAGCCCACTCAGCATGTATGAAGAAGCGCGCCGTGAACTTTGCTTATCTCTGTCAAGCAAGAAATTTATAATATGTCTCTGCCAGCGGAGGGATTGCTCATACGCCATGTAAGTCAACTGAAGATTAGGGATATGGAGATAAAAAGACCAAAGGGGAAAAAAACAAAAATTATGTTGCCAGCTTACTGTTGTGTTCTTATTTTTTGCGCACGCAAGTTCCAAATGGAAAGGAATTGATAAGAAAAGTTTGTCTTCTGGGCAAAAAGCCAAATGGTTTTTAAAACAGTTAAAAGTGCTGGATACAGGGTTTTGTTCTGGGAAAACCTGTATTGCATAATTAAAATGTAGCCTGAATAAGGAGTGCGAAGGTGTCTCAAAAAAGTACTAAACTTTAATATGAAGCCGTATACGGCTATCCGTCAGATCGCCCGGAATAGTTAGGGAACGAAAATTGTCTTTTTGCACAACGACTGCGCCCAGTCCCTTTCGATTGAGAGACCTTTTAAATCGTAGGCTTTGCAAAACTCCCAAAGCTTAAGTTATCGATTTTAGGAAAATCTCTAAAGTTTTTTTTGGTGACTACAGTATATTGAGGGGCAGGTTTCTCGAAATCTGGATTAATACTTGATGATTCCACAGCTAATGTAAATTGA
Source organism: Lordiphosa andalusiaca (assembly GCA_035044965.1). Lineage (NCBI taxonomy): Eukaryota > Metazoa > Arthropoda > Insecta > Diptera > Drosophilidae > Lordiphosa > Lordiphosa andalusiaca. The sequence continues at coordinate 84,847 of JAWNNM010000277.1, forward strand.
AGTCCAAAATGTGAATGGCAAGAAGAACCAAATCTTGTATGCGATTCTGTGCACACAAGTGGATATCAGCAGTATTATCAGAGCTGGGAATGCTGACTAAAATGGTATCATAAAGTATATATAATCTTCATCAGCATCAACAGCCGAGTCGATATAGCCATGTCCGTCTGTCCGTCCGTCAGTCCGTCCGTCTGTATGAACACCTAGATCTCAGAGACTAGAAGAGCTAGAGCAACCAAATGTTGGATGTAAGCTAGTATTGTCTTTAGGCAGATCAAGTTTGTTTCAAATTTTGGCCACACCCCCTCCCGCCCCCGCGATTGGGGACAGAGTTAAAAAAACGTTGCATACTTATCTGAGCCGCTTGAGGTTATTAAACACTAATTGCCTGAGTAACGGGTATTTCGAAATCGGGCAGGGCCGACTTCAACTTACGCTCTCGTTTTTCTTGTGAACGGAAAAAACAGACCGGTAAATATCATGACCATTTGGGGACGATTTTTGAACGTCATATTTTTCTCTCTGTATATAATCAAGTAATAATCAACTATTTTATTTAAATTAGTTATATGCTCCAATTACTATTAAATCCCGATGAAATTTGTTTATATTTTTACCCAGTCAAGTGCCAGCTGATATTTATATATTTATTTCCTTTCCATTAAAATTTTGCTTGCGATATTTCCCTTTTATTAAATTTTCAATTGGGATTTTCCACACCAGCCAATTTGTAATTGTACAATTTTCCTACCATTCAATATTCATTTGGGACTTTTCACAACCAGTCAATATTTAATTTTCACTTCAATTGGGATTTTCGATTGGGATTTTTCACACAAACCAATTCGTAGTTGATAAATTCTTATAAAAAACAAAAGCAACTTTGTACAAATTATTTTCAGTACGGTGGAGTCTTTTATTTTTTCCTGGTTTCGATGGCGTAAAGCTGACTTTGTAATCGAATGTCGATAAGCGATGCCAGCAGACATCCTGGTCAGCACGCGAACGAGCTTTCTATACTCTGTACCGTTGGTACATAGAGTATTATAAGACTGCGCAAAAGAATGTAACAGCCAGAAGGAAGCATCTCCTACCCTATAAAGCATGTATATTATTGATCAGCATCAACAGCATAGTCCATATTGCCATGTCCATCTGTCTTTTCTTATGAACGCACAGATCTCAGAGATGGTAAGTGATTCGACGTGTATGGGACAGAACCTTTTATATTTGCCGACAGATCGGAACTATTTTTAATTTTTGCGGAAACCTCATATTTCCCACATTCTTATAGATAATAGGTTCGTTTCTCTTAAGTAAAGGTACGATAAGCGAGAAAGTTGAGTTAACTTGGTCTGTACGGAAGTTTTTATGAACTGCAAACTTCTCGGTGAAATTATAATACCATTTGCAAGGGTAAACAAATAAACATTATTTATCGATCACCCAAAGGATCGGTAAAGATAGGATGAACGGTTGTCGAGTTTTGAGCAACACGGTTCTGTTCTTTGACGAGTTTTAAGACGTGAATCGATTTCCTTTAGAAAATTATACTTACTAATTTGCGAATTTGCATAGTTTCTCTTAGATAATTTTGTAAGTATTCTACAATTGCCCTCCGGTCTCTTCATATACCTGTCATCAATCTGCATTCTTTTATTGTGTGTTGATAATTGATTTGTCGTTATCTATTTTTAATTTTCTGTATTTCTGCTTTAATTTAATTCAATGTTCGCTAGAAGTAGCCATAAAATATGATAAATAGAGTTTGTAAGATGTACGTATTCTTTTCTAGCCGACATTCTCTGATTTCAAAGGGCATTCCTCTAGGAACTTAAAGTCAAATCCTGCAAATACATTTTGGACATTCTCCTGAGGTTTGTAATGATATTCAAACGGTTTATGTTAAGTTAAGTTCCAAAGTGTCAGAAAAGACAGATTACTACAGAAATCATAATATTTTATAATGTGCCCTTATGAACCACTGATCCGAACCGAAACCGCAGCTCAGTTAGCTCCAAAAATCATGCTATGAACCGAACCTTCGGTTTAGAAACTGTGTGAACCACTGTACCGAACCAGTACTAATTTTCGAGTGGTTTGCATCCCTGATATTTGATACACTTCTCTATGAACTCCACTATTGTAATTCAGATTAATTAAATTCAACGGTTAAACTCAGAAAACCGTTGGGAAAACACAGGTGCCTTTGGGTATGTCTGGAAAGGAAGCACAATGCCAAGACAATAAGTTTGCCGCTACTAGCCAGCCCCTTCTCGCTACTATGGCACTGCACTGAATCATTTATTTCCCTCCGACAATTCGCTGCAAATAATTAGTCTCTCCTACATTAAAAGCTAAAGCTTCAATCGCCCTGTCAACTAGTGCCTAATGGATATTTGAGCGCTCCCAATTGCCCTTAGGCGCAACAGCAGGCAATGTAAATTTCGCCCACGGACACGCAGTCCGCACTCTCAGTTCACATGGCTGTGCGTTGAGCTAATTAGGAAAGTGTCGCCTGCAGGATGGGAAATTTTTGCCAGGTTGACAAGTGCTCGACTGCAGAGCTGCAATTGCAACTGGTTTTCTGTGTAATTATAAACGAAATTATAAGCTGCGGTCATGTGCAGCGGAGATTAAAGTGGAAATTGCCAAAAGGGAGAATGTCAGCTACGACTGCGACGAGAGATGAAATGGCAATGTGGTGAAGCCGGATGCATTAGGTGCTAATTTACACATTCGGAGTGCGGTTGTGTTGAGTCACTACTTACGATTCACCTTTGTCCTTCGCCTTGGCAGTGCCTGATAACATTATGCGGCATTTTTCTACAGCTTAATGCATAATTTGCGTCCTGGGAATAACGACAGCTCCAGCGGCCGACGCGGTGGTGGTGGAAGCTCGGAAAGTGCTTGGCAGTACTTACCCGACTCCGACTGCCATTAGATTATTTTATGTTTAGCTGCTTGGGTGGTATTTTTAGGATTTGACTTTGGCTTCGTTCTTTCCATTCTTGCAAGTGACTATCAAGATGTGGCTCTGTATAGACAATACTCCATTGCCGAGCTAGGTCGGCTAGTGTATTGAATTTCGATGGAGGGAGTGGTAGGCCTGCGTTGCCTGCATTTAAGCCTCTGCACGGCAATCAAGTCTGGGCGATGACAGCATGAAGGGGGAACAAAAATAGAAAAATTACTGAAGATGGTAGATAGGTACTGTGTAGCTGTGTCAGGAGGCTTAGATGGGATCAGGTAAGAGAGATGAAAAAGTAAATAGAAAAGGACAGAAATTTAAGTCGAGTTCTGAAAAGAATGAAATTGTATGCAGGAAGTATAATGCAGAGTTTTGGCGAAGCCATTGTACCAACTTGGCAATACCAAATTTGGCATAAGTTTTGCTCGGCAATTTATATCAGTTACTCTTGGAGTAGCAAGCCAGGGCGCTGTAGTCGAGTGCCCCTACTCAAAAATACCCTTTTACCTTGATCTCATGTGCCATCACAGCTGACGATGCTGTCCCCCGTCTACATAAAACAAAATTGTTTGTTGTATAGCTTCGAAGTATTCCGGCCAAACTTATTAAACTTTTCAGAATAGTTAGATAATGGTCCTTGCTTGATATAACTATACATTTAGTCACGCGGCCCTAAGTTATAAATGGTGGCTCTGCCAGTTTTTAGCGGCTAAACGGTAGGGAGATGGAAATTTTCCGAATCTAAAACGTACATGATCTGGGTATGATAACATGCGAAAATTTGTGGTTATATCTCTTATAGTCTCATTCGTCTGCCCATTAAACTTATCCTAATCATTTTAAGCTGAGTTAGATGTGTCCAAAACCCTATAAAAGACACGAATTACCTACTTATTTGCTTCCCAACCAAGCAGCGCAATTAGCCCTGTACCATTGCCAAGATTGGAAACTAAAGCTCCCTAAAGTACACTTGCCACTTGTCTCGACTTCTTGTCTGAGCTACATTTATTCGTTTTATTCGAAAAAGTTTGTCAAGATGACAAATAGATAAATTGTTCATTCGAAAAGTCATTTGTCGAATTATTTTATTTATGTAACAATAATTTGATATATGTGGGGGACAGTCACAAAATCTTTAACAGAACGTTGATACAGCGATGTTCGGCCTTACTAGAGGGCGTTAATATTTTTAGATATCTAGTTTCGGAATCATCAGTTTTGTCTTATTGCACGAGTGTTGTTATAGCCCTTACCATTTGGATTGAATGTCTATTTTAGACTTATTAACTTTAACTTCAACTAATGCATATTATGTAATAAATAACTCTTTCAGTCGCATGGCTTGTGTGCTTGTAATTCTCGCACAAGAGTAACTAAAAAAAACTCATTTGAATTGCTGCTCTGTTCTTCTCAACCCATTTCAACTTTAAGTGTCATCCCCACAGTTCCATACCCATTTGCATTCCCATTTAAATGGCCGCCCCCACTCACTGCCGAATATATTTGCCATTGACGCCTCCCTCAAGAAAACTGTTTCACAATCCTCAAATGCCAATGTGTTCAATGCTGTTGCTCATATCATACCCAAGTAAAATGTCCAAATAGTCTTGCAGCCATTTGCCAAGTTTTTTGGCATTTCTGCACCATAAGGCCAAACCTTTTTCTAATAAGGCCTGCCAATTTATCGGCACTGCAAAAGAGCAACAAAAAGTAATAAGCAAATACTTGGCATAATTTGGTCCTGGAGCAGGAACGAATTCCAACTTCCAGCATGGGACACTGACCACTGACGTAATCAAATCGACAATCAGTAAAAGATATGTGTGCGCACCGCATCAAACGTGCCCGAAGGGGTGGCGACCAGCAGGATGTGTGCCCCTGAATGGTCCTGCAAACATTTGAGGAGCCAAAAAAGGCTTTGCCTTGCCTGCAGCATATTTCGGATTTGTCCCTAACTGTGCGTAAATTGCCATTTTCAAACACATTTCAATATATATATACAATAGTTTCTTTTTTTCCCGGAGAGGCAGGAAAAGCGATGATACACTTACAGGACGGAGACTCTAGCGACACAAATATATTTCAATGCGTTTTAGATTCGCGAACGGGCTATTTTCGTATTTGCTTCCAGTTTTCAAATCTAATCTTTGCAGAAACTTCCTTCAACAATAGAAACATTTTTAAAAGGGTGTGCAAGTATTGTACCCGGCTCGCGCTGGTAATTTTGTGAACCGGGCTATAAATTGTTGTTGCCGATTGCCGAGTTTTTTCCAGTTGAGTCAGGGGCGATTTTTATTGCCTTTGCAGGCTGTCTGTCTTGTGCTGCTGTTTCTCACTTGATGACTGGAGTCTCCCGCCTGTCTCACATTGCTTATACGCCGCGTGTGCCCGTAATTCGAATGCCAAACAAAAACTTCAATTGTCAGCTGCCGACTGCTGTTCTCGCTTTTGTTCTGCTTGTTGCTGCTCTGTTATTGCGCTGTCATTTTATTGTCAGGCGAGACTGCCTTTGATCTCGGCACGCGCCTAGAAGCATGCAAAGCATCTGGATGCCTCTCATATCTCACACAGGACGCACGCACGTGCATAAAATGTCTGCGCTGCCTTTTCACACCCACTGCCCCACACATACAAAGTCAAGGCATCTTACCCGGAGAACTAAATACCAAAGCTAGAGCAACAGCAGGAGCTTAAATATGATAATAGAATTTTATTGGTATTTTATAGTTTTCGGCTTTAACGCACAACTTCACTGTGAAAATATCATAAATCAAACTCAGAGAATACCAACTGACCGACTTCCATCAAAATAGTTTTCGAGTAGAGGCTGAAAACGGCTTACGGTTTGTGAACGTTTTCAGTCATTTTGACCACAACAACCAGAAGAGATTTTTTGGTTTGCCTAAAACTGAGCTTTGATTAGAGAAAAGACAACAAATTGTAGGTTAGTTCTAAATCGACAATCTTGGGGAAAATACATTACAAATCGGAGTCGTTTTTTTTTATGTAATTTTGTTAGACTTTCATTTTTAGGTATCCTTAGTTAACAACAAATAAATAAATCCTAAAATCTTGATTGGCATTCAAATGGGAAAAGGGGGATCATAATGTTGTGCGAATTTATGTAACAGGGAGAAGGACACATTTCCGACCCCATAAAGTTTATAGATTCTTGATCAGCATAGACAGCAGCTGAAAGCAGCGCTGCTACTGCACTGCAGCAGTGAACAGTCTTTTGTTCATAACTCGCAAACGGTTCATCCCATCTTCAACATTCCTTTGTTGGATCGATAAATAATGTTGCTTACTATGAAATCAGTATTAGCAGTTTTTTATTGTTCTTTGGAAAATAAGAATAATTTGCTTATTTTGGCGTGGCTTTAATAGCCGTCAGCCTTAACTGACGAACAGTACAGCATAAAGCTATTTATCCTAGTGAGCTAAAAAAGGACACACCATTCGGAGTTACACCACCTGCCTTCCCCGCTCGTCACGATATAGCAGATCTTTCACTCGTAAGGGAGACGTCCCAGGCTCTGAATACTATTATATAGACAGACATTATGGAGTGGGATATAATTATCAAAAAGTTTTCTTGCCTTAGGGGCTTTAACATTTAAATACTATTAATATTACCTTAGATAATTTAAGAATATTAGACATCTTCTTTAACAATTTTGAATGTACACTTAAGAGCAGTAGAAAGATAAGCCACGAGCATGTTCAAGTTTTCCTTGTAGATAAGATCTCTCGCTTTTTCTCAATCAAAGCAACCTTACTCCGAAATATTTTAACCTTAGTTCTCCCAGAATTGGGCATTTTGAGACTAAATTAAAGGTATTCTCCAGGGCTCTCATGTGGCATAGTGTGCAGTTCTCGTTGCTCATATGAGGTCTATAGTTGATTAGCTGACGGCTGTTAGTTTTGTGGCATCTACCGAAAAGTCGGTATTTTAAATACCTGGCAGAAAATATGGCTACCAAAACTGATCTTCAAAGTATGAGCGTACACTTTACATCGCAGATTGAAAAACTCAAAGAAGAGAATGTTAAAAGTGAAAGATTTCTCGAATAAGGATATAGTGCGACTGGTGGACGCGAGTTAGGAAAAAACGTCGTTTTAAATGGCCTAACTACGCAAGGGTCCCCAAGAACTGAGGTACAGAAACTATTCCACGAAAAACTGCAATTAGAAAATGTTAACATAAAGGATTAAAGGATCATAAAAAGCAGAAAATGTTAATATAAAGGATGCAAGGATCATACAAAGCAGAAATGGAAAAGAGATGATTATAGCTAAACTTGAATCTAAGGAGGAAGTGGCTAAATTATTTAAAAACATTTAAAAACTAGCTGGTTCCCGAAAATATATCGAAAAGGATCTAATTGAAGCCAGACAAATTGATAAAAAAAATATTCCTGCAACTTCGACGAAACCTATCTTCTCTACGGCCCGCACAAAAATGTATAGTCAAAAACGATAGTATTTGGATGCAAAACAAATGGTTTCGATTTGACCAAAATACAATTTTGAGAGCCGGAGATATAACCGCCGAAGCCACCATTAGAGACATTTGGGGAGAAAGTGCCAAAAACATCTCTACTGATTTCAACAAGCTAAAACATTCCTTAGATGCAATAAACTAGATATCGATACTGCATTACAGGGGATAAGCAGGACCGCAAATAACACCATTAATATAAATCTAGAAATAATAGCAAACAACATACATGGTCTTCGTAGCAAACTATTACATAGAGCCTTGTTCAACGCCAAATATGATCACTTATTTACGGCGTTTCATTTAAAGTGGATACCAGCAAGGAGACAAAACAAGTTTGACAGAGCGATTGGCGGAGTTCTATTCGGAGTAAAGAAAGCACTGACGGAAAAAGGGATCGAACATGCGTTTGAAAATCAAATGGGCCACGCCCACTCCCGCCCCCGCAATACAAAATGTTGAATATCTCCTACAATTTGTAAACTATCGCGCTCAGATTTTGCAGTATGGTGCATGTGGCCAATATGTACAATCTCACAAATTTTCAAAGATCGGATAATAAATGGCAGAGTTAAAAAACGTTGCATACTTATCTGAGCCGCATGAGGTTATTAAACACTAATTGCCTTGAGTAACGGGTATTTCGAAGTCGGGCAGGGCCGACTTTAACTTACGCTCTCGTTTTATCTGGCTGCAAAAACAGATCGTCAAAGGATAAGGTGATAAACGCAAAAAGTCGACACTTCATGAACTTTTGTAATGATCATGGTCTCATCGTCTGGAATGGCCTAACCCATGGGGATTAGATGGGTATTTTTACCTATATATCTAGCCAAGGAAATTCTGGGAATGATATTTGCGCAGTTCAACAGGACTTAGTCGAGCATATTTCCAAGTAGAGGACGCAATCTGGTATTATCATTTCCCAGTCAAACTGACTATGAGCCTGACTAATATCCAACAATCAAAACTGGATAAGAAGCTGCTCCCTAAGCTTTACTGGAATGACTCAATAAAACTCAAGTACATATCGCTCTTGAACAAAAACCTAGAGAAAATTAAAGATTCACCGGAAATTCAATTACTTGATCTTAACTCAGCAATTAAAGCATCATGTGTTATAAAGCCATCCGACAATAAATTTCTTTCCAAAAATAAATGGTTTGATCAGAAATGTATGAGTGAGAGAACAGCCACTTTTAAGGCGCTAAAAACTTATAAACGTACCGGTAGTCTCTCTGATAAAACAAATTATTTAAAACTGAAAAAGGAATATAACCAACTGTGCCTCTTAAAAAAAAGAGACTATCTTGATTCTTTTACACAATCTTTAGCAGAAGTGAGAAACGCTAAGGATTGGTGGAATATTGTGAAGTCGCTGAAAAATGAAAAAATGCAAGTCGAAAATAGCATCACTGAGCACGTCCTTAAATTGCACTTCAGCGAACTTCTAAGCCCCCACAGCACGGCATTGGACATTCTGTATGCGCCGAATTGAAGTGCAGATAGCAGCTTAGACGGACCCATCAGCATAATAGAGATACGATCAATGCTCAGAAAGACAAAAAATAATAAAGCGCATGGAGAAGATCGAATTCTATGCAAATGCTTCTGATGAATTCTTGCAAGAACTTACTAAAGTGTACAACAGCATCCTAACAAATACAACTTGTGATGACTCCTTCAAGCGAAGCATAGTATTTGCTTTACATAAGAAAAGTGACCTAAATAATCCGAAAAATTATAGAGGTATATCCTTTATGAACTGCTGTGCAAAAATTCTTATGGGAATAATAAATGACAGGCTGACAGAATGGACCAAGTCGAATAAAAAGATATTCGAGTTTCAGGCCGGATTTCGACAAAACTTCTCCACAGCTGACAACATATATAACCTAAATGCGATAGTTAAACTAAAATGGGTAGAAAACAAAAAAGTCTATGCATTTCTTGTAGACTTCCGGGCTGCTTTTGATAAAGTACCAAGTGATCTTTTGATCTACAAGCTACACCAAAAAGGAGTATCCACAAAAATTGTAAATTTTATCGAGGTTGTATACAAGGATACAGTGGCAGCGGAGTGATCCGGAGAGAATCCGTCTCAAGATTTTAGTACGAGCAGGGATGCCTTCTATCACCTCTGTTGTTCACGCTATATTTGAACGACTTACATGAGGAACTTGAAGGTAGATTGTGGATAAATGAAATAAATATACGGCTACTTCTATATGCGGATAACATAGTTATTTTGGCGGATAATATCACCAAACTACAAAAGATGATAGGAAAACTGGAACTGGAATTCATTCAGGCTCGATTTCTCAAAGTCCGGTTGGTCAACTTGACAGGCAGTTTAACCGAATTTGAGTGTCTCATGATGTATGTGGCGTAACCGGAGGAACAAACTTAAAGTCTGCTCATCCACCGGTCAACTTTAACCGCGAGCTCAGCCCCGATGAAATTATCGATATTTCTTATCGATATGCAAACAGCTGTCCGCACACTTGCATTGTTTATTTAATGATTTGCTGCAACACAAAATGTTTATGAATAAACGAATTTTTCAATTCCACACCATTGAAATGCAATTCGAAGAGGCGGAGCATCGAATAAATAATGCAAGAAAGTACAGGGATAGGACTTATTAATTTACTAATATGGACGATGCCACATTTGTTTTTTGTATTTGTTGTTTTTCCCTTTGGGACTTTTTGCACTATCACTTTCACTCTTCATCGCAAGTAAATTGAATCAACTTTTAAGCAAAACCATGACCAGCAACAACTAATTGCAAATGAAAAACAAACAAACCAGACCGAGTCAGCTGTTCACTCGTTCGTTTAGTAAAACCGTATGGTCACACTGAAGCAGCGATGGGTATTTGTCGATATCAGGCGAAACTGCTGTTGAGAACAGCAAATGACTTAACCGCTCGTCATCTGGACGAACAAATCTGACCGGTCGTTGGCTAACCGGAACCTTTGAGAAATCGGGCCTTACTGGGCGTTCAGACATATCCATTACCGACAAGTGGATACTTCGTGAAGAGGGTTCTCCAATTACCAACACAAACACCGAATTACGTTATTGCAATTGAAACAGGACTTGAGTATGGACACTTTTATACCTTAAAACTGCATTTAAAATATATTACAAGGACATTGTTTCAGTATGGGAGTCAACGACTACCGCACATGCTATCAAGGAAAATTTTAGAAAAAAATATAGATGCTCAAGTAGCTCAATAATAAATTAAATGACTGTGAGATAAATATGTCAATGAATCTGACACGTATATCGAATGGTGCAATGAGCTGGATGACTTATTTATTAAACTTAAACTTCAAAACATACGGTCATACTATGCAAATGCAAAAATGAGCCAGTCCAGATTTTACAAACAACTTAATCATCACGTGGCATAATTTTTTCCCGTAAGCAGATAACATCGATCATCAAGGCAAGAGCAGATATGTTATGGCTAAATGCAAACAGACGAAATAGATTCACTCAGAAAAAAAGCTAAGAACTTTGTACTTGAATTCAGTACAAACGGTGTCAATAGTACGGTAAGTACAAAAATACTTGATTTAAGTACAAAATTCTTATATCAAGTACGAATTTTTCAATCCCGAAATACTTGATTTTAGACTTTTTTTTGGATATATTAAGTATGTTTTGAACGATTAAAATATTTTTAATCATACTTTTAGCTCATAATGGTCTTAAGTCAAGCCCGATTATGTGTCAAAAAAAAGAGTGGGCGTCGTGGAACACCCGGTACGAGCGAAGCTCTTTACGAAGGATAATAATAATCTGATTTGAAACTACAACACTTTCAAAAGAATATAAAGTACCATTGTTTTTGTATGGTTATATCCAGATGAATTTTGTTTTTAATCCAATTTACATTTTGACTAGTAAAAAAGTGTTTCCCAAGAAAGGGGCTCTCTGTCTTTAACTTCCATCAAAACAATAAAGAACCTCTGACTGCGTGTTCTGTTTAATGGTTAAAAGTAAATGTCGATAGTGCTACATGTTTTTTGATATTTTTTATCAAAGGCCTGTATCCAGCTTTGCGGGAAATTACTGCCGGAAATTTGCTATTTATTTTGAGTGTGTGGAGACCAACTATAACAAACTGTCGCTCATAGCGTTCTCTGTCTCTCTCTTCCAAAGCCTTCTTACAGTCATTTGCTAGCTAGCATACACAAAATTAATGAACTGCCTCTACGCTGCCTCTCTACGTTTTTCCGCGCATTCTGCTTTGGGATTCCCAAACGGTTATGCCTCCGCTGGCATGGAGAGACTTCTTAGACACGTTCAGTTGGTATGCATTGATCGCTGATGATAGAGGGTGGTTTCTTTTGAAACAGCTGTACGATCTACCAGCCTCCTTTGTGGTGTTGTGTCTCTGTTTAAAGTTGTGCGAAAGCATAACATGACCTCGAGCCGGCTAAAAAAACTGCAGGTTTACTAAGAACAAAGGTCACAGAAAAACCAGTCACATGAACTTAATAACTTTAATCACAATAACATGTATCTCCTTTATTTATATGTGCTTTTTCCAGAAATGTGAGATTCGTCAAAGACATGGTCTTGCCTCAACTGCTTGTATCAAAGCAATTTTCTCCTCACAGTTTTTGCCTCTATTTTTTTTGACAAATCACTTCCAAAATAATTGTAAACATTATGTTCCTGAGCTGTGTATCAGCTGTTTCTCGAACCACACACGCCTTCGAAACGCCGCTATCGATACGTCGCTATCAAGACAAAGTGTGGATTTTGTTCATGTTGCTGGACGGACAAACGAAAAATTCCTGACACAATTTTTTGATATGAAGTTTGGCAGGAATTTTGGGTTTCCGCGGTGCAGAATACCCGGCTTAACCAAAAAAGTTGTTGCTGAAATTCCTTAAAAATTGTGCATTAAATGAGTTAACAAAATAAAATAAAGCCAGAAAATAGCCTTAACTTAGCACTTTTCACTGCTTTGGTTACTGCTTTGGTTACTGTTTCGGTCACTGTTTCAGTCATAGTTAAGTCACTGTTTCACAACTCACAACCCACCTGCTGCTATGGCTGTTTTGTATAGGCCAAAGCTGCTGACTTTGCAAACCATAACCGTTCTTTTTTCTGACAACTGCAAAGTGAGGACCGGTTGTTGAGAACTCTGCTCACAACCCACATGCTGCTATCGCTTTCTTGCACAGACTTTCTGGCTTTCGACCTTACAAAATACCTAGATCTGGTGCGAAAATAGTTAAATTGGCAACACTGGTTAGCAGACTCCAGTGTAAGCAGAGACATGATGCAATATATTAGGTGGTCTCGTCGGCAAAAAGGAGTCCGTTAACAATGCCAACAGTAACAACAACATGCGAAAAAAAGGAAAGCGTCGGCAGCAGAGAGTGACAGAGCGTGAGAAAATGAGAGAGCGCATATAATTTGCAGCATACATTAAAGTTGCATACATACATATACTCGCACGCACTGAGTGAGCTCACACACAAACGCTGCTGACTTTGCAAAGTCAAAAGCGTAGCCAAAAAATCTGTCGCAAAGACAATCGTTTTCTGGATTTACCCCCCAGTCTACCGTCCGTAAAAGAGCTTCGCTCTAATAAGTACAAAAAGTAATTTCTATTGCCAGCCCAAAAACATTCTAGGAAGAACATAAGAGTATTTCAAACAAGAACAAAATGTTCTTGATCGAGGTCTCTGTATTAAACCAAATAAATATCCAAGACCCATAAACAAAGAGCAAGTTAGAGCTACTGTAGCTCAGAAATTTAAAATCACTCCATTACAAAAGTGCTAGAGCCAGTTGGGAATTTTAAGAACAGACTCGCTTAAAAATAATTTGTATTTTCTGTGGCGCACTTTGTGGAGCTAGGATAATGAGTCTATTTTGTACTCAATCTAACATATTTTGTACTCGAACTAAGAACTCGCTTTTCTAGAATCTTTCATCTTACTGTGAGTACAAAATGTTCTTGAGTCAAGAAGGTTTGTTCTCATTTCTATAAAATAATCAGTCATATTTCGCGTTTAGAATGTTTCATACTTAATTTAAGTACACTCAAGAACGAATCATACTTGAATTTTCAAGTACAAAACGGCTGAAATTCTATCCCGACTGGTGTAGAACGCCGGTAGCCTTTTTTTTCTGAGTGTATGGACTCGACAAGAGATGCAGCTTGTGCAACATGCAAGAAGATCAGGAAATAACACACACGCTAGGGAGATGTCCAGTGCTTGGGGAGTTTAGACAAAGATTTTTTGGAGCGAAATATATGAGTAATGCTGAATTAGTTGGAGTTTTAAATGGAGAAAAGGGTTGGAGGGTCCTAAGTTTATTTATAGAGAATATTATAATGTATCGAAAAATGTTAATTAATGAATTTAATGTTTAGTGTTAAATAAGCCATATATTAAGGTGCATATCAAAATTATAAGACACCTTGTATTTTGAATATAATTTTCCTGATATATTGGCGTATTGCATAAACCCCCCCTCACTCATATTAAAATGACGTGGACAAACGTTTCAACTCAAATTTATTTATTGTTCCAACTGTTCTAATGATTTTTTTTTAGCAAAATTAAAAAAAGTGACTTTTCCAACCTTATCAAAATGATAGGACACTCGTTCTTTCAACACTTAGAGTCTATAGGTATGAAAAGTAATAACATTTAAACTAATTTAAACCAATAATTTAGGCTTTAATCGTCGATCCCCTAGATCTTCCCACATCAAAAATCCTTTTGTTCATTGAATCTATCAGATTCACCAACAATTGCGGTTCAAGGAAGTTCCATTCCCTTAAAATCGCACTTTTAAGGTTGCTAACACTATCGTAGCTTGTGTTTTCTTTATAGACACGTCTTGCGAGGATTCCCCAAATATTTTCAATAGGATTCAAGTCCGGTGAGCATGCTGGCCAGTCCAATAATTCCACCGAATACTCTTGTAAAAAATTTTTTGTGACCCGACTAGTATGAATTCTGGCATTATCTTGCATGAAAATAAAAGGAGTTTCCCGGTTTTCATTTAGATAGGGGAGTAAACTATTTTCTAGGACTCGAATGTAGTCTGCACTATTCATTCTGGAGCTCGTAAATTGCAAATCCAGCTTGCCAAACTTATTGAATGCTCTTCACACCATTGCTGACCCACCACCAAAATTTATTTTTGAACAAGAAAGAAACTCGGTCAAGCCCGACTATAACATACTCTGTACCAAGAAAATTTCTTTTGATCATAACTCGAAAACCGTTCATCCGATCTTCTTCATTCCTTTGGCGGATCGATAAGTTATCCTAATTACTAAATATGTCTAGAAGGAACAAGCCATCTATCTTCAAAACTGTGGGAGATATGACAGGGGGTGATTTTTCTAAATTGGCGGGAGGGGGCGTGGCCAAAATTGAAAATAAACTTGATCTGCCTGCAGACATTAGAAGCATATGTCCCATACATGTCAAACCTCTATCTCTTACCATCTCTGAGATCTGTGCGTTCATACGGACAGACAGACGGACAGACGGACAGACAGACAGACGGACAGACGGACAGACGGACAGACGGACATGGCTATATCGACTCGGCTGTTGATGCTGATCAAGAATATATATACTTTATGGGGTCGGAGATGCTTCCTTCTGGATGTTACATACTTTTGCACAAACTTATAATACTCTATGTACCTACGGTACAGAGTATAAAAATAAAGAGGCTCCTTTCTTAAATCGCGCCAGTAGTATCGAAATCCATCTGGACCATCTAGATTAAATTTTTTTTCATCCGAAAAAATAACCTAAATAAAATAAAATTGATTAGAAATATGAAAACTAACAATAGAACATTTATTACCGAGGCCCAGTTTGTTGACAAGTTTTTTAGTGCAAATTCGATCCGAGCTGCTTTGTGGCGGGCGGTCAAATGAGGAATTTTTTTAAGTACACCTCTCACAATGTGGTCAGATTTATTTAAGACCCTCCAAACCGTCATTGTGGACACCTTTTTTACGCTCAGTGCAGCAAGTTGGGAACACGAGGCGGTTAAATTGCTCGCTTTGTTTATAATGCGTCGCTTGCTACGGTCATCTAACACTGGTTTCCGTCCAGTACTACGTTTTTTACCGTAATCTTGAGGATTCTTCAAAAAATTGGCAATAACTGTGCGACTGCGTCCAATTTCACGCGATATTTGGCTTATATTCAAGCCGCACTTTGAAAAGGCAAGAATGGAGCCCTTTTCTTTCTCGCAAAGCAGTGTTGATCGGCCCATTTTATTTTAAATTATTTAAATTATGATCGTGAACAAGAAAAAATTACAAAAATAGTTATTTTCAACAGTCTGGCTGTAATTTTTCTTATGTGTCTTATAATTGTGATACAACTGCAAAATAGCAAATTTCTATTACTTGAACGTAAAATTAACGGCACATTTCCAAGCAATGATAAAAATAACAACCAACGGTAATTTTTCATTGCTTCTGCTTTATTCTTTCGTTCATCATATTTGAATTTATTATATTCTAGTTCAAAGCGATTTTGCGAGGGAAGAAAAGCAAATTATATACAGTAAGTCAAGAAAGTGTTTTTACACATGAAAAATTCTCACATTTTTATCTTGTTTTGTTCAAAAAGAAGCTTTCTCTTAATGATGAAATTGTGTTTTTATTTTATTTTGATTGTTTATGGTTCTTAATGTGACAAACTTGTCTAGATTCAATATTTTATTTATCATTTGAGCTCCTGTGCTGAGAGTATATGAGTTTTTACACATTGTAAAAACACTTTCTTGACACTAAATAATAGAGGTTTTTATTGTTTTATAATTCTTAAAATGTTAAAACTAGATGGATTTGGCTACTTCTTTTTGGCATCTAGTTCTAAGAACCATAAACAATCAAAATAAAATAAAAACACAATTTCATCATTAAGAGAAAGCTTCTTTTTGTACAAAACAAGATAAAAATGTGAGAATTTTTCATGTGTAAAAACACTTTCTTGACTTACTGTAAGTGTCTTATCATT
Organism: Lordiphosa andalusiaca; assembly: GCA_035044965.1. Lineage (NCBI taxonomy): Eukaryota > Metazoa > Arthropoda > Insecta > Diptera > Drosophilidae > Lordiphosa > Lordiphosa andalusiaca. The sequence continues at coordinate 101,363 of JAWNNM010000277.1, forward strand.
TCAATATATGAATATTTATTTATTTAAAAGATCTTCATAAAATCACCAAGTGCATTTTTATACTCTGTACCGTAGGTACATAGAGTATTATAAGTTTGTGCAAAAGTATGTAACATCCAGAAGGAAGCATCTCCGACCCCATAAAGTATATATATTCTTGATCAGCATCAACAGCCGAGTCATGTCCGTCATGTCCGTCTGTCCGTCTGTCCGTCTGTCTGTCCGTATGAACGCACAGATCTCAGAGATGGTAAGAGATAGAGGCTTGACATGTATGGGACATATGCTTCTTATGTCTGCAGGCAGATCAAGTTTATTTTCAATTTTGGCCACGCCCCCTGCCGCCCCCGCAATTTAGAAAAAACGTCATATCTCCTACAGTTTTAAAGATAGGTGGGTTGTTCCTTCTAAATATATTTAGTAATAAGGATAACTTATCGATCAGCCAAAGGAATGGTGAAGATTGGATGAACGGTTTTCGAGTTATGATCAAAAGACTGTTCGCTGCAGCAGCGCAGAAGCAGAGCTGCTTTCAGCTACTACTGCAGCATCAAAATTTATGCTGAGCGTAGAATTTCGTTGGTACAGAGTATGCTATAGTCGGGCTTGACCGACTTTCTTTCTTGTTTGTTATCAAAAGTTAAAATAAATAAACTCTATTTTGTCTCTTTGAAACTTTAGTTCTTTATAAAGGGTGATTTTTTAGCTATTATCTTTCTGGCAACACTGGTTTAAACGGCTAACGCACTATTCGTATTTTAATTCATTGTCAAACATCTTCATTTTGGTCTATAATTTAATCATGAATCGTCGTACAAACGAACAACGCTTGCAAATTATTGCATTTTATTATCAAAATGCGTGCTCTGTTAACAAAGTTTGTGTTCGAAAAATTGTGTTCAGCGACGAAGCTCATTTTTGGCTCAATGGGTACGTAAATAAGCAGAATTTTCGATTTTGGAGTGAATATCAGCCAGAAGCATTGCAAGAGCTACCAATGCATCCAGAAAAGTCACAGTTTGGTGCGGTTTATGGGCTGGTGGCATCATTGGACCGTACTTCGTGAGATGATATCCAATTTTTATTTGCCCAAAATGCAAGAGCTTGACTTGCATGAAATGTGGTTTCAACAAGACGGTGCCACATGCCACACAGCACGCGCAACAATAGACTTATTGAGGGGCGAGTTCGGTGAACATTTTATTTCAAGTTCGGGACCGGTCAGTTGGCCGCCTAGATCGTGCGATTTAACGCCTTTAGACTATTTTTTGTGGGGCTATGTTAAAGCTCATGTCTATATAGACCCGCCCGCTTCAATTGACGCATTGGAAGACAACATTGAAGCATTTATTCGTGAGATACCGGCCGAAATGTTGGAAAGAGTATGCCAAAATTGGACTAAGCGGATGGACCATTTGAGGAGCAGTCACGGTCAACATTTGCATGAAATAATCTTCAAACATTAAATTATATGGACCGTACTATCGATTCAAATAAAGATTTCATGCATTTTTCTGAATTCTATGTGTTTATTTTTTAAAAAACTTTCCTATAGCTCTTAAAAAATCACCATTTATTATTATTATTTTGCTTAGGAATTCCCAACCAGTTATGGCACTGCTGGCATGGAGATACAAATGTACGATTGGACGTTGGCAGGCAAAGGCTGATACTGCTTTGAGGTATTGTGTATTCCACGATCCGTCTAAGACTTACTACATAGTTTACCAATACATTTTATATGAGATTAATTTAAGCAAAATGGAAAAAACAACTGATTTGAAATTGTTGTACGATTGGAGTCTGCAAAGCTCTTGATTTCCGATTAACCGATATAACCCTTGAGTCAGATGAGCTCTAGAAACTAGAAAGAACGTTCACGGTTTTTGACAATGCTATATGCTATTGATTCAAGAATGAACAATCTTGAATTTGAGAATGTTAAGCACTTAACATGATTCATAGTTGGAACTAAAACCTCTTGGATCAGAAAAAAATGTAAACCAAATATTCATGCTTCGATCTACTCTTTCATTCTTGGATCAAGAAATTTCATTCTACTACTTCTGTCATCGAACATTCTTGATCCAAGTATGAAATTCTCTATTTTTTCTCTGAGTGCACAGTTTTCGCAAATAGTTTTTTATAGGGGGATCATGAAGTTGTGCGAATGTATGTAACAGGGAGAAGGAAAATTTTCCGACCCCATAAAGTATATATATTCTTGATCAGCATGAACAGCCGAGTCGATATAGCCATGTCCGTCTGTCCGTCTGTCCGTCCGTCCGTCTGTCCGTCTGTCTGTCTGTATGAACGCGTCGATCTCAGAGACTATAAGAGATAGAGACACAAATTTTTGCACGAAGGTAGATTTATGCTGTACGCAGATCAAGTTTGTTTCAGATTTAAAAAATTACACCCCGTCCGCCTTTTATCGCCAAGAAACCTAGACCTCCTCTAGAAATCCTAGACCTAAATAGCCGTCAGATCCACAATTTTTAAGTTAGAGCCTCGTGGTTTAGTATACATCAAGCTAGGCCCATATCTATCTATTCTGAAAAGTACAATCAGATCGGACAAAAAACACCGGAGTTATAAGCGAAACAGTTGAGCTGATAAAAGCACCACTCCCAGTTTATGGTCAGGACTAGAAAAAAGTGTTGCCTAAATTTAGGTTGAAAATTTTACAAAAACAAATAAATGAAAACAAATGAACAGGGTATTTTGTGGTCGGGAAACTCGACTGCAGCGCCCTTACTTGTTTCCATTTGAAAGTTTACCCAAACCAAATCTTCGGTAATTGTCATCACATCCTTCTTCAAATATTAAAGCAATCTAATTAAACACACATCGATTAACTTACGTGCATCCAAACAGAACTCGGTTTCCTCAAACATTCATTTCATCTCATTTCTGTCACTGCCAGATCTTCGTTCTCATTTGCTTACGAATCGACGGTCAACCAACTGAATGCTAATGCGAATGTTTCCACATTTATTGCCAATGGATTCAATGCAATTGGCCAATTCCTCAACAGAAATAACTATCTCTGCTATAGATTTCACATTTGAACATGTATAAAAACAAAATTTTACTCGTAGCGTAAAACTGGTATACTAAAGTCATGAAAATGGAATAGCTACTAGTTTCTTCTTAAAAGTTTTTATTCACACGCTACATGTAGGTTTTCTGAATCAAAGTTTAGGATTTCAAATGCTGAATGCTACATTAGCTCATCGTTGCTTTGTTACTATGACTTGTGGCAATGCCGCGCGAGTGCTTGGTAGTCAGATGGGCTGAGATGCCAGCATTTATGTTTGAGTTGCAGAGACAAGGTAAGTGAGTTATGAGTTCCAACACCAGAGAAGGTGTGTTTAAATAATAAATTCATGACTTAGGCTTTTTAAAAAAAAGACTCTCCCCTCCTGCGATCGTTCCTCCCCTCCACCATACCTGTGTGACAATAGTGAAGTAATAACAGCTGAATTAAAAAAAAGTGTATGTTTGCGCTGCGTCCACAATGTGGCATTTAAAAAAGCAACATGCTGCTTGTAGAAATGAGCATCCTAAACGTAACATATAGAGAAGCTTCATTAACGTAATGGGTGCAAATTCCCTGTTAAGCGTGTAGAAAAACAAAATTTTTGTGTAGTTTTTACATTTTTTTTCTCTCTATAGAGCTGTTGATGCTGATCAAGAATATATATATATTTATGAAGTCGAAGATGAGTCATTCTGGCTATTGCACACTTTTGCACGATCTTATAATACTGTGTGTACCTACGGTACAGAGTATAAAAAGCACATTCCATAAAATTAGAAAAACATTCTTAAATGCGCCCCAAAATATAGAGAAATTTAGAAAAATATAAGCAGACACCGCTTTTTGACCAAACTTAGTGGAATCACGGGAAAGCATAGAAAACTAAACGAGAAAGCTAACCTAACTTCGTCTGTGCCGAAGTTTTAATACCCTTGCAAGTGCTCGCTTAAATATTTTCAAATATACTCTTTTTTCCGTTTTTCGACAGATCGTTCGTATGTGAGCTATGCGATATAGTCATTCGAATAGTTCAAAAATTATCAAAATTATGTGAAAGCATGTGAAACAATCAAATACAAAATTGCAGGATGCTACCATTAAACACAAAAAAGTTTTTCTAACTAAGACTCTATTTCAGACCTATCTTTTGTACGGCAGCTATATTTGTCCGATTTTAATCAAACTTGGTAGAATTATAAAAAAAAACCTATAGAAAACCTACGATTACAAAGTTTGGAGACGTTATCATTCAAAAGAAAAAAGTTTTTATCACTAAAACTTCTTTTCCGACCGATTGTTCCTATGGGAGCTAAAAGGTATAGTCATCCGTTCCGGTCGGTTCTGACATATTAGTAGAGTGCAGCAAAAAGAAGACTCTCTGCAAAATTTCAGCTCGATAGCTTTAAAACTGAGAGACTAGTTCGCGTAGAAACAGTCAGACAGACGGACGGACAAATCTCAATCGACTCAGCTCGTCACTCTGATCAAGAATACATATAGTTTATGGGGTCGGAAATGAATGTTTCTATGCGTTGCAAACTTCTGGACAAAATTATAATACCCTTTGCAAGGGTATAAAAATACAAAGTTTGGAGGCTTTATGCTTTGAGAACAAAAACTTTATCTCACTAAAACTAGTTTTTCGGCCGATCATTCCTATAGCGGATATATGCTATAGTCATCCGATTCGGCTGATTTAGATACTTGTAGAGTGTGTTTGTACAACAAGACATCGTGCAAAGTTTGGTCGCGACAGCTTTCAGGAGCAAATTGCATAGAAACAGACGGACGGACATACAGGCACGGCAATATAACCACTCAGCTCGTCATGCTGATCAAGAATATATATAGCTCATGGGGCTCCTGAACTCTACGAATAAGCTATCATTCAGCAACAAAGTTCTAATTTACAAGGCTATTCTGGCTCCGGTATGAAGATACGGCTTACAAATTAATGGAATCGCGGCGAAGTCCCACCTCACAAAGATTAGAGTGGTCCAGGTGAAAATCCTTAGTCGTATTACAGGAGCTGAATGGTACGTGAGAATCATTGATATTGAAAATGACCTTGGAGTTAATATTATTGGAGATCTAATCAATAAGCAGGCTCCAACATACCTTGACAAGCTGTCACAACACCGCAACAAATTGGGTAGAACTTTGTTTAGAAGACGCAGAATTTAAGGAGCCCGACAAAGGAGAAGGCTAAAAAGAGTCTTAACCAAGGACCTCAACTCACGGCGATTGTATCAGAACACTATTCACACCAAACTCTCACACTTTCTTACTAATAACTTACATTATAACACCTATACATTATCGGTAAGCCCAAATGGACACTGCCAAGTACTGTTAATACCTAATACTACACACTAGAATAAGCTGCCAAAAATGGTAGCAGAAGGCCAGTCATTAAATGACCCTTTTCTTAAAAAAAAAGATAAATTTTTTCTCTATTTTTTTAAAACTAGAAATTTATATACATATCTCTCTTTGACGCAGCTTTTTCTTCTCTGAGTACGAGTGCTTTTTCGCATTATTTCTTTTGGTGAGACCTGCGACGCAGCTCTTTTTGGGTGACTAAAATACTTTAACTTGTGAAAATCTTGCGACCACTGAAGTACTCCTGTTGTGGCCGACTAAAATATTTCAAATTTTACCTTGAACTGAAAGTAGTTCTCGCATTGAATTGTTAGTAGAATTAAAAAACAATCATTGCCTTATCTACTCAGCTCGTCTTGCTGACTGAGAATCTTAACGTTGTTGTCTATCTTTTGAAGGAAACCGTATGCTTTTAGTAAGGTTTTGAAGTCCTTTTAAGTATTTGCTTGATCTTGGGGAAGCGACTTTGAATTTGCCATCTTTCTTGACCAACGCAGCTTCACAGCCCTGGAAGCCCAGAATTTAAGGAGCCCGACAAAGGAGAAGGCTAAAAAGAGTCTTAACCAAGGACCTCAACTCACGGCGATTGTATCAGAACACTATTCACACCAAACTCTCACACTTTCTTACTAATAACTTACATTATAACACCTATACATTATCGGTAAGCCCAAATGGACACTGCCAAGTACTGTTAATACCTAATACTACACACTAGAATAAGCTGCCAAAAATGGTAGCAGAAGGCCAGTCATTAAATGACCCTTTTCTTAAAAAAAAAGATAAATTTTTTCTCTATTTTTTTAAAACTAGAAATTTATATACATATCTCTCTTTGACGCAGCTTTTTCTTCTCTGAGTACGAGTGCTTTTTCGCATTATTTCTTTTGGTGAGACCTGCGACGCAGCTCTTTTTGGGTGACTAAAATACTTTAACTTGTGAAAATCTTGCGACCACTGAAGTACTCCTGTTGTGGCCGACTAAAATATTTCAAATTTTACCTTGAACTGAAAGTAGTTCTCGCATTGAATTGTTAGTAGAATTAAAAAACAATCATTGCCTTATCTACTCAGCTCGTCTTGCTGAGTGAGAATCTTAACGTTGTTGTCTATCTTTTGAAGGAAACCGTATGCTTTTAGTAAGGTTTTGAAGTCCTTTTAAGTATTTGCTTGATCTTGGGGAAGCGACTTTGAATTTGCCATCTTTCTTGACCAACGCAGCTTCACAGCCCTGGCACGATTACAGAAGGTGGCTCCAACACTTCTCTGACTCACGCCACTTCTCCTAGTGGCAGCATTATATTTTATAATCATTTTACAACCGGTGTGATATTTAGAATACGACCAAAGTTGCTGCATCGGGGCTGTTGTTTTCAAACTTTGCCTTGGCCACAACATATTCCAGCTGCTGCCCAGCCTGTTGTTTTAGTTGCCAGAGGGGCAGCAGAATGTTGTCGGGCCGCCACATGGTTGATGCTTTTTTATAGTGGAGGCCATAAAGTACTTAAAAGTTTCATTTTACGCCTATTTTGCAGGGCCGGAGACCCATTACCAGGGGCCACCAAGTGACCTGCAGGATCGACTCTCTGACTGTCTCTCCCAACCCCTGCCCCTGCCCCGTTTGCCAGCGTGGCAGCCAAAAATCCAATTTGCCAACACTTTAACAATCATTGCTGCCGGCTCTTCAGGAACTCATGTTGCGGCCAGCTACTTTTAATTGCTTGCCTAAACAAATAATATTTGAGAAGCATATTTCCATGATAACGAAGATGTTGCTCCAATTAATGGCCAAACTGGATTTAAGTCGGGGCAAAGGTCAACGAGCGTGGGGGGAAGGTGGGGTGAGAGCAATTGGGAGGTAATTGCTCGTCAGCTCGTCGAGAAATCGTCCTCGAGCTAAAAGTTGTGCCTATCAATATGCCAACCCAGCCTGATGAATGCCATCAGCGCCTTGCTTCCACGCTTCCCCGCCTAACCGAGCTGTGGCATGCTCTTTAGCAAAATTTTTAATAACAGTCTTTCCCGAAAGGACATTCAATGTCCTGGGCCAGCTTGTTTATATTTCCTTTTTAGCCGCGTGAAAGTTTTTTTCAACAATTTATTTTTATTTCATTTTTTGCTGTTTGCTCCACTTAAATACAAAACGTCTGCTGCTGCCTGCTAATGGGTTTTCGGGGTCCGCTTGGTTGCTTTGGCGGTTTCCACTCTCCAAACTATGTTTAAGTGCTTGGGAGCTAGCAAAATGAAAACCGAAAACTGATAGCAAAATACTGAGGCTCTCTCGGGGCAGAAGCTGATCAATGGCCGCTGTCGACCACTTCAAGCAGTTAGGCGAAATTTGCTAGCGCCGCAGCAGAGAAACGGGCGAAAGAAGCTTAAGAAAGTAATTGGCCATCTCAAGAAATAAGGCGAGTCTGACTGGGTTGAGGCTATGGGGAGAACTTTGCGAAGCAAGTTTTGCACAAATTAAAATATTAGTTAACTGCGGAAATTTGAGAGGAAAACAAATTCAAAAGGGTCTTGAAAGGGTTTTCCCAACAATACTTGGTTTATGGTTTACTTCACTGTTTTCCATATGGGAACCCATTAAATGAATTCTCCTATTCTGTGGCCTGATTGCCACATTTGTTGCTGCCTCCCGCAGGATGTCAGCGTGGTTGGTCTTTCTTCAACTTTTATGCTTGCCAATAAAAATGCAAAATGAGCGCCACTAAAGTAAACATAAATCGCATAAAATACAAATTAAATGCTTGCCCAATGGGGCGACATTTTCCCCACAGTGTGTGCCGGCCAACTGAAGTCGCCCCAAGGCTCCAGTCCCCAGTGTCCCCTTGCACTCTTTGAGCAATGTGGCTGTCGCCCTTGTGGCCCGGCACACCATAGAGCTCCGAGAGCTCTCTCCTGCTGCTGGCCGGTTGCATGCAAAATGCTTTCATGCGAGACTCGAGACTCAACGGGTCGCTCCATACCTTTTGTTTGCACAAATGTCCGTTGCGGTTGAAAGGTGAACATGACGCTGCCACATGGCAGCAGGCTTGGCCACGCCACCCGCCCTCCCTGCTAAATGAAAAATAAACAGTATGCACCATGTCCGGCCACCCCTTGAGCCCTGCCAGTGTCTTCTCTCTTTTCAAGATGATTTACAATGCTTTGTGCTTCGGCCTGTCTGGAAACTCGCTTCTCCTTTGTCGCATAATCGTTCAGTTTTGAAGGCGATGCCACCGGCTTAACATGCATTGAGGGGCATTCATTTAGCAACTACTCCTTCCGTAGCTCAGCCTGCCCCACCCACCTGTCTGTGTCAGCCAGGTACAATAAGGAAAAAATAATAATAAAGCACTTGAAACAAACGTTTTCAGTAAATTTAACATTAGCTCCTTTTGTCCGCCTATGAAAAACTCCACCAGGCGGCTGTCACGCAATAGAGAGGGCAAGACACAGGGAAAAAACTTTTTAAGAAGAATTAATAAAAATGTAATAAATAAAATATACATAAATTTAATAATGTTTACCGATTGTTTTGTTTTTTCAAGTCCAATCCAAGACATAATTTAACATCTTACCTCATGTATTACAACGTGCACAAAATAAAGGACTCTCAGTTTAATGCCAAACACGAACAGAAATGCTTAGAGGAAAGACTTAGATGACTAGTTAATTTACAGCTGGCGCCTCTAGCTGGTTAACGTTTTTAAGGGAAAGCGTTTTTCACGTTGTTCATTACTGAGTAACCTACTAACTTAGTCACAGAGGATACCACAATCCGGAATCCGTATCCTATTACACTTAATAACTTACAGCCTAAAAGACACATTGCATCAAGAGTCTGTTTAGTGAATGTTGGAATATACATAACATACATACGTTTCTACACACATAAGATACTCGAATTATCTGTTAGTTTTTCTGCTCAACTTAATCCATCTACTGTACTTATTCAAAGATTTTGTTCCCTTTCTTTTCTTCGTAAAAGCGCGAGATATAAGTGAACAAGAAATAATTTTTTTGTATTTTCTTAACATTCTTCCCAAGCCAAAGAGGCTGATAGCCGGCTCAAGGTCAGTGATTGATTATAAAACAATAATCAACAGAAAGAGTTTTGTACATACATATTTACCAAAGTTTGCATTATGCGAATAACAAACATCTAGATAATTATTTGACAACAAATGTTATTTTTGAAATTTTATTTGAAAATACTTTTAAGTAAATAACGATCATTTATTATCTAGAACAAATTTTGTGTTATTTAAATACAATTATTCGACATAGAACACATCGAATATATTATTCGTCCACAAAATAACATTTTGTTTGATTAAATGTAGCTCAGAAATGAAGGCGTTCAAACCCCCAAATGGCAGGATGACAAAAGAAGTGGCTTTAGTCATACCCGCGTATCTGGTTAATCGCTTACGTCTTAGAGACAGGGCCTCTGCTTGTTTGGGAAGATGAATTGTTGTACCCTCATAAACATAATTAGTGTCTCTTCTTGGGTTTTGGACATGCCTAACTAAGCGCAAGATATTTAGGATACGTTGTATGGGCCTATGCAGCTTTAATAAAATATTTCGTAAGAAAATCATTTGCAAATAGTCATTTCTGACAAGAAATTATTGTTGAACATATAAACTTCGACTATTTTTAGGATGGATCGCTGAGCGGGAATCAGAAAAAAATTATACATTGAATACTTTCTGCTAACGAAGTGCTCAACTTTTTAACAAAGACTTTAAAATACATCTTTTAAAAGCGGCGCGCCGACATTGACGACTCTCCATGTCAACAATTGCATAATACTGAGTACTTTTTTCTCGATACAAGCTCCTCTATCATGATACGTCAAATTATCAATTTAACTCCGGTATCACTGGAGTTTAGCAGATAGATCAGAAACCAGAAAGAAAGTCGGTAAAGCCCGACTATTGCATACTCTGTACCAAATACGCTCAGCATAAATTTTGATGCTGCAGTAGCAGCTGAAAGCAGCGCTGCTACTGCGCTGCAGCAGCAAACAGTCTTTTGATCATAACTCGACAACCGTTCATCCAATATTCACCATTCACCAGAAAGAACAACCCACCTATCTTTAAAACTGTGGGAGATATGACGTTTTTTCTAAATTGCGGGGGCGGGAGAGGGCGTGGCCAAAATTGAAAATAAACTTAATTTGCCTGCAGACATAAGAAGCATATGTCCCGTACATGTCAAACCTATATCTCTTACCATCTCTGAGATCTGAGCGTTCATACGGACAGACAGACGGACATGACTCGGCTGTTGATGCTGATCAAGAATGTATATACTTTATAGGGTCGGAGATGCTTCCTTCTCGATGTTACATTCTTTTGCACAAACTTATAATACTCTATGTACCTACGGTACAGAGTATAAAAAGTATGATTGATCAGGGAGCAAGCTCCTCTGCTGAAGGCGGCCAATTTTTCTAATAAAGAAGCATTTTAATTTTATTCCAATAAAAAATGCCAACTCTGATATGGACAGCAAAGGTTGTTGAGACAGAACTGTTTCGAAGGAACGTATCTCATTAGTAAACTTTAATACGTCCATGTTTTAACTTTTGCTGGTTTTAAGTTATAATGCTGATTTATAGACAATGTTTAAGACTTTTATAGAAACCGGAAATAACCTTATGGCAAAAAATTAACGTTTACCAAAGCTTGAATATACTTTCTCATCGGTAGCGGGTTTATTATAGTTGTGTTAGACCGACTTTCTTACTTGTTTTACATTGATTCTTTTTGATGTCCTCAGTTCTTTGAGTGAATAAATCTTGACTCTGTGTCTTATAAGATTTAAAAGCTTTCTCTAAAATAACACAGTGTTACAAAAAAAGGTCGAGTATAGCATTTCTTCATATTTGGTCCTCCTAAATCTGAAGTTATGGCTCAAAACACACATTTGGCTTGGAAATTCACAAATTTTGCTAACTTAGATACTTAGATTATTATGAAAACTTGCTAGCGAAAATTGTAGACTCGACTTAATGATTTGTCATGTGCAGTAGCAGAGAGAAGCGCTATTGCTTTCTTTTGCTTATAGCTTTACTATCGCTCATAATATTACTTACTGATTACTAAACATGTCTTCATATTTGGTATTTTGCAAATTGCGGATAATGTTAATCTTGGTCTTTTTAAGTATTTGATAAGAAATATTTAATCCGGCCGTCACAAAAAGGAGAATTGAATGGGCTATCATAATAAAGCTTAAAAAAAATCCCATGGAATAGAATAGTAAACCAGTGATGGCCAAGGTCCAAATTTTCAAATAAACATTGAAAATGCCAGATCTGTAACCCGCATTTCTCAGCCCTCGAGGTAAAGCCATCAAGCCATTGATTGTAATATTTTAGGTTCCTATCGTCGGTATCGGAATTGCCAAGGTTATACTCAATCAGACGGTCTAAGCGCGAGTAATTTTGAGTGAAAAAAACAAAATGCGGCTTTTGGGCCAAACCTTCAGATTTTGGGGGTGTTAGGAAGAATTCAAGTGTTAGGAAATACTTTCCTCGACCTACTCTATAGCGCAGGATAGGTAATTTCGAAAGTATTTTTTCGCTGGAACACTGTGTAGTTGATTTTTTTGGTAACTTAAGGCTTGATATAAGCCCCTGGATAACAGTTAGTTGTAAATTGTTGAATGATAGTGTTCTGTCCTTAACGAAATCGTCACACCAGAGTGCACCTGAGTAATTGCTGTATTGCGGAATTGGTTCGCCACAACATCTTTTTGTTGTAAATTGCCATGCTTTGTGTCTTACCTCTTTGCGTTATATATAAACCAACCTTCTACCGTTTAAAGAAAATATACTATATGTGTTCTTGATCAGTATCAACAGTCGAGTCGATATAGCCCCGCCAGTCTGTGTGTCCGTATGAACCAATAGATATCAGAGTTGGTAAGAGGTTTGACAAATATTTGCAGGCAGATCAAGTTTATTTTAATTTTTTTGCCACGTCCACATTTTGGGAAAATTATCATATCTCCCATGTCGGGATATGTAATATCAGGATTATTTATGATGAGCGAGAGTCAAGTTATAAGCTGTGGTGCGCTGATTTTGGCTTAATTTCATACAATTCGCTAGCCTTAAAGTATTTAACAATCGGGCTTGACAGACTTCTTGTTTGTTCTAATTATTAAAAATGTACATAAAGTTAGCTTCGGTCCACCAAAGATTACTCTTGGCAAAGAAGTTTAGTTTATAGATAATAAACTCAAATCTGTTTTTGGAAATGATCCATCGCAGCTGGATTTTTGATAATTCGAGAATAGAGTTGCTTGTATATTTTGACCGTTTTTAGGAGTGTTGTGTGAGGAACCTTAAGTTTTGAATTTACTCTCCTTTCAATGTAAAGTAAAGTAAAGTAAAGTTTTCTAAGGTACTTACTTGGACTTTTAAAGCAAACATAATGAAATTCAATCATTTGTATTATTTATTCTTGGGTGTAGTATAAGTTAAATCTACAGCATTGTTGAATTAGATTTAACACTCACATTATTTTTTCCTCAGTGTACCATGGCTGACTTTTGCCAGCTCTCCACATTAACGCAAGAAAGGCAAGGCTAAGGCTGCTCAAAAAACTTTTCATGCTTTGGCTTGCTGCGCCTGCAAGTAGGCAACAATATTCTGTGTTGTTTGTTGTGAGCGCCAGCCGTGAAGTTATTATTATATGCGCAATTTGCATGTGTGTGCACGTGTGTGTGCGTGTGTATTTACTAACTCCATAACATACTTTCATTCTTTTCAGCTTGCGTGGCTGTTGTATGTTAAAGTTGGCAAGCGCTGGGCCCCTCCACCCTCGCCTCTCGACAGGCTTCGTCTCTATCGTCAGCCCTGCCACACATTTCTGATTTATGTGGCGAGCCAACAGGAGTACTGAACAGCGCATACTTTTGCTGGCTGGCTCCAAGAGTGGGCAAATTATTTCAATTTCTATTATCGCATTTTCTGATTGCCCGCCCAACTTGTCTTGGCTTGGCTGTTGCTTTTCCATTTAACAACATTTCCAAGAAAATTTGCTAGCATTTCTTCGTCTACTTGAGAGAGTTCATGAAGCTTTGTGGTTTATTAACCCAGTTCCTTAATGCCAAGTTATGCAGAATTGCTACCTGGACGCCGAATGTAATGCAGTATTTTAGTCGATACTTGTGTAATATTTTAGCTGTGCCCAGTGTCTTGTCTTCATCTCAAGGTGTAATTAAAATTTGTTAATTGAGCAAATGAAGTGCCTTTTTAGCTGCTGTCAATACATGAAGAGATGTCAATAAATTACTTAATCAAAAGTGTTGCCTAAATTAAGTCAAACAAAAGATTGCAATTGAAAGGTGTAGAGACTTGCATTCTGTTGTAGTGCCAATTCAATGGAGGCTGCTATAGTAATAAACGAAAACCACTTAACAGTGATAAGACGTAAATGGTAAATAAATAGTTTGCATTTAATTTGTAGAAAAAAAATAAGTTCTCAAAAGAAAAGTTTATTTTTGACAAGTTCTTTACAAAGGCATGTCGGGGTTGGGATCAATAATATTGCGTGGCTTTCTTAGTGCTGTGATACTAGCTAGTGTTATCAGTTGTATAGTAAGATGTTAGCATAGGCTGACATCGTGCGATGGGCTAATTCCATTGTCACACATATGTACATGTAATGCCAATGGCCAAGAAGAGAAGGACCGATAAGGGGACGACCCCATTCGAGGCCGCTGTGGTAGCGGCCACTAATAGGCGGACTGATGAACTGACCGAAATGACGGAGAGTCTGAAGAGCACCATTAATCAGTGCTTAGAAATCATGGAGCGGATCGGGAAAAGAGTGGAAAGAATGGAAGAAGACAGCGCGAAGTTCCAGGAAAAGGGTTCAAAAAAAATACTTAGCATATAATAAGACTTCAGCGCACAATAAAGCAGTTCTCCAACACAACAATAGCAACCACCAAAATGTACACCAATATAAATACTTTGGCATTTATTAATACGAAGAACTCCACCAAATAGATTGCAATACGACCAATCAGAATGAGGGTGGTTTTCAAACAATTACTTTATTGTAAAAAATAAAACGGATGTCTCATAGTTAAGTTAATTTTGCGGTTTAATATAATTAGTAATTGCTTTTCTTGTGTTTTCTGGTTGAACATCGAAGTCATTTGAAGCATTTTATGGTTCAGGTTGTGGACGTTCTTCCAGGGTCGCACAAGTATCCAGAATAACACACGCCAATATTATGTGTGACGTTTTATTACCCATTCCCTCTCCAATCTCCGAAAGCGAGATTTTAATCGCCCCCTCCCGCCCCCGCAATTAAAATTGTTGAATAACTCATACAATTTGTAAGCTATCGAGCTCAGATTTTGCAGTATGCACTATGTGGCCAATATGTATGTACAATCTCACAAATTTAGAGATAGAATAGAGATCGGATAATAAATGGCAGAGTTAAAAAAACGTTGCATACTTATCTGAGCCGCAAGAGGTTATTAAACACTGATTGCCTTGAGTAACTGGTATATCGAAGTCGGGCAGGGCCGACTTTAACTTACGCTCTCGTTTTTTTTTTTATGGTAGCATCCTGCAATTTTGTATTTGTTTTTTTCATAGGCTTTCACATAATTTAAAAATTTTGTGGCAAAATCGAATGACGATATCATATATCTCCCAAACGAACGATCGGCCGAAAATTGGCAAGGGAATAAAAACTTAGGCGCAGACGAAGTTAGCATAGCTTTCTCGTTTTACATTTCATTACTCTTATGTCTGTAAGATCGTATATACTTACTTTAGAGTGCTGTAAGTTACACTTGTTTCGAAGCCAGGTTTTAATGCTGGTAATACATGCTGGAATAATACCATTAATTTTCCAATAATTTGTTTCATGCTTGTCTCTCTGGAAAGTTTGGAGAGCCTCTTAAAAAATTTTCGAATTTCATTATGCACACCTTTTCAACAAACACAACGAGTTTCAGGCTCTGGCCTGGAGCCGATAGTAAAGCTTCAAATAGCAGCTTACACAGCGAGCTTCAGGAACATTGCATTATCAATCAATAGAAAAGGTATTTTGCTTCTTAAATATCAAACTCCATATTATTTACGCACATACCTAGTATCAGGCTAATAGCTTTAACAAAGTCCGATGCGAGAACGACTTTTAAACCGCTATAAAACTGGTACTTTACTAGAAAAACCATCTAACTTTATGCTATAAACAAGTAAGGGCGCTGCAGTCGATTGACCCGACTACAAAATACCCTGTTCATTTGTTTTCATTTGTTTGTTTTTGAATTTGAATGTAGCCGGATTTTAAAACTGCCATTAAAGGCTGATCCTAAAAGTAGGCCACATTATTTAGTAATTTCGGCGGCTTTAGACCTAACTAAGGTCAAGATAAATTGTTTTGCTTATAACTCCAGTGTTATTTGTCCGATCTGATTGTACTTTTCAGAATAGATAGACATTGGGCCTAGCTTGATGAATTCTAAACCACGAAACTTAAAACTAACAATAATTTGAAACTTGTGGTTTTGATTGTTTTTTAGGTCTAGGTTGTGACGGTATTTTGCTGATAAGAGGGGGACGGGGGGGAATTTTCCAAATCTGAAACAAACTTGATTTGCTTGATCAAGAATACATATTCTTTGTGGGGTCGGAAATTACGGAATTTACCCATTTTCAATGGGAACAGGGTATAAAAATAGAGGAATGCACCCAAAAATTGCCTTAAAACCCAGAAAATAACCTTAAATTCATGGTAATTTGGCCTAAAAATGATGCAGTTGAAGACATCTTAACCTTACTTTAAGGTCGCTTATGACCTTAACTTCTTAGGTAATTTTAGACTTGTCGTGCGGCTAAAAATTGCCTAAAAGTTCGAAATGTTGTTCCTGAATTTAAGGTAAAAAAATCATCAAAATTTTACAAATTTGTATCCCTTCCTCAAAGAATTTGGAGTTGTTGTACAAGCCCCGCCCCACCCACCATACACATTGACTTTGTGTGGTGGGAGTAGTATTGTGTTGAAATTCCTTTTTCTGAAAAAATCTTAAGATCGACTATTTTTAAAAGTTTACCTTACCTTAACTGGGTCTCGAGCCCGGGTCCTCCAGTTATCAAACACTAATGACGCGCTACGTAGGGTCAAGTTACTTTAAAGAACCCAGTTATTTTATTGTTGAGGAAATAGTAACCTTAATATAAGGTTTTTTTTTTTATAGGGGGGAAATGATTAAAAGCCGAGAAGTGTGGGACTCGGAATTCCTCACCCACTAAAACCACCCCTACTCTCCGTTTCCCTCTTGAAGAACTACCGCTAGGTATTACCTCACAAGGGGGAGATGGCACGAAGGCCTCCACTTGATCCTATCTAGGGATATAACTCGAATTGCGCTGTCGTTCAGCGCGACGCAGGGATTTTAAGATCTCAGCAGCCATGGAGCAAATAGCATTAAAATTGTTTTGCGAGCTAAGTAGGATGTCCATAAAGACAGTGACTGTAAATGGCCTCCCAATGCCTAGGCATAGCTCTTCCCGTTCGGCAGCGAATCTCGGACAGACAAAGAATATGTGTTCTGCGTCTTCTATGGTCCGCGCACAGTGTGTGCAAAACGGATCTGTCTCATGCTTAAACCTATAAAGATAGGATTTGAAGCATCCATGTCCAGTCAGTAGCTGTGTTAGGTAAAAGTCGGTTTGTCCGTGCTCTCTACCAACCCGCGGCCTTATGTCCGCAAACAGTCTTCTTGTCCAGCTGCCGTTGGTGGTAGTACTCCACCTCGTCTGCCATTGCGTCATCGCACTCTGCCGACGATGCTCATCTGCCTCCCTGCTTTCCATCGCTAGCAGGTCAAGCGGCACCATTCCGGCTAGCACCAAGGCCGCGTCTTCTGACACCGTCCGGAAGCCGCAGATAACTCGGAGAGCACACCTCCTGTACGCACTTTTGCATCCTCGGCTATAAGTTGGCACAGCCATTGCAGGGCCCATATTGGCGCTGCATACATAATGATCGACCTGACTACGTTGCAGATCAGCCATCTACTGCGTTGTCGAGGTCCACCAATGTTCGCCATAATGCCTGATAACGCAGTTTCCACACGATTCCTGCTGCTGATAAGGACCGATTCGGTTTTATGGGGAGCCAGACTCAACCAGTTAACCTCTTGCCAGTCGGTCACCCGCAATATGGCATCATTAGTCTTGCGCTGAACATCCTCGAGCTTTTTAGCTACTGCGACAATAGCGATGTCATCTGCAAAGCCAACAATACTGACGCCTATCGGCGTAGACAGCCGAAGGACTCTGTCATACATCACGTTCCAGAGTATCGGCCCCATGACTGAGCCATGTGGCACCCCGCCTGTGACTCTGTATGATTTCCGCCCATCCGATGTGTCGTATAGCAGAGTGCGGTTCTCAAAGTAACTGGCTACCAGTTTCACCAGGTACGCAGATATACCAAGACGTGTGAGAGCTTGGAGGATCCTTTCCCAGCGAGCGGAGTTAAACGCGTTCTTTACGTCGGGTGTTGTTACCAGGCAATACTTCTTTCTTCCGCCCCGCCATCTTTTTCCAGCTGTGGCTCTGCGAGCAGTGTTCACCACCGTTGAGATTTCGTCTATCGTACTCCGTGGCTTCCTGAATCCAAACTGCCGGTTTGAGAGGCCGTGTCGTTCCTCCAGTTCCCCCTCTAGGCGGTTGCATAGGATGCGCTCAAACAGTTTGCCGCCGACGTCCAGCATTCACAATGGTCTGTACGCAGAGGGGTCCTCCATATTTTTATCTCCTTTTGGAAACAGCACCAATCTCTGGAGCTTCCAACTTGATGGAAAGACTCCCTCCCTGATGCACTGGTTGTAAAGATCAGCAAAAACTTTCGGCTGTGCTCCAACGATGATCTTTACCGCTTTTGTTGGGATTCCGTCTGGCCAAGGCGCTTTGTCGGCGCATACGCGGGATAGTGCAGCTAGTACTTCTTCTGCGTTTGTAGTACAGACGGACGATGTGTCCGATCCTGTTGTCTGGTCTATTGTCTCCGGGTACGTACGATGTGTCCGATCCTGTTGTCTGATCTATTGTCTCCGGGTGGACAGGGAATAGTGTGTGGACAATCGTTTGCAATTGAGTTGAACATGTGGGAGATGGCCGCCTTGCCAGCTTTCCCATTACGAGCTTGTAAGCTTGTCCAAACGGTTGTTCTTCAGCTTCCTCGCACAATGTCTTCCAGCAGTTCGCCTTGCTCCGCTTTATGGCCTTTTTGAGTCCGGATGGATGGGTTTGGAACACAACTTGCAATATGTTCGCTAGACGTTGGGCGTCTTGGTCTCGTGAGATTACACTCCTGCCGAATGCTTGGATTTCACTGGTCCACCAGTGAACCGGTTTCCTTCTGACTGGGCCTCTTCTCTTTCGCGTCATCGCGGCATCGCAGGCTCTCTCTATGGCATCTGCCAGGCCCCTCGCTTGGTTTTCGGCATTTCCAGTTAGCTGGGTGCTCTCTAGCATTGCCAACAAGGATGCAGCATCAAGAGCCTTCTCGTTCCATCCGAAGTGCATAGGCTGGTTTGTCCGTTGCCTCTGCTGTCCTCCAAAGTTTGCCACTGTGGCTTGGTGGTCGCTGTGGGTGTATAAGTCGGAGACTTCCCATTTCGTGCTTATTGCGAGTTGAGGGCTAGCAAACGTTAAGTCGATTATTAAGCCTCGTCCAGCTTTCGAATAGGTTTGCTTTGCTCCATGGTTTAACAGCGTCACGTTAAGGGATGCAAAGGCATCAAGAAGAATTGTCCCTCGGGCGTTTGTTCTGGTGTTCCCCCAGTCCACCGCCCATGCATTAAAGTCACCCGCAATTACTGTCGGGAATCCGTCGCGATTTCGTCCACTATTCTTTCGAATTCATCGACTGTTCAGCTGGTTAAGCCTTAATATAAGGTGAATTTTGCTTAATGTTCGTGGTGTAGTAATGTCAGCTTAAGCTTCAATTTGTCAATAATCTGCTTCAATTTGGAATATGGACTTGAATTCATGGATACAGTTTAGAGTACTAATAAAATTTTCAAAAAATACTGCACACGAAAGAACCCTCCTACCTCTTTGCCCTCCCAGCAAATACTTCCTTCAAAAGAACGAATAATTTAGTCTCCATTAAAAATAAACTATCAAGTTCTGATAAGCAATTCTTTTCATACGCAATTTAAAGACAAACTTTTTAAACATCTAAAATCAATAAATTAGTTTACACACACACAAAAAACCTAATAATAAAAATCCTATAAATAATTACATTAAGACAAAATTATTTCATTATCATTATCATTTAGCGCTAAGAAAATGTCAATAAATAAATGTCTGCTGGTGCTGGTCTTGGTCGTTGAATACATTTTTTTAACAAGGAATTGTTTTAATATAATATATATGACTTCAGATTTAAACTGTGCCACATACTACAGAGGTGCTTTGTACAGTCGGGGGACCCAAGTGCATTATTAAGATATAAGGTCATTATTAAAATATATATATATAAGTCTTGCGGTATTTTTATTGAATTTTCAATTGTTCATACAATTGGTTATAATAATGCGATTAAAGTCAAATATGCGCCGTTTTGTTCGATGACGAGTTCCCAACGAGATGCCAACTTTATAATGCCCCTCTTATAGAAGCTCGCTTCCCTATTGTCAAAAAACTCGGAGAGCCAATTTTCACAGGACTCTCTTGTGGCCAACTTCCGACTACCAAGCTCGTTCGCCATGGACAGCAATAGGTGGTAATCACTTGGTGCGAGATCCGGACTATACGGTGGATGCAAAAGAACCTCCCATCGGAGCTCCCTGAGCTTCTGGCGCGTCACCAAAGATGTGTGTGGCCTGGCGTTGTCCTGATGGAAGACAATTCGGCCTCTGTTGATCAAAGATGGCCTCTTCTGCATGAGTGCTGCATTCAAGCGGTCCAGTTGTTGGCAGTACAGGTCCGAATTGAGCGTTTGGCCATAGGGGAGCAGCTCATAGTGGATGATTCCCTGCCAATCCCACCAAACACACAGAAGAACCTTCCTGGCCGTCAATCCAGGCTTGGCCACCGTCTGGGCAGCTTCACCGCTTTTCGACCACGACCGTTTGCGCTTCACGTTGTCGTAAGTGACCCACTTTTCATCGCCAGTCACCATCCGCTTCAAAAACGGGTCGATTTTGTTGCGATTCAGAAGCGATTCGCATGCATCCATACGGGCCAAAATGTTTTTTTGCGTCAAGTCGTGTGGCACCCATACATCGAGCTTTTTTTTGTATCCAAGCTTCTGCAAATGGTTTATAACGGTTTGATGACTCATGCCCAGCTCTTGGCCGATGCTACGGCTGCTACTATGCCGGTCTCTTTCGATCAATTCAGCGATTTTATCGCAATTTTCGACGACAGGCCTTCCGGACCGTGGCGCATCTTCGATCACCTCTGCACCAGAACGAAAACGTTGAAACCATTGTTGTGCGGTGGAAATGGAAACTGTATCGGGTCCATAAACTGCACAAATTTAATTGGCAGCATGAGATGCATTTTTGCCTTTATCGTAGTAGTACTGTAAAATATGCCGTATTTTCTCTTTATTTTGCTCCATGTTTGCGACGCTATAAGTCACGAACGACTAACAACAAACAACAATAAATCAAACACGTGTTAGCGCGTGAAAAGAGCTTTCCAAAAAGCTCTAGCGTGAACCGATGCGACGAATACAACTAGAACTACGCGCTTGCAAAGACAAGCTTGCGGAAATACCGCAAGACAACCTTTTGACTTTTTCGAATCAAACTTCTAACCTTTTGCTTTTTTAAAAAAAAAATATTTAATTGACAATATTATTGAAAAAGGATTATTTACATATTGTAATATTCATATTTATGTTTTAAGTACTATTACCTCCAAAACAATGTGAAACTAAACTATTCAATCAATTTAAAGACCATTTAAGAAAACAAAAAATTTGCGGTTCAATTCATAACAATAATATCTCCGGTAATATAAAGTTACCTTACAAAGAACAGGTTTATATGCATTAATGGCTGCAAGGCTTATTCCAAATTGGGTGGCCCATTTGGCCAGTCCTTCGCACAAATTGAATTCGTTTTCTTCACTTTCACTATCAGAAGAACAACTATCACTTTTTTCACTTGAATTTGCACTATCATAATGATTTTCGATGTTTGGTTCGTTTGGTACCATCTGCTCTTGCACGTATTTTTTGGCATTAACAATTGATTTTTTTTCTGGGAACAATAATTTGATGGCTTCTCTTTTTGCTATTCTTCTCAATTGTTTGGCTGACATTTTCTTCTTTAATAATATGTATTGTTTACTTTTTTTTAAATGAATTACTGGAACTGTAGAGCTTCTGGCTGAACTTCACTTCAGTTTTCAACTGATTCCAATGCACTAAAATGCGGAATTTGACTTGTGCATTGAAATTTGTAAGCAAAGGTACCGTTTGAATAAGATATAAGAGATAACAATCAGTTTTGCATCGTCCAGCGGCTCGAAATATTACTGCATGGCAACAGCCAAAACAATCACATTTCAATCCCCTACATGATCAATTGGCGATTGCTCTACATTTTGTTATTGTAATTTTAAAAAACACATTTTGAGCATATTCGTGAGTAATTTTCGAGTCTTCTTTTAATCGCACATCAGTGTAATCTATTTTTAATCATCAAAAGGGCTTGAAAAAGACTCATTCATGTGATTTTTGTTGAATTGATCTTCCAAATGTTGGGTGAGAAATACGCTGCACATTTGTCGGAACCGGCCGGATCGGATGCCTATAACATATAGCTGCCATAGGAACGATGGGTCGAAAAACTAGTTCTAGTTCTTCTTTTGTTTTTAGTGCAATCGTGCAATTAATGCTTCTCCAAAATTCTGCCAAATTTGGGTCAAATCGGACATCTATATAGTATAGCTGCCATAGAAAAGTAAGGTTAGAAAAATATTCTTAGGAAACAACTTTTTTGTTTTCAATGTTAAATAAAATTAAAATTTGCATATATTTATTTTATAAGTTTTCACACAATTCTTTAAAGTTTTGTCAAAATCGGATGACTATAGGTTATAGCTGTCATAGGAACGATCTGTCGAAAAACAAGTTTTAGTGAGAAAAACATTTTTGTTTTCAAAGAAAACGCCTCCAAACTTTGTATTTCTTAGTTTGCTTTGCTTTTCCACAATTCCAATAAGATTGGTCGAAATCGGACATCTATATAGTATAGCTGTCATACAATCGCAGAGTCAGAAAAGTAGTCTTAGTGAGAAAAACTTGTTTGTTTTAAGTGGAAGTGTCATTTGAATTAGTTAGAAAATCAAGGGTATACAAACTTCGGCCGAGCTGAAGTTAACTTTCCTCTATTTTGTTTATTGAACCGACTTATCGGTTAAATACCTTTGTATTTAAGCTGAGTATGGGGAGCAGAGACCTGCTTGTGATCGCCGCCTTGGTTCGAACTACTCGAAATGATCGCAAGCACATTGAGTCAGAACCATCAAGCTCTTTGCGATGCACGAGTAATAGCAGAACAAGCGCGATAAAGCAATTACGATCGCTGCCCGCTGTTGAACGAGTACTAGCAAGCCTTACGCCAGCCAGGGGCAAGCCTTTTCAATCAACACTCGCGCTTACTCGGCTTGTTGACAGCAAGCCTCCACAAGCCTTTTATGCCATTGTTGTTGTATTTCAAAAACTTAAGAGCAACAACATGCCACAAGAAGAAAAAAGGAGAACGGTGTGCAGAAGTATCTCTTTTTCTGATGCTTGTATCGGTTGTGTAGAAGCCATGATACAACAATATAGGTAAGGCGGTGTCAGTGTGATGAGTACTTTTGCCAAAAGCTTACGCTTCAAGAGTACGCGCAGCACTGAACATGAAGGTACTTTGCAGAGAACTCACACTGACGCCGCCCCACCTGTATTGTTGCATCGTGGTACAAGCTTGTGTGATTTTTATTTTGTGTATTTGAAGCATGGATGAGCGAGTGCACTCGTGACGGCTCGTTGCAGTTCTCTAATGGGGAATATCGAATTTCAGCAGACTTGAATTTAACTTAATGTCTCATTTTTCCTAAACTCAATAGGCTGAGATTCCAGAAAGACGCATTGACTTTTGAGATCATCCGGCTTCTGGGTTCGAAAACCACACTTTTTTGAGGCGGAAGAATAAGCTTCATGGTGAATGCGACTGAAAAATCAAAAATTTCCTGATATTTTTAGTATCTTAATTACAAATAAATCTTCAAGCGATTGTTCTTGGTTTCAATTTATGTAGAGATCCAACTTCTGAAGCCGCAAAAAAACACCATTCGCCAGTAGGTTATTAAACAATAAGACTCCAATGTTTTTTGATTCCATGGGTTTTTAAATATAGCTTTATTTAATATACGCTCTTTATTGATGCGTCGCAACGATTTCCGCCCACGTCTGTCCTCTTCAAAAGTTAAAGTCTCTCTCTGCTTCTTACTGCCAATCGAACTCTAGTCGATTCCTCACGTTATCGATAGATCTAGAGATGCTGATGCTCCTCGTGGGTGAGGGATGGCAATCCTACATGTATTTTTTTGTCAAGCTTTGCAAAAAGGTTTTCCAAATTATGTGTCGAGCGGCGATGCAAACATTTTTGCAAGAATATGAAAATTATTCCCTTGTATATGATAGCTAGATAGCTAGGTGCCAGTTTACACAAGACAGAAGCGAGTGACTGGAATTAAAAGCAGCGGACGAGACTGTTGAGCGGTGGTGATAAACTTATCGGGCCAGAGAAAAAGAAGTAGAATTTGATAGATAGTTACTATGACGTGTTTCATCGAATCGAACCTCCCTTAAGAATCTTTTAATTGATGTTAACGTTTTGCTTTTATTTCGATAAATAAATAACATTTTTGTTTATTACTGCAATCTTAACTTGCACCCATATACCAGTAAACCTTTAAAACCTGGCCATCATCTGGTTGTTTTGTAGTTTGCAATTCTCTTTGGCTTATTTTATGATATTTTTATGCATTAGCATTAGTGAGGCAGCAACTGCAGCACCAATCGTCGCGTTGCCTTGACCATTGTTGGTGCTGGCAACGCATAACACGCATAATTACATGCCCAGCAACAGTTTAGATGCCAGCCATTAAAAATTAACTGCCAGCAATGTGAAAACTCCCCCACTCCCTGCTCCCACTCCTGCATCCACACACACTGGCAGACGAACATAAATGAAAACTAATTTCGAGTTTTTCAATCTGGGTTAAAAGGGTCCCTCTCTCAGCTCGGCTCTGCACTTTTCTGCTGCTGCAGCTGCCGCTGGCAATTTTTAATCAGAAGGCCACCAACCCTTTGAGCAGAGCCAAAGGAGCTGCTATTCAGCGAGTTTTGTTTGCTGTTTTTACAAATCATTTGCAATTCATTTGCCAGGCACTTATGAAACGTTTAAATGCCAGTTTTTAATTACGCTTCTTGGTCGCCCACTTCTCGACTCGACTTATCTACTCTGCCACTGTGGCACAACATGCAGGCAAGTGTATTTATTTCGTATTAACTAAATCAACCGTATTCAAGCGCGGCAGTCTCGTTGCCATGGAAGCGGCTTACTCTTAGGGCTTTTATTTGCCATTCGACAGACCGGGGCAGGAGATCGAGACGGGAGAGTAAAACTGCCTCCCAGTTGCATGTTGTCGACGACAACGATGATGATTTGCGTTGCCGTGCCCTCGCCCCTGTTGCATAGCAGTAAGATACTTTGTAATCAATGTAGGAACTGAAAAGAGTTCTAAACCTCAGCCAGCCAGGGATGCAGTTGAGATAAAGATAAGCTGAGCAACGAAATGCGGTGGGTTGTGTGAATGTTTAGATGTTCGTTTTAAGCTAGTAGCCAATGGGGCAGCGTTCCACATTGTCTAATCTGAGTTGAGATTTATGCATTACATTTTTTTCAATCAGAGGGAAATACTATTTCAAAGTAGCCATGGATGCCACTCGGTTTCCTTAAAATTTCTTTTGAAATGAATTCTGATTCGGTAAGGCAACATGTTGCGGCGGTGGCGTTGTAGTATACCCAGCAATTTGAACAAAAAAACGTTATATCTCCGCTAGATTTATAAATTGAAAGTTCCTACCTTCTGGTCATATATAGTAATCAAGATTATTTCTCTATCCGCCATGAAAATGGTGAAGATCGGTTGAACGATAGTCCAGTTTGGAGAAAATAAACATACTATACATGCTGGCTTAACCGGCTGGAGTAGAGTATTGTATAGTCGGGCTTGACCGACCTTCTTGCTTATTACTATTCCGCTTTCTTGTTCATTTTTTCAGGAAAATATAAAGTCAAAAATATGCCCCGTTTTCACAACATTTTTTGGAGATGTGTATTTATTTCTTACTGGATGAACTTCGTTTCGCCTAACAATAAATAACTGTAGTGAGTTAACTTAATTAAATGAGTACAAAATTTATTAAGTGCAATAGTTTTAAAAGATAATTGCATAGTTTTTTTAGTTTAGATTTGCAATCATGATGACTACCGAGCCAACCTTTAATTTGCAAATTGTGCGGTGGTAGACAAGGCATATCCAAGGCATTTAAAAATTCTGTTGCATAGTTGGTGGCATCGTCCTCGTTTGTTACACAGTCGATCGATTTGAATGAATGCAGAGTTCCAAGCATGATCTAAATGATTCATGATTCTAAACTACAAAGTTTAAGTCATCCACATCCATCAATTGATCGCTCCGTCAATCTTTCGATAATTTTGTGGTTAGCAATAATGTTCGGGAATACATTTTTGATGAGCTCGTCTTTTGATGAGACGAAATTGCAAAAATTCGGAGGAAATGAAATCAATCCGCTCGAGTCATCGACAATATTCAGCAATTGCTTGGAGAAATCTTGAGCAGATGGATTGTTCTGCAATGCAACTCTCATGTCAGCTGACAGCTGAAGTTTCTTCACATAGCTCTACAGACTGGATGATAAGAAGCAAGCGTTTATTTGATCGACAGCCGATCTTGGAATGACTGGCAGTGTTTGGCGGAAATCACAAAACAGTAGAGACCTGCACGAGTCAGCAAAAAAAGTAACACGATTACAAATGAGTTTGATTACTCACATTTTACAAAAGTAATCATTCACATTTGTAATCGGCGAGTAGTAAGTAGTAGTATTTTATTCAATCATACTGCCTTTGCTATCGGTGTTTTGTTTTTCTAGTTGATTTTTTACGGCAATATTTAGGTTCTGTGATGGTGTTGTACAGAAAGCTCTTGTCTCCTAGACTGGGGGTTGTGTGTTCGAGTCCTGGTGCTGACCGACAGTATTCTTTTTATTTGTTATTATCGATTGCGTAAAGAAAGAGTATTAGCCGAAATAAAAAAAATATATACTCCTAGCAGGGATTCGAACTGGCAAATCAAAAACGGAAGTCGGCAATCCAGCCAACACCTATTTTGTCGATCGTATAGCTAAATATCAATATAAGGAAACTCATAAAAGCAGAGTTGAAAGAAGCAGCAAAAAGCAGCTTACTACGAATTAATTTTTTAGACGATGCCACGAGTATTACTCAGAAATTAATCATGAGTAGTAATCGGAAATACAAATCATACAAACGATTACATGATTACAAAAAAATACTCGTGTACTCAAAAATGATTACTTTTTACCTGCGCCATAGTTTGGCCATTACCAAGTGTTTCGCAATGTTGTATGTCAATTGTTCAATAGTTTGGAGGTTTTTACCTCAATTTTAGCGCTAAATGAGTTGTACGACATCTTTCGGACAATGTGGCCGCTATTTCAGAAGAAGCAACTGATACCGCAATGTCCGATCTCGCACGCACAGTGGCCAATATCACTGACATGAGGAATGTCTTCCCAGTTCCACCGGGGGCATCCAAGAAAAATAAGGCACCATTTCCATTATGGCTCTCTTATACATTTATAGCTAATTTATTTGTTTTTTCTTTCAAATTAACATTTATATTCACATGACTTGTTATTGAAGATAGTGTATATATGTATATATTTATTGTGTAATGAAAAAAAAGAGGACAAAAACATAACATTGATTTTTTTAGTTTTTCGGTATAACTAAAAGAGACAAAGAGGATGCATATTAATAATTTGTGCGCCACCAATACAAGCTGGCGTATTTTTTAAAAATAGTACTATCTCTTTTTGAGATGGTTTAGGGGTTCATTCGTTTGAACTGATTGGAGTAATTCATGTCGATCATATTCAATTTCAAGCTCCAATTCTCTATTAAATGCATCATTCACTCGACGATCTGGCGCTGACATTCCTAACCTAACTAACAAACCGCCGCAGATAACGTAGCACATGTCTTCAATCAAGAGCAAAACCTGGCAATGCATCTCCTCATTCGTCTTAAGGTCGGGATTTCTTGAACTGACACGAATTCGATGTAAAATGTTTTCTGACATGTCAACATCACATGTCACAGGTCACGTGGATTCTATGGGAAGCATGTCGAAATGATGGTAACCCAACCATAGACTCATCTGTCAAATGACGTCACAAACTCACAAAGCTATGCGAATGTGCAATGGAGCAAGTATTTGCTCTAATAATACATGGCAGAGTAATACAGGTTATAAGCCGCATGCGCTGTTTACGTGCATAATGTTTAAATATTCTAATTGATTCTAATGCTCTGTTAATCAACATCTTAAAATATGTGCTAGATATTCAACTTTTTATACTCTGTACAGTAGGTACATAGAGTATTTCAAGTTTGTGCAAAAGTATGTAACAGCCGGAAGAAAGCATCTCCGAACCCATAAAGTATATATTCTTGATCAGCATCAACAGCCGAGTCGATATAGCCATGTCCGTCTGACTGTCTGTCCGGATGTCAATCCGTATGAACGCAGAGATCTCAGAGATGGTAAGAGATAGAGGTTTGACATGATACATATCTTATGTATGCAGGCAGATCAAGCTTACTTTCAATTTTGGACACGCCTCCGCGATTAAGAACGAGAAAGCCAAGCTAACTTCGTCTGTGCCGAAGTTTTTATACCCTTGCAAGTGCTCGCTTAAATATTTTCAAATATATTCGTTTTCCCATTTTCCGACCGATCGTTCGTTTGGCAGCTATATGATATAGTCATCCGAGTTGGCCAATTTGTAGAATTGCGTGAAAGCACGTGAAACAAGCAAATACAAAATTGCAGGATGTTACCATGAAAAACAAAAAAGTTTTTCTAACTAAGACTGATTTTCAGACCTATCTTTTTTATGGCAGCTGTACCATATAGTTGTCCGATTTTAATAAAACTTGGTAGGATTATAAAAAACACAGAAAACTTACGATTACTAAGTTGGGAGACGTTATCATTGAAAATAAAAAAGTTTTTCTCACTAAAACTAGTTTTCCGACCGATTTGAGAATGTGCTCTGAGAATTTTGTGTAGCGCATTCTCTGAGCCATGATACAACAAGCGAGATAAGGTGGCATCAGTGTGAGTTCTGTGCGAAGTACCTTCACATTCAGTGCTGCGCGTACTTTTGTAGCGTAAGCTTTTTGCAAAAGTACGCATCACACTGACACCGCTTCACCTGTCTTGTTGCATCATGCTCTGAGCTATGTAATTAATTGGGCTCAGAGAAAATTCTATGCGTCTCCGTACCTAGCTTTAGAGTTCTAACTTCAGAACAGAACGTGAGTGCCCAGCAATCCAGTTTCTTGACGTTCCGTGAAACTGCACGGGCTTATTGTACAGTTTGTTCTTAAAAAGTGATTTTTCGGATTCAAAACAAATCGAGTAGAAAACCTTTTTATACAATCCATACAATAAACATATATACACTGACACATTTTTCAGTGCGCTTAAACTTAAACTGCAAATTGGTTAAAGTCAATGAATTTGTTCACAATCAGCCAGATTCCATTGTGTTGTAAGTAGATATATGATGAATTTAAATGGCACATGATGAGGTGGCAAGCCAGGCATATCCGTAGAGTGAAAATGTTTCAGCGGCCACTGAACCAATCGTAGCTCCGATAATATAGACTAATGCTAGGAAAAGCATTAGGTAGGTAGGTAGTTCCGGCTGACCCCAAATGGGGTCACACATAGACCTTACGGTCCTTAATTAGGCCGGATGATTATTTGGGTACGTTTGGCTTAGAAGTCCAGGAGGATTCTTGACGTTTTGGCAAATGCCAATAACTGTTTTGGGGGCCTCTTGGCCGCTTCCTCCAAAGAAGTGAACCGTGGGGTGTGCAGAATTTGAAGGAAAAGCATTAAAAATGAGTTGATTTTTGGTTGAAGATAATTTGCAGGTGGAATCGATATAAATCCACTGGAAGAATCTAACGAAATTTTGCCTTTTCCAATTCACAGCAGTTCTATAGAAACAGAAACAGTGCTGCAGAAGTTCCGGTAGATGCAATAGCAAACGATGTTATTTTTGTTATCCATAAAATTGTTGGTATGGTATTGCTGAAGGCTATAATTCTATTTATTTTTTCAGATTTCCAGTTTCTAGTTTCCATTTTCAATTGCATCGTTCGTTCATTTGCTTTTTTTTTTGTTTTGCTACTTTCAAGTTAAATTATTGATTAGTGAAATGTTTTTGTGAGATGTAAATAAAATGATAATTATTTTAAGTTTGTTTGATAAGATCCAAAAAGATGACGTGGTTATTTGGTTTGGCGCTCTCAGATTGCAACACGAACGGGAAAGAAACGTGCTATTGAAAGGAGATGGGCTCTAGTAAAATGATTGGAAGTCTTGAATAGAAAAACACACACTCAGAGAAAAAATCAAGAAGATCGTGCTTGATATTAAAAAGATTTAATGTCAAAAGTACGGTAAGAACGAAAACGAAAGCGAACAAATTCTGGGATCTTAGAAGAAAATACTGAAACTAAGGACTGCAGCACTCACTGACACCGACATCTCAACCGACTCCGCCACAACGTGCTTTGCCAAAGCAGCGACAAATTCTCAGTTTAAAATTTAAACTTCTAATTGTTGCTATCGGCATCGGCATCGGCATCGGCTATCGGCTATCGGCATTGCTTAGAGCGAGAGAAAGAGAGACAGAATTGAATTCGTTTGTTGTTCGCTCTCTCGTCTCGTGGCTCCCCGCACTTCCCTTACCATTAAGCTCGAAGTCAAGAGCGTTTGTCTGCTTTTCTGCAGAAATCGTGCTTGACGATTCGTGCTTCATTTCTCTGGGTTTATGAAATGAGATCATCAGTTCTGTTCTCGTTTCCGAATTTGATTGATCGGAATATGCAAGAGATCTGATATCCAAGAATTGATTAGAGAAATCGGTTAAATCTGTCAGCCATTAACACAGTTCTTTGGAGAGGATTCGAAATTTTAAGATAAAAGCTGAGTCAAACAATCGGCTTTTCGAAAAGGGAAGAGTTTCCAATTCCGATTTCACATAATTTGATAGAAATCGAAAACGGGAGCAGGCCCGCATATGATCATCTGGCTGAATGGAAAGATCTCATGTATCAAGGGCTCCAACTTCCCTGGTCACTGCCATTTCTGCCCCCAATATGATGTGGGAATCCGCTTTTGATCAGCTTTTGGCTGTAGCCCTGGCAGCATCTTGCGCTCAGATACCACTTTTGCAATCAGCGGCAATTGTAGATGCAACTGCCAGTCAAAGCACATAAAAAGGCTGAGCAAGGATGAGCCTTAAGTACCCCGTTGCAATGCCCAAGTGTGGCATCGATGCCTTTTCCAACCCAGACCCCAGCTCCCCCTTCCAACTCCGATTCGGATTCAGACTGGCGGCTGCCACTCAACGACGGCCACTGCTGACTGCATGCATGATGCATCATGTGCTCCGGCAAATGGCGACGACAGCCAGCACAGGCACAGGCACAGGACCAGGCTCAGGCCCGAGATTCCCTGGCATTCCGTTCAGTTCCGTTTTGTTTTGTTTGTTTGCCTGGCAGTTTGTTGTTTGTCTTGCTGGTTGCTGTTGGTGGGCGGATTGGACTGCAGTGGAGTGGCTGCCACTGCTGCTACTTTTGTTTGTTTGCTTTTTAAAGTTGCAATCATTCTACACATTACACCAAGGCAAACATGACCCATTTTTTCGGGCCCTCCTCACGCTTAGGTGTTGACTTAAAAAATTCATTTCGCTGGATTTTTCATTAATTGCAAAGCAGGCCGGAACTGAGAGCTGGGGCCTGCCTCTTTCAATATTTTATGTCGTTCTGTGTTCCTTTTCAATTTGCTCCAACAATGACAGCCAGCCACAATGAGAAACTAATCAGAGAGTTGGCCAAAATTTCAAATTTCCAACGAGCCCTAGTAGTGGATATCAACCAGTCGGTGCCACAGCTGGCGAATTTCGGCGGCATTTTGCACGTGGTGTTTTCTGGCAGCCATTCTCTTGCACTCTGTCTGCATTTCCTTTTGCCGCAGTATTTCACTATTGTTGCTGCATTCCCCGCTGCTGTCGGCAGCTGTGTCAAAATTTATACATATGCGAAATTCCTAGACGTCGCCATCGTCCTCAACAATGCATTGGCCTGGTGCGTACATTTTTATGTAGATTTAAGTTAGTGCCGAGGACTTGAAATTGATTGGACAACTATTGGCTCAAAAATTAGAGCGCAACGTTCACATAAAACTGAAGTGAGGGCAAAGCACACATAAAAGTCAGAAACGGAAATGGGAAATGGCTGATGCAAAAAACACAGTGCTATTGTAACTAAGTTGTTACAATACTATCAAAAAATTCGTGGTGATGCTGCTCAGTTTGAAACTCCCAAATGTGTTTAAATTGTTGCGGAAAGTTGAATGAAGCTGATATCAATTTTTTAATCACTTATGTCCTGTCCAGACTTGTTGTTTTCACAGTTGACCAAAGCTTCTGCATTCAATTTTTGGTAAGCAGTCGCAAGTCAATAAAAAGTGATTACAAAAACAGTTGATATTTTGCTCACTCAGAGAAAAAATCAAGCAGATCAGGTCGTGCTGGTTATGCAGCATTTTCGATGTCAAAGGTAAGGTAGGACAGGAAACCTCAGCTTATTTGGGAATCTTTGTGAATTGCTTCTTATGGCATCCGCAACCCTTAGCAGCAATACACAATACACTTGCCACCCATACTCCCACTTCGGTGTTTGTATAGTTTTATATAAATATTTGTATACCCTTGCAGAGGGTTTATTGAAATTGTCCAGATGTTTGTAACGCATAGAAGGAAGCATTTCCGACCACATAGAGTATATTTATTAGAGTGGGTCAATTTGTATGGACTAAAACAAATGCGCCAAGCGGATTTCAAAATCGCAATCTACGATGAATTCTAAGAAATTTTGCCCAAGCAACCATGGGTCTAAAATCAAAATCGAGCTTCCCGTTTTTAAGAAGAAACTTTTCAAATCGTAATGGGCTAAAATTAAGATGAACAATTTAGATAGTCGATCAAGACCGACTATTATACATTCTGTACCTCCCAAAGATTGTGTTAAGGTGAGGGAAGTGCCGCCCATCGCAGCTGCGGTCGGTGTCACCAAGCATAATTTTTTTTTCTTTATAACTCGACTACCGTGCATCCCATCTTTGCTAATCCTTTGGCGGATCGGTAAATAACCCTGATTACTAAAGATGTCCAGAAGGTATGAACCATTTATCCTCAAAACTGTGGAACATTTTTGACCATCACGTAGTCTCCTTTTTATACCCGGTACTCTTAGAGTAACAAGTAGGGGCGCTGCAGTCGAGTGCATCGATTACAAAATACCCTGCTCAATTGTTTTCATCTATTTTTCGATACACACACACACTGTGTGCACACATACACACAAACGCCCCGTAAACGATATTGCAAGTTATAGTCACGCGAAACGAAAACGTGCAAAACTATCGTAAACAGATGTGGCAGAGAAATTCGATATTCAATAGCTCGCAAATGATCCGCTTTAGAGCCTTTTGCGATATCTTTTACGGGTCTTTTCTGATATTGCTCACGACTTATAAAAGATTCGCTTGCGAGCCTTTTGCGGTTTCATGAACGGGTCTTTTCTAATATTGTCTACGATTTATAAAAGATTCGCTTGCAAGTTTTTTGTGATATCTTTTGCGAAATGTTTTGGAAAAAAGGCTCGTAAGCGAATCTTTACACGTTTTATCCCTTTAATGAAGATATTGTACAATTTAAATGTTTTTTTAGATAATGTTCATTAATATTTAATACCCAAAATTCCCAAAAAATTAATTAAACTTCACATTGATTATTTATGAAAAAAAACTTAGATTTTCAAAAAGTCTTCAAAGAAAATTTCAAAACTACAAATTAATGCAAGTCTAGTTTGCACTTTTAGAAGTCGGTGAGAGTCTTTAGGGGCTCCATATACGACACTTCTTTAGGTTTGTGAATCTCCCCAAAAACCTTTGCCCTTACACTAGAAAGTTCAGACCTAAGTGCCACCAATTCTGTAGTGTTTCGGTCCAGCTTGTTTAAAATTAGGTCCATTTTTTGGTCCAACTTCAATAACATATCTGAGATATCTGTAACTAAAAATAATTATTTAGTATAAACGAATTTAGATCAAGGTTAACAGGATTCTTATACTTGATTGGCGGTCGCTCCTATTTTGTAAATCACTGTGGGCTGTAACGACCTTGCCGGAATCCTTGTTGAAGCGGTCCGTATAGCTCATGATTTTTCCTGAAATTAATTAAGTAATGGAAATTAAATGTGCTCATTACTATCAAAAATATAGGAAGAATTTTCCCTGAAATCGTTTTTAATGAATGCTGCAATACGTAAAAGTCGCAATCGATATTTCTTAAAGAAAATATGCCGACAAGGGTGGAATCTATGCGGAAAGTGAAAAATGGCTCAAGATCAACCACTAATCGGCTGTGCAGAGTACTATTTTTGATTTCCAAAATTTTAAATATTTTATGTGAAGTGGCATCTTTAATGTAGTAGAAACTATTTGCTTCTTTTAAATCGAAATGCAAATCATTGTGGGTAATTTTATTGGCGGCATTTTTAAGGTTCGACGTTTTTGTTTTAGGCACAACGTTTAAAATTCTACGCTCTACAATACGATTATATAATTGCTCTATCACAAAATCAGTTTTTTTTAACCATTTTCTTTAACTATCCAAGGAAATTTTCAAAAGAAAAGAAGAGTTTCCAAAGAGCCGAGGCTTCGGGACTGTTTGCTTAAATGCGTTAGGCAATGAAAATTGAATTTGAGCATTGACAAAATATATAATGAAGATATTTGGCCTTCAAAATCAATAAGTAATCAATTGTCAAGTTTTCTAATCTCCTGTAAGTTATGATACTCTGACTGAAAGCGGTTTCTGAAACTGTAGTCCGTCCAAAGGGGGATTCCCTGTCATTTTTAAAATCATTCTTCTTTGAAAACTTTCGGCCTTTTGAGTAGATTGGTTGCAAGAATAAAACCCAGAGTGATGTTTCACACCCAAAATAAATGCACGGACTGGTGCATCACAAATAATTGATCTAATGCTAACATCAATAGTTTTGCCTTGAAACATCATGCCATCCCTTTTCAATCCTAATAACTCGCTTACGAATTCCTCTAAGTATATGTTAGGATTGCACGGCTTGGAATTTAGTACCTATATCCCAGCTACCAAAACAGGCTTTGTGCCATTAATATTAATTAAAATGGGCCACGTCTGCTTAAGTGAGCTTTTAAATAAAGCAAGTCCGTTCACATTAATGATCAGGCTCATGGTAGAAGATTCATAGCAAGAGTTGGTAACAAAATCCGTTAACGCTTCCTTTGTAGCATAGTGCACATAGCTTCCTGGCTCCACATTTCTTTTAATATTTTCCCAGTGGAGTGGGTTTTAAAGTCCGAGCATCTTGTGGCAGCCCTGGAATTTTTTCGGACAACAATTTAAGCAAATCGTTGGGTGGCCCTTTGCTAATATTATTTTCGGGCAACCATTGGCCTAGGCGTATGTTAAAGTCTTTAGAAACGGATTGCTGAATTGAAGCATTGGCAAAATCACTTAAGGAATCAAAAAACTCAAAGCTATCGACATTTTCTTTAAAATTATTAATGTCACTTTTATTTATATGCTTTTTTATTATATGCCTCGCATATATACTTGCTGTTTTTACGCTTAGATGCCATTTGAATGAAAAACAATTTACTCCCCTTTGCAGTTGTAGGGTATTCAGCAGTCGCGCAATACTCCAGAAAAAAACAGGGCTGTGAGATGCGTCATGCGCGTGAGGCTGCGTGGCAACAATCGTAAATTTGGGCCATTAAAAGTTTTGCATTTGCAATAGAAATGATACCCAGTGCATACATACATATGTACATAATCAATTGTTATTTACTTACCTTTTTAAATATTATTAGCACTGAATTTACTTAAATTAAAACAAAAATTTAGAGGCACGTTCTCTCGCTTCGACTTCCAACCACAAAAGAACGCATCAATAAATGAACAGAACACAAGCGAGCCACGGGCAACAACAAAGTTCATTCGCGGAAAAGTTTCGTCATTCTGCCTTGCTGCAAAACGAACTTACGGGAGAAACAAAAACGGGAAAAAATGTTCGGCTATTGCCTGATCACTCGTTTGTAAGCTCGCTTATGATAGTTTGGCGAGACATTTGCCAACGCTCGCAGATTTCTATCGTTTGTAAGTCCGTTTACGATAGTGTCGTTTTACTATCGTTCTTTGGTCCACTGGGCCCTTGTAATGTGCGCTCTATATTGGATTTTTATACTCTGTGCAGTAGGTAAATAGAGTATTATAAGTTTGTGCAAAAGTATGTAACAGCCAGAAGGAAGCATCTCCCACCCTATAAAGTATATATATTCTTGATTCTAGCCGAGTCGATATAGCCATGTCCGTCTGTCCGTATGAACGCATAGATATCGAAGATGGTAAAAGATAGAGGTTTGACATGTATGGGACATATGCTTCTTATGACTGCAGGCAGATCAAGTTTATTTTCAATTTTGGCCACGTCACATCCCGCCCCCGCAATTTGGAAAAACGTCATATCTCCCAGTTTTAAAGATATATGGCTCGGTTTTTCTAGACATAGTTAGTTATCAGGATAGCTTATCGATCCGCTGCGACAGAGCTACTGCAGCATTAAAATTTATTCTGAGCGTATAATTTAGTACAGAGTTTGGCTGCCTTGGCAGCAAGACAGATTGTGTTCGAGCAGAACAGAATATATCAATTGGGATAGGTGTTTAACAGTATTGGGATTGAATCAAGCTATTTCGTACTCAAATCAAGAAATTTCAGTCTTCAAAGTTCAATAAGCCAGAAATTTCCTGATTTCAGTACGAAACTCTTGATTCAAGAACAAATCAAGACATATTTAAGAGTAAATCGGGATTGATTCAAGGATAAATAAGGATTGATCTGATTTTAATTACGTATGTTTCGTTTTTATTTTAATATCAAAATTCTTAATCCAAGCCTAATTCGTTCTGAAACTAAGGACATAAAGTACTTAATTTGATCCAGATCACGTTTAATTTGAGCTCTAAAAGTTCTTAAAAAAATCCCGAATCGAGCTAAGGATCTCCAAAACGTTCTTCAAATCAAGAACTAATGTACATACGTACATACATATGTATATGCGTGCGTGTATAAAATTGGGTATAAACGAGGGCCATATGAATTCAAAGACTTGGATTGTCTGCTGGAATAACTTCTAAGCATTCGTACATAATTGTATTTTTGCACGCATACACAAATACATAAGTGTACCAAACAAATCTGTAACTAAAATGTTTAACTAATTCAAATCCGGGAGTACAATATACTTATTCTAGAGCACAATGGATAAGGACAATTATGCATTATAAATGCCTCTTATCGCGTTATCGCGGTCACCGACTTAAAAAAAGTCAATTTGTTTGTAGTATTGCCTAGGCGCTATCGAAGGGGCTTCATATCTCACTCAGTGTAACTCCAAATGAGCTGAAATTTTAGGACAACATTTCTTGGATTTGTACTTCCATCCTTTGAAATAATAAAATTAAACATTTGTTTTTGTTTTGTTAAACCATAACCCCCCTGTTGAATCCTCAAATTAATGAGGAATAGTAAGAACAGTCTGCCGTGTGTTGACTGCTTTACTTCATGGTTTAATTTCGACTGATTTCATATTTTTACATTCTTTTGCTTAAGCCTACAAAATATGTATGTGTGTACATGAGTGAGTGAGAACTGTATGCAATGGTACAAATAAGTAAAGAGATGATAGAGAGAGCTTAGGCGATTTCAATTTACTTACACCTATGGTATTTACATTAGAAACAACAAAAATAATATTATTCAATAATCAAAAACCAAACACCCCCCTTAATGACTTTCGATTGGGCGCACATGTTTGATGATTTGATTAGTAAGTTTACGAGATTTTTGTGAACCTTAACCCCATTACGAACGAGAGCGTAAGTTAAAGTCGGCCCTGCCCGACTTCGAAATACCCGTTACTCAAGGCAATTAGTGTTTAATAATCTCAAGCGGGTCAGCTAAGTATGAAACGTTTTTTTAACTCTGCCATTTATTTTCCGATCTTTATGAAAATTTGTGAGATTGTACATATTGGCCACATGCACTACTGCAAAATCTGAGCTCGATAGCTTACAAATTTATTGCGGGAGCGGGAGGGGGTGTGGCCAAAATTTGAAACAAACTTGATCTGCCTGCAGACAATACTAGATTACATCTAAAATTTGGTTGCTCTAGTCTCTGAGATCTAGGTGTTCATACAGACGGACGGACGGACAGGCGGACATGGGTATATCGACTCGGCTGTTAATGCTGATGAAGAATATATATTCTTTATGATATCGGAGATGCTTCCTTCTGACCGTTACATACATTTGCACGACTTTAGTATACCCTTTTTAATCTACGAGAAACAGTTATAATAACGAAAATCAAAATGTGTTAAACTGGACAAAATAAGCAAAATCCATAACTTTCTTGATAGTCCATTGACAATTGATCCAGACTTTTACAACTTACAGTAAGTCAAGAAAGTGTTTTTACACCTGG
The DNA here is from genome assembly GCA_035044965.1 of Lordiphosa andalusiaca. Lineage (NCBI taxonomy): Eukaryota > Metazoa > Arthropoda > Insecta > Diptera > Drosophilidae > Lordiphosa > Lordiphosa andalusiaca. The sequence continues at coordinate 139,858 of JAWNNM010000277.1, forward strand.
AAAAAAAATCACTTTTTCACTTCTTTTGCAAAAAATGGTCCTTTCTCTGAATGGTAAAATTTAGTTCTAATTTTATTCTGACTTTGTATAGTTCTTAGAACGATACTGCAAAAGAAAGTAGACAAATCCATCAAGTTTTAATATTTAATTAAATAAAAAATAGAAATCATTCACCTTTTAAAGGCTGATTTCCAGAACAAATAAAAATGTATGTCACGAAATTTCAAATTATTTATGTCATGTGGACTGAAAGCTCTGTTAGGGTCACAAAGGCCTAAGAAATACCTAAAATTGCTGCCGAATAGTAGGGTCATACTGATTTGCCTGCCGCTTATATTCAAAATGCGATTATTAAATTTAAGTTCAAGCAATTATAAAATCACCTCACAGCTTTCCAAGTCGCAAGAGATACCACTACAAATGTGGGCGACCTCGTGAACTCTGCAGCGTCAACTGATTCTTGTCAGATACTCAAACTAATAAGGTTATTGCAATAAAATTTAATAAAAATGTCGATTTTATGAGCTAGTTTATTTATTACTTGTACCGTTTTGTTGAGACCTTATGTCGCTTCCAATTTGTTCGATGTTGTCTTAAAAATGTGCTGCAATTTATTTATTTTCAAGTAAGTTTTACCATCTATCTATGTGGCAACGCCACGCAAATTTATGTTCTCTTGTGGAAATCAAGAAAATAAATGAGACTAAATAAATTGCTCATCAGCTGTTCAAAGCTTTTTTTACATGAAGTTCGACATACAAATTTATTTTCGTGCGTTCTGGAAATCGGCCTTTACACCAGCCATGATACATCAAGAGAGGTAAGGTGGCATCAGTGTGAGTTCTCTGCAAAGTACCTTCACTTTCAGTGCTGCGCGTACTTTTGTAGCGTAAGCTTTTGGCAAAAGTACGCATCACACTGACACCGCCCCACCTGTATTGTTGCATCATGACACCAGCGATGTTCAAGAAGAGAGGCTCTCTGTAGCTCTCTGACACTCACTGAAGCATTAGTTCGGCAAGCATTCGGCATGAATTGTATAAAGTGTTCGGCCCCTGTGGGCAATGGGTGAACATCGCTACTTTACACTGTCAAGAAAGTGTTTTTACAACCATTCAGTGCACTGTAAATAGTTTCGCTATTCTCTTTTGACCTGATCCCGTTAGAATTGAGCTTTCATGTTTTGCATTGCGCTTAGCGTGTGTATTCAAAAGCATTGCCAATGAGTTGAAGGAAAAGAGTGGTGTCAATGTCTCTTATGAAACAGTGCGTCAGGTGCTCATTCGAAATGACTACACATCCCGAGTAGAACGAAGGAAACATTTGCTTTCATTAATAAATACTGAAAAACGTCTTTCGTTCGGCTGAATGTAGAATGAGACGCCACCTGAGTTTTGGAGTGACGTAATATTCTGTGACGAGACCAAAATATGGCTGTACTAAATTCAATGATGGCCCATCCAGAGTCTGGCGGAAGCCCTTAACAGCTTTGCAAACCAAAAACATTATTCCGACAGTGAAGTTTGGTAAACTTTCCATCATGGTGTGGGGCTGCATATCCAGCAAGAGGGTTGGGGAATTAGCTTTCATTGAAAGGACCATGGATGCTAATCTGTATTTGGACATTTTGGAGTCACATCTGTTAAGCAGTGCCACCAAATTTGGATTTTATGACAACAAGCCAACATTCAAGTTTTATCAGGACAACGACCCCAAACATAAAGCACATACAGTGAGGACGTGACTACTTGTTAACTGTGGAAAAGTGTTGGATACTCCACCCCAGAGTCCAGACTTAAATCCCATTGAAACTGTGTGGACCATTTTAAAGAAAAAAGTAGCAAAAATAATTCCGAAGTCCCGAGCAGATTTAAAAACTGCCATTATTGAGGAATGAGCGAAGATTCCTGAAACATTGGACATGGAATACCTTATAAATTCAACGAGTCGGCGACTGAGTGCTGTATTTGATGCCAACGGAGGACATACAAAATACTAAAACTTGGTTTAATCTTATTTTTCTTAAAAATTTAAGCCTTGAAAAAAATTGTAAAAACAATTTCTTGACAGTGTAAAAAGTGAATGATTTCTATTTTTTATTTAATTAAATGTTAAAACTTGATAGATTTGTCTACTTTCTTTTGCAGTATCGTTCTAAGAACTATACAGAGTCAGAATAAAATTAGTGATTTTTTTTTTCAGGTATAAAAAATCTTTCTTGACTTACTGTAATTTGCGCTGCTTTAAAAAAACCTTTGGGGCCCGCCGGGGATTTTTTAAAAGCTAGCTTTCTCGATTTCATGTTAGCATTCTCAAATTCCATAGTTCAGTTTCATAAATACACAGAAAACAACAAGATCCAAAAAAGTATCCATTTGGGAGGGATATGTCTTAAATATCATTTTAATCATCCAACGGAGCTTAAAAATCATCCCAAGGATCATAATTTTTCATATCCTTTGGATGATTTTTTATCCTTCCCAAATGGATACCGGAAATAATCCTTTTTTTTCTCTGTTTACGGGTGTCATAACTCAAAAACTATATTAAATATAAACTGGAAATTCGGTGTGTAGGTTGGTAATATGGGATTAGATGTGTTTATAGCATACAAATTCTGGTCACACATTGTGTGTTGGAGAGAAACACTTTAGAATTTAACCCTCTCTCACCTATCAGAAGTTAATTAAGGCGTTGTCACAAACTCGGCTTCTCGCTGCTAAAGTGTGTTGTATTAATTTATTCCAATTATTTTAGACTAAAATCGATTTGTAACACCTATATCCCGGATAGGGAAAATGCCTATCTGGTGGGATCTGTTTAAAACTAAGATTTAACAGTATTATAACTTAAACATTCGTAACGAAAGCTGCAACAGTCTGTTAACAGATTTGCAGTTCGCAGAATCAGTTGGTTTAATTATAATTAACCGGTTAATTAGTTTCTTTAACTTTTGTTTCAGTTTTTGTTTATTTTTATGAGTTGCAATGGACGTTATCCCTCATCCAAAATTTCTCATCCGATTTCTCAAAGTCCGGTTGGTCAACACGAAAGGCAGTTTAACCGAATTTGAGTGTCTCATGATGTATATAGAGTAACCGTAGGAACAAACTTAAACGCTGCTCATCCACCAGTCAGCTTTAACCGCGAGCTCAGCCCCGATGAAACTAACAGCTGTCCGAAAACTGGCTTTGTTTCTTTTATTATTTGCTGCAATGCAAAATGTTTATGAATAATCGAATTTTTCAACTCCACGCAATGGAAATGCAATTCGAAGAGGCAGAGCATCGAATAAATAATGCAAGAAAGTACAGAGAGAGGCCTAATTAATTAATTGATCTAGATGATGCCAAATTTGTTGTTTGGATATGTTGTTTTTCCCTCTGGGCCACTTTCACTCTTCATCGCAAGTAATTTAAATAAACTTTTAAGCAAAACCATGACCAGCAACAACTAATTGCATTAAAAAATAAACAAACCAAACCGAGTCAGCTGTTCACTCGATCGTTTAGTCAAACAGTATGGTCACCCTGAAACATCGATGGGCATTTAACGAAATCAGGCGAAACTCATAGAAAAGCTGATGAGAAATGCAAATGACTTAACCGCTCGTCGTTGGCTAACCGGAACCTTTGAGAAATCGGGCCTTATCCGATTATATTTTGGCGATTTTCTTGCGACATGGGCCAGATGTGACCAAATCAAGAGGGCAGAGAAGAAAAGCGACCTTACAGGACGCACAGGAAAGTTGTATCTTAAAACTGCCTTTTTTATACGATTATCAACGCAAAATTAACGCTCTGATCTGTACAAATTTTGAAACAACTGCACACTTCACCCATTTATAGTAGAGGAGGGTGCAAGGGCATTTTGAAAAAATGTTGTACATATTAGAGTCGCTTATCGCTTGCATTGAAATATGTTTAAAAATTTTCAATACACTAAATCTGAAGAATCCTACTGCTTCACAGTTGCTATGGCTTTTCATTTAAAAGTTCTTTTTTGAAATCTATACATGACATAATTTAAAATCGTACAATTTAACTGCAGTTTTAAAATTCATGGAGAGTTAAATTTGAAATATATGCATTCTTGTTTCAAATGTGGTAAAGTGGAAGACCGTCCACAATTATTAATTAATCACTTAAAATATGCTAATGTTATATCCAAAAATTCACCAATGAAATGCAAAGTGAACAATTACAATCAGCTATTTTCAAAATACAAAGCATTTTCAGTTACATTTCAGTTACTCGCATCAATATAACAACAAAAGAATTGCTACCGAAACCTTTAATGAAGTTCCAGCTCTTACTCTCAGAAATAAACTTTGAAACATTTAATGAAGGTCCAACTTCTCGATCATCAGAAATTAATTTTCCTGTTAGAGCGAGAAGCACTTCGGCTAGAATTAATTGTCTTGAATTTGTCAACTATCTTAAAAGGCAAGCTTTAGTTCAATTCTTTTACATTGTTACACCAATTCTTTTAATTCGTCAATGTGCAGCACCGAAGTAATTAGCATTCAGAATTTGATTACAAATTTGCTTTTATCAATCTCAAATGCGCTTAATCACTTCAGCTATTGACTTAAGTATTGAACTTAAAACTGAACTAGAATATATCTACCTTATGCAAGGAACCATTTAGCGAAATAGGCACTGAGCACCTTCTGTTTCAAATGTTGAGCAAAATAAATTTATTTGAGAATCCTCAGTCTGTTTCAGGTGTATCAAATGCAGTTGCTCCAACAGTTAGAAGGGGAAACTTGTAATTTTCTGCCAAAAAGCTTGTCTATTTCCAAATTAAATAGTTTTTCCCACTTCCCAATGTTTTGAATCTGACGCTTGAAAATCAGAATGCTCTTCAAAGTAACGACTCCATTGAAAATTTTGTTAGTTCTAAGACATTCAAAACAATAACTCAAAATTTTTTAGTATTTTGTATTTTGACGATTTTCAGATCAATAATTGTTCAGGAACGCACGTATCCTCTATTTGTGGTTATTAGTACACATTTCCAGCCTTGCCGCAGTTTTTACTTTCGAATTTAAGTTCATATAATTCTAATTGCGTTTATTTCGTAGCACTTTTTACAAAACTGTGATCACAAAACATTTAACCATAAATATCGTGTTCTTGAGCAGTTGGAAAAAGGAATCGAAATACAAACAGCACAAGGAAAACAAATGGTTTATTTCGACTTAGGACTGGTACTGGGAGACAATTTTGGTTCGAACTCTTTTTGGTTGGACGTTAACGTACAATGCGCAATACGTTCAAGTGGTCCACTCGCGAACAAAGTAGCAGCCCACCTCCCGCCCGACCGACCGAGAGGCGCAGACGCCAGATTAAGATTTAAAACATTATCTTGACACCAAGTCTGCTTGTAAATTATAGAGGGAGACCATATTTTTTATGTAGGAATCCGCGAAGGGCCAAGAGAGCAAGTTACCGAGAGAAAGACACGAAGTGGCCGTGGCTACTGAACTTGAGTAAGCAAAGAGGGTACACAGAAAAAAAATTCGTTCTAAATGTACCAAAATCATAACATTTTGGGCATGATAGTCAGCTAAGCCAGCTTTTTCGAAATTCATAAACATTTGTTCACCTCACACTACCATCACACAACAACACCACACACCCCCAACCCCCCCACACTCTCATTACTGGGGGTTGTGGGGTGTGTGTGTGGAACTAATTTTGAAATAACAATTAATCGTTAAACGATTTTACTCATTTTGCTTACCTCAACTGGGACTTGAACTCAGGACCTCGAGACGAAGGCTGCAGAACACTCACTGACACCGACATCTCAGCCGACACCACGACAGCATTTCTAGCCAAAGCATTGATTAACTCGAAATTTACATTGTAGCGAAAGCCATTGGCAATTAAGCGTGAAACGAGCCAGAACGCCAGTAGCCAAATGGATGTCTCCCATTACTCCCCGTAGAGGCGACGTAGTATATTTTTTTTTAAAATTTTTTTTAGATTGTCTAAATTGTTTATAAAGATCTTAGTCCAGTTAGATCCGTTTCGTCATACAAAATATTTTTAGTCCATTGAACTATTTTTAAGCACACAAATTCCTCAAACCTAACATGGAAAGTTTTAGGCTATATGTCCCTTTTTTAAGGCCATTATAGCGCAAAAAATAAATATTAGGTCATAAAAATGAGTTTCCTAAAATTCTAGGAATCACTTAAATAAATAAACGCATTGAAAATAATAAAAAAAAAAAAAATTCCCGTTTTTCGACCGATCGTTCGTATGGAAGCCATTTGACATAGTATCTGATTTGGACAAAAATTTGTAGAAACACGTGAAAGCATGTAAAACAATCAAATACCAAATTGCAGGATGCTACCAAAATACAAAACAGTTTTTCTAGCTAAAACTGTTTCAGACCTATCTTTTGTATGGCAGCTATACCATATAGTTGTCCGATTTTAATAAAACTTGGTAGAATTATAAAATAACATATTAAACCTACGATTTCAAAGTTTGGAGACGTTTCCGTTGAAAAGAAAAAAGTTTTTCTCACTAAAACTAGTTTTTATTTTTATTATTCCTATGGGAGCTATGGGATATAGTCATCCGATCCGGTCGGTTCCAACATATTAGTAGTTTGCTGCAAAAGAAGACTCTGTGCAAAATTTCAGCTCGAAAGCTTCAAAACTGAGAGACAAGTTTGCGTAGAAACAGACAGACAGACGGACGGACAAATCGACTCAGCTCGTCACCCTGGTCAAGAATATATATATTTTATGGGGTCGGAAATGAATATTTCTATGCGTTGCAAACTTCTGGGCAAAATTATAATACGCTTTGCAAGAGTATAAAAATAGAATTAATTATGACACTGGCCAAAAAATTAATAGAACCGCAGGAGAAAAAAAAACACGTCCGTCTTTGAATGTTAGGTTTTGTACGATCATTTAATCTAAACGATTCCGAAGGGCTTGCAAAAGAGATAATACTGAAAAAAAAGCGATAGTTCAGCAATGATAAAGCATTTGAGAAATAAACAATCTTATTTTGAATACTTCCAAGAACAAAGTTGGTAAGAAACAGGCATTAACCAGCTTGAAAATTTTCATGTTACAGAGAATAACTATTTCGATTTAATGCATGATGTGTTGGAAGGAGTTTGCATTTATGATTTCTGCAAAATGTTGTTAATTAATGATAAAGACATTACTCCTGAAACACTTACAGCAGAAAATATCTCTTTTTATTTGGCGAAATTTAAATTGGAAACAGATCAGTTTCAATCGAAATAAATAGGTTAAGAAGCTGCAATCTGGAAATGACTGCTTACGAAATATTTTGTTTTGTAAACTTTCTACCTTTAATGATTGGCGATTTAGTTTCTGAAAACAATTTGTATTGGAAATTAGTAACAAAATTTATAGAAATAATACAAACTTTGTTAGTTCCCTTACCAATGCTGACTTAAGTGCATTAGAAAACGAAATAGAATTACATCATACAATTTACGTTAAACTATTTGGCCCGACATTAAACCCGAAACATTGTATTTAAGCTCAACAATCAATCACCTACAATCTATACAAAAAAAAAAACTTTTGTTTACACATTAAGATTGGCACAACTTTTGTTTAAATAGAAACAAATTTTTTACACAAAAATGAAAGAATATTTTTATTTTGTAACGAAGTTTAAGTCGTCATGTTTTTATTCCCGTTACTCGAAGAGTAAAAGGGCTATACTTAAGTCGTGCAAATGTATGTAACAGGCAGAAGGAAACATCTTCGACTCCATAAAGTATATATATTCTTGATTTGCAACAATAGTCGAGTCGATATGGCAATGTCTGTCTGTCTGTATGATCACCTAGATCTCAAAGACTAGAAGAGCTAGAGCCACCCAATTTTATTTGAAGACTAGTATTTTCTACAGTATCTTCTACATTTTGTAAGTTATCTAGCTCAGTGTAGTGTATGTGGACAAAATCTACAATCTCACAAATTTTCATAAAGATCGGATAATAAATGGCAGAGTCTCATGAGGTTATTAAACACTAATTGCCCTGACTAAACGGTATTACTAAGTCGGGCAGGGCCGACTTTAACTTACGTTCTCTAAAATAAATGAAATTCTTTGCGCTTGTGTGTGTGTACTCATTTGGCCTCTTAGTATTGGTTAGAGAGATTTGCTTCCTCTCAGTTTCTATCGCTCTTTCGTTTTAAAATGTTGCATCCGGGCTTGCTTCAATCTCGAGTCAGGACTATTTTACTTTCAAGCTCGGATTCGAGATTGACCGTAGCCTTTTCGGATTGATACACGCTTTTCAGGATTCTTTCAATTCTTTTGATACAAGCTCAATTTAGAACGACTCGAGCTTGAAATTTCAATCCCAAGGTGGAGATCACAACAACATTTTATAATTACGACCACATAGAGTATATATATTCTTGATCAGCATGACGAGCTGAGTCGATATAATTATGTCAGTTCGTCTGCTTCTATTCGATTTCCTCCGTCAGATTAAAAGCTACCTTCATGAAACTTTGCAGAAACCGGACGGACCGGATGACTATAGCATATAGCTGCCATACTTTTTTGTTGTCAATGAAAACGCCTCCAAACTTTGGATTTCTTATTTTGCTATACACTCCCATGTTTGGACTCCCATGGACTTATATTTAGTATGGCTGTCATACACTCAGGGAAAAATCGCATAAAACCTAACACAATCATATTTGATTTTACTATGTCCCTTCTGTATTTAAATTAACTAAAAACCACTTTGAATTGACTAAAATCATATTAAATCGGCGAATTTCAGTTACCCTTTTATATTCCCTAAGCAGGGAATTCCAACTTGAGAATTACAAGCAGTCTTATTTTTGCAAAATGCCAGAAATATATTTATGAATAACTGTAGGCTATTCAATATACATAGTATTTTAGCCGTCGATCAGCCAGCATACGCGATGGCACAACTGGTTGACGCGGCATTCCAATCGAGTTCAAGTCCGGAGGTTTCGATTTCGAGTCCCCCCACAGAGTAAGTTAAAACTTTTATAAAATTAATACAAATCGCAGTTTTTTAGAATCAAATCTAAAAGAATTCAACTCATGGATTCCATTACAAAGGTAATTGAGTATAGGGTTGGCTGGCAAAATTTTTAATTACAAAAAAAAAGTTTTTAACTATTTCCATATTAAATTTTACTATTGCCAATATTAAATTTGAAGTGCGCACTGAAAATATTCAAGTCAAAGTGTAAATATTAAAATATCAGTGTATTTTTCCCTGAGTTTAGAAAAGTAGAGTCTAAAAAGCAAGGATGCAAACCACTCGAAAATAAGGACTGGTTCGGTTCAGTAGTTCATACAATTTCTGAACCGCCGGTTCGGTTCATTACATGGTTTTTGGAGCTAGCTGAACCGCGGTTTCGGTTCGGTTCAGTGGTTCACAAAGGCACATTATGAAATATTATGATTGTTGTAGTAATGTGACTTGTCGAACACTTTTGAAATTTAATTCTTATAATCAATTTAAATATTTTTTAAATCCTCAGAAGAATGTCCAATGCTTATTATGTCGGATTTCCAGGAATCGTCTATAAGTTCCTAGATAAATACTCTCGAAAATTTAGAATGTTTGCTAGAAAAGAATACGTACTATGCATCTTAATTATTCTATTTATCATATCCCTTAAGTTAGGCTTAGAACTGAATCATAGCTGAATCAGCTCAGAAATGAAAGGGCTGGTCCTAAATTCATGACATCATTTTTATGAATTTTAGCCATGGATTTTACTCTGACATGTCCTACTACGTCATGACCTTAGTTGTTTTTATGAATGATTTCAGTCAGAGAACTGAACCGAACCGAACCTTTTTATTTGTGGTTTTCGGTTCGGTTCAGCAATTCTGAAAGGAAGCCGGTTCGGTTTGCGGTTCGGTTCACCGGCTGGGATAAGCGGTTCGGTTCGGTTCAAAGCCGGTTCGGTTCAGAACCGGTTTGCATCCCTGCTAAAAAGTAGTCTTAGTGAGAAAAACTGGTTTGTTTTCAGTGGAAATGTCCTTCAAATTAGTTAGAAAAACGCGCTGCAAGGGTATACAAACTTTCTTCAATTTGTCTTTCCATGTATGCCACAATGTTTTACTATATCTACAACCTACACTACTACTACGTTTATGCTTGAATAAAAAGAATCATGATTTCTGCGCCTCAAAGTATGTTGTATTGTATATTTTCCTTAAACCTCATTTGTTTATTACACCTAACACTTGTCAGACAATCTCAGCAAATGTACAGTATGGACTAGGTGTCCATTCAAATGGATAATTTTTAACGAAAATATAGTTGGCATACTTCAAAGCGTAAAAAAGCATGATATTTTGCAAGCATAAACGTAGTATATGTCGCATACCAGAAGTTGTTTGGCTGACAAAAATCGATTTAAGAATCGATTTATTTGCCAGCTCTACTTATTAGGCATCAAATTAGTCCGGCCTTTTTTTTCCTTTAGCTTGTATTTGAATATTGAGTATAAAAATTCGATTTTGTAAAGCTTAGCTTTGTTGTAGGGTCTGTTTTGCATTGAAATTTAACTCACCAGCTTAGTCCTCTAATTACGGATTTTTCTTCCTCCTACTAAGCATTTTCTTTGTTTATTGCACGGGAAACTCATGAATTTCCCGGAACGTTAATGCCATATTTTTGGGCCTGAGCAGACCGCATGCTAAGTGTAGCTTAATTAAAGCGAGCTTCAGGCATTATTAAGCCACACGCTCACACACGAAGGCAGGTCGAATGTGAGATGTCAACGCTGGCGTTGATTTATTTAATGCTCGCGTTTTGCTTCTCGCGGTTTGAAGTCGCTCAGCGGACGCCTCCACGCCTGATAATCAAATGTCATTCCTGGCATGCCGGAGCCCCACCCATTATACACACGACAAGTGCTTAATTTATTTTGCATTAAAGCCTCATTTATCTTTTCTTATCGCCTGTGCAACAAAACATTGAAGATTTACTCCAACAGCCACTCCCTGGAAACAACGAAAAAGAAAGGACACGCCCCTAATTTATGTGTGTGCCTTTAGTTGCAAGCTTGCTTGCTTCCTCGCTGTACACCTTTTTTGTGCCCGGGCTGTGGACTGCAAAGTTGTTTCTGCGGCCGTGTCAATGTCCTGCGTCCCACTCGTGTGTGGCCTTTATTAATTGCAACGCCTGAACAGCAATCGCTTGGCATTTTCATTTTCTGTTTCAGTTTTCCGCCGGTTGGGCTAACAGAGAAAAAAGTGTTTTCTTTTTCGTTTTTATTTTGGCTACCGCTGACCATTGCCTGCGGTTAGACTTTAAATTGCTGCCAGTTTTTTGTTGTTGTCTAGGCAGGATCCCTTTGCCGTTGTCACTTCGGGCCATTATTGAATTAGAACTTGTGGTCATATGAGAATAAAGAAAACTGATGAGTTCCCTAGAGTAATTCGAGCTGAATAAAACAGCTTGTGATAAGTAAGAGAATTGGATAGTTTTTTATTTGGCTGTGGCGTGGTTTTGCCGCACGAAAGCTTTAATTCATTTTCGACTTTTGTGACATCTCATAATAGCAAAAAAGGTTTTTATACCCGTTACTCGTAGAGTAAAAAGGGTATACTAAAGTCGTGCAAATGTATGTAACAGGCACAACGAAGCATCTCCGATATCATAAAGTATATATATTCTTCATCAGCATCAATAGCCGAGTCGATATAGCTATGTCCGTCTGTCCCGTCCGTCCGTCCGTCCGTCTGTATGAACACCTAGATCTCAGAGACTAGAAGAGCTAGAGCAACCAAATTTGAGATGTAAGCTAGTGATGTCTGTAGGCAGATCAAGTTTGTTTCAAATTTTGGCCAAGGCCCTTCCCGCCCCCGCAATAAAAAATGTTGAATATCTCCTACAATTTGTAAGCTATCGAAGCTCAGATTTTGCAGTATGCACTATGTGGCCAATATGTACAATCTCACAAATTTTCATAAGGATCGGATAATAAATGGCAGAGTTAAAAAAACGTTGCATACTTATCTGAGCCGCATGAGGTTGTTAAACACTAATTGCCTTGAGTAACGGGTATTTCGAAGTCGGGCAGGGCCAACTTTAACTTACGCCTGTTTTTTATAAAAACATCAATACTCGAGGCCAAGTCTGGTACGGCAGTCGGTGCCTGCTGTAAACAAGGTCGTGGGTTCGATCCTGCTTCGGAACATCTAGTGAAAGAGTTTTCTCTTTAAAAACCTAACCACCCAGTCACCTTTATAAGCTATTGGCTTATAAAGCCAGTCAGAAACGAGAGCGTAAGTTAAAGTCGGCCCTCCCCGACTTCGATATACCAGTCACTTAGAGAAATTAGAGTTTAATAACCTCTCACCATGTTGATTAGCAGAGCATTAACATTAATTTGAATATTTCAAAATTATGTAAGCAAACAGCGCTTGCGGCTCAGAAAAGTATGCAACGGTTTTTGTAACCTTTTTAGCTCTGGCATTTGTAATCCGATCTTTATGAAAATTTATGAGACACTGCAAAGTTTGAGCTATATTTCTTAAAATTTGTTTTTTTTTTTTTAAATTTAATATTGCAAAAAAAAATTAAAACAAACTCGATCTTCGTGCAGACAATACTAGTCGACATAGAAAAAAAATTGGTGTCTCTAGTAGTGTTGGGTAAAGGTTGTTCATTTCAGTGAACATGTTCACTTGTTCTTTTTTTCAAAGTGAGTCAACTTAGTCAAATTGCTCAGTTGTTCAGTTGCTCAGTTGTTCAGTTGTTCAGTTGTTCAGTTGTTCAGTTGCTCAGTTGTTCAGTTGCTCAGTTGTTCAGTTGTTCAGTTGCTTAATTGTTGAGTAGCTCACGAGCCAATGTGTATTGAAATGAAAGACATACTTAACTACTGAATTTAATCTGGCTTATAAGTTCGACTTGCTCGACGTTTCCCGGAATTGCAGAGTTCTCGTTGTTCTGTCGGTCAACTGGCTCCACTGCAGCCGGGCGATTGCTTTTAAGGTGGCGGCTTAGATTGCTTTGTGAGTTACAAATTAAATTAACGCTGCAGTATTTACATTTTGCCTTTTTATTATCTATTTCGGTGAAATGGTTCCAAACATCGCTGTGCTTTCTGGTCAAAGACAATCTGAATAAAAACAACGGACGAGACTGCCACACCAGAAGACTGCTTGACACAGAGTTGCCATGCAGTCATCGAACTTAGTTAACTGTCACTGATCACCTCACTGAACTAGTTACTGAACAACTCTCTGAACAAATCTCTGAACTAGATACTGAACAACTCACGGAGCAATAGAGACAGAACTAGAGCAGCTGAACAACTCTCAATGAACAACTCACAGAACAAGAGCAACTGAACCACTCTGACTGAAGAAAAATGAACACCTAATGAAGAACATGTTCACTTGCTCTGTTTAGTGAACAACTCAATTTTGTTCACTCACTCATGAACAACCCAACACTAGTCTCTAGCTCCTCTAGTTACTGAGATATAAGTGTTCATACAGACAAACGGTCAGTCGGACATGGCTATATCGACTCGACTATTGATGCTGATCAGGAATGTATAGACTTTATGGGGTCGGAGATGCTTCCATCTGCCTGTTACATACATTTGCACGACGTTAGTATACCCTTTTTACTCTTCGAGAAAAGGGCCAAAGTCGAGCTTCTCTCAATCTCTTGACTTTGTGTGTTTCGAATTTTTGCAGAAGATAAAGGTAACTCCAGTTTAACGCCTATTCCGAACGGCAGAGTTTTTGAGAAGCTTTTTCATGGCTTGTTATTTCATAGCTGGCGCCAACAAACAGGTGATGGTGACGGGGCGAATAAGTTTTTAACGAGAAAAACTGATTTTAAAGAGTTAAAAAACTGTTGCATACTTATCTGAGCCGCATGAGGTTATTAAACACTAATTGCCCTCAGTAACGGGTATTTTGAAGTCGGGCAGGGCCGACTTTAGCTTACGCTCTCGTTTTTGCTATGGCTACAACTCTAGATAGTATTTTGATAGTAGTTTTATTATGCTATTTCTTTAGTGCTGAAACTGTCAGCACGGAGCAAAGCAATAGTGCTCCAGATAAAATTTTATGTATATACTACTGCTCTGCTTCTATCACATTCAGAGCAAAAGCAGGAGCAAAAATTTAAAGCTATGAAATAGCATAGTATTTTCAAACACTGAGTCTGCATTGATTTGATTAAAAAACTATTCGAGTATGCTAGACACAGCCTTTATTATAAACTTGAATTTGGTGTGGTTACTAAATTTTCCAGAACTTTGTAACGCATAGAAGGAATCTTCTCCGACCACATCAATTATATATGGCTCTGAACTTATTGTGCACTGATTCAAAGCCATTTCTCACACTTTAAAATCAGGGCTGCAAACCAAAAACAATATTTGCATCTTCGATCAGAAATTAACCAATGGTTAAGGTTCGAAAATTTAAGTCTTGAGGTTTTTGTGAGAAGGGTTTGGTTCGAACCTTGGTGCAGTCTATGCGTTATACAATTTTAATAGTTTTTGTTTTAAATTTTTTTTGTTATAACTAATAATTCATGTGTTCCATAAATTACATTCTGCATAAAAACTACACAAACGGTTTTTGGAATTGCGGGGTTTTTTGGTTCTGAATCGGTTAGTTGGACACAAGGGAATTTTCAATATATCATTTACTGTTGAGTAATATTCCATTTCGGAATTCTCGTAAAACAATATAACCAATGCAATGTTTTTTTTTGACAATTACACAGAGAAAAAAAATGTAAATTTCATCTTGGCTGGTTGGTTTGACATTTTGGCAAATATCTTTTTTTTCAAATTATTTCGAAACTAAAACATTTCATTTTGACAATAAAGAGAAATGTCGCATAGAAAATGTGAAGATGGAAAGATACAAATGCTGTTTCATTTCGAAATTTCAGGAGCGCCTTGATGTTCTTGTTTAATTATATAGATATGTACATACGGACATACATATGTTTGGGCATACGTATGTCTAAGCGTTAGTGATATGATTGCAGACAAGTGTTAGACACATAATCCTCTTGGACGGGCACTAATCTAGTTGGCTTGTGGTACAAATTTGATAGTCCAAATTAATTTCGATATTCAAGAATTTTTGATACGGATCGGAGTTTGGATAACACTTTGCAACAATATTTTGATCCCGGCTTCTAAATAGTCGATCCTTATGTAAAATTTCACGCTAAATTTAAATCTGCTCTCAGATATGTGGAAAGTAGAACGGTTTTTGAGATATAGCTAAATTTTCGTGTGTTGAAAAAAGTTAGGTCTACTAAAATGCCATTTTCTATGGGTTTAGTCCACCGATATGTATAAACTGGAACAAAAATTTAAGTTAATAAAATTATTTTTTAAAAAAACGACAGTTGCTTAAAATACAATTATAAATGACAAAGTTATGGCACTTCAAAGATGGATTTTTGAAAAAATTTTGATAATTTTTAATTTTTTGCTTCCTTTTATTAAGTTTTTTCAATCTTACCATAAAAGTGGCTCAGGTCTCTGATATTGTCCGTTAAAGAGCTTCGCTCTAAAAATTGCATATTTAGTGCGACCAATGCAAATCTTTTGCATTTTCATAAAAAATGAAATTTGGGTTATTTCACCAATTGCTGCAAATGCGGAAGTATTTTTATCCGATTTTGATGACCAAGGGCAAAAAATGTTCGTAAGAGATTACCCAATCCTGTCAATATCTGAGACCAGAGCGATTTTTATGGGAAGATTGAAAAAAACTTAATAAAAGGCAGCAAAAAATTAAAAATCAAAATCCATCTTTGAAGTGCCATAACTTCGTCACATATGATTGGATTTTAAACCACTGTCGTTTTTTTTAAGAAATAATTTTATTATCTTTAATTTTTGTTCCAGTTTATACAAATCGGTGGACTAAAACCAGAGAAAATGGCAATTTAGTAGACATACCTTTTCTCAAAACACTAAAATTAAAAATTTATCTATATCTAAAAAATATAATGATAAATACAATGCGGGAACAAAAAGTGGCGGATGCAAAAAAAAAAAATGGCGGTATGTACCAGTAATTGGAAAATTTACGTATCATATTTTTTCTTCTTGATTTTCACCAAACAGCGGGCGGGGGCGAGAGAAGTGTTAAGGCTCGAAGGACCATGAAAATGTGGTCGTTGGTGAGGTCGTCAAAGTGGACGACGTAAGATGCGCTTTCCAATAAAGGTCACAAGGTCTAATTTTTTCATTTATAGGTTTTTTTCATTTATAGGTTTTGTCACTTCACGTGTTAGCTGAATGCTTACAGCTAAGGTTAGGGCTCAGGTTCAAAAGTTTGCAGAGTGTTGTGGAAATTGCAGAGAGAGCGGACGAGAAATGCGGATCGTATGGTAAGTGCCGTACGATTGTACAGTGGTACAAGGGAAATGGAAACAACTTCAAACATTTATTATAAAACTCTTTTAAAAACGGTTATTTTGTGAGTAATATATAAAACTCTTGAATAACTAGTATTCTCCGAGTCAAGAAAATTAAACTCTTTAATAATTATTATTCACTAAGCATTAAAATAAAAATAAAAGACAACTGTTAAAGTTGACTATTGCAGTAAAACTCCGCCAATAAAACTTTATTGCGAATATTGAGGACGGAAGGGAAATCAAATGTTTTCTTACATTCAGAATAGTTTTAGAAATTTTGGTTTATTGTTTTATTTGTATAAGAGTTCTATAAAATAAAGTGTTATTTTCCGTCCCTTCTCAAAACTCTTGAGAGACTTTTAGACTTAACCATGAGGCAAACCATAAGTCCCTCTCATCACATAGCATGCTTATAGCAAGGGTAGGTCCACCTTAACCGACCTGCACTCTCTGGTCTCAAGGATTGAAAGATCTCTTGAAGTAAAAGATAACCCTCTAGTAGCATTTCTCGACATTGAAGGTGCCTTTAATAATGTCCAATCTAAAGCCATCACCTCACCCTTGACATATGTGGGAGTGGATGTGCCGCTGGTAAGATTCATCGATCAATTGCTAATCAGCAGGACGGTGTATTCCGAGCTTGGAGTATGTCGAAATGTTTCCACAGACGCTGTGTGACCTCATGTAGAACGCACTGGCTACACTCGCTCAGTGGACAAAATCTTGCGTCTTGGGCGTAAACCCAGCGAAGACGGAACTATAGCCTTTTACCAGGAGGTACAAAATTCCTGATCTTGTCCCCCCAAAAATCAATGGAGTAAGCCTGGAATTTGGAGACAATGCCAAGTACTTGGGAGTTATCCTGGATAGGAAACTACTCTGGCCTGCGCTTTGGAAACAATAAGCCCTAAACAATTGTCATAAGGTGAAGAGAAGTGCGGAAATCTGTATTAGTGGCGCATTCCGAACAACACCGACGAAAGCGCTAAATACTATTCTTCACCTACTACCACTTGACCTCATATCAAAGCAACTGGCTACAACAATAGCCCTTAGACTAAAAGAATCCGATACCTGGAACGGGGGTAATCCGGGACACTCCACCATAATTTTCAACCAAATGGGTATACCGTTACATACTGACTACTGTATACCACAAACGATGTTCGACAATTCATAAGACGTCAGCATTCCGAGCCGACACGAGTGTGACACCCTTTCCCACCGCAGAGCCAATGCCAGCGAGCTTTTAGTTCGACAAAAAAGTAGGAGGGGGACTCTTCTTCGCCAACCTAAATTTGAACTTGTCGTTCCGCCTTCCTGATCCCTGTAGCGTATACCAAGCGGAGGTGGTGGCCATCCAGGAAGCAGCAACCTACCTGAGCACTCAGACCGTCAAGCAGCCCTTTAAGCCCTTGACTCATACACTTATAATACAAAAACGCATTCTGAATGCCGCTCATCTCTTAATGAGATCGCACGAGACTTCACCTTATATGGGTGACTGGACATCGCAACATAGAAGAAACCGAGTCTGCGGACAAACTGGCCAGATGAGGTACCACCACCGAGCTCCTTTCAGAGAAGAGCACGATAGGGATGCCTATGGCAACCTTTAAGCTCCACACAAAAGCTGACACACGTCGTTTCGCTGCGGATAGGTGGAAAAGCCTTTCCTCCAGTTATGTGGCCAACACTAAACCTAAAGCGTACAACAACGCTATTACGCCACAGAAGGGAACACATATCGTTTCTGTTGGGAGCCTTAACGGGTCACAGCCTTTACGGCAGACACGCAGCACGCCTAGGAATCACTCACCATGATTTCTGCAGAAGCTGAAATGAAGAAGAGGAGGAAACAGTACGATAGTAGAAGGAGACTTAGGATACTAGGTCAACCTCTCCTACTCAATCTAGAGATCTCCAGCTCTACTAAAATTCATTCTGTCCACAAAACGAGGACCCCACTCATTAACAGAAAACGGGTTAACAGTGAACTTCTGAAATATTCCTTTGAATATATGAACATATTTGGCATCGCAATGGGCCCAAAGGGGCCTAAGTGGGAGGGCGACTTGTCGCTCTCAGCCTTTGCAACCTATCCTAACCTAGTAGTATGGAGTTAAATTGTTTATCTGGCATGTTCCGGTTTTCACTTTAGTGAATTCGAATTTAATGTGTAATTTTTTGGTGAACAATCAAGGTAATCTGTATCAAACCTTAAAATTTGTACTTCATTTTAATAGGATGAACACAAAATGAAAGGTTTTATGCCGATTTTGTTTATAAATTTTATACAACAATCACTTCACCAAATTCGAATTCGACAAATTTTGTCGAAAGCTAAAACCAGAACAGGCCTGTATATACTCTATGGGGTTGGAAAAGTTTCCTTCATGATCCCACTTTTCCCATTTTTAATGGGAACAGGGTATAAAAATCAAAATATTATTAAATGGGGCGATGAGGCCAAAAAGTTTGCTATAAAAATTTCCCATTCTATTTAATAAGATCTAATAAGATCTGTGCTTCATGGGTCAAGTTGTCAATTTTTGATAATCTGGCAAGCAAATTCGATTTGGATAATAACAATCTCAATCAAAAATGGATTGGTAACTAAAATCCGCGTGGCTTAGATGTTCGAAAGTCGCCTTTAAATATGGAGGCAAGGCTCGAAATAATCAGAAGGGGTTTACTTCGGGGCTTGAACCCGAGAAAAAAGTTGGGTTCGGGTTCACGGAGCGGGTTCGGAAGGCCAATGAACCCAGGTTCAGGTTCGAACCGGGGTTCAGACATTGTTTTTGCTGGAAGTGAACTTAAAATGAGAGAACGTTTTAGAAAGTTTTAATTCATTTTTATTACAAATACGGAGTGAGAGGAAAGGGTGTGATATAACTTGTTAAAGCTAAGACAAAGGATTCGTGATGAGCGTAGTTAGTAAGGCAAGGCTGAAGGTATATTGGAAAAAAATTTCTAGTAGCGCGATGTGGAATTGCAATTTTTATACAGGATAACAAAGCGATAGAGTCAATTTCCCCAGATAATAGTTTATGAATAAACCGAACACTATGGAAAATTCGGCGGTTATAATGAGAAGGCAGGTTAATAAGTCGTAGTCTGTCTTCGTAAGGAGGAAGATGGGTGAACGGATCCCAATTTAGGCGATTCGATTTGATCTTGATATTTTTGAATATATGGAGACCAGACACACAACCCAGATTCGAGAATTAGAGTAAGCAACATTTTTTTCATCACATTTAAAAATAATATATAAACAACTTTGTCGTAAAAATACTACGGTGTTAGTATTTATACTAATTTCCCGGTGATTCTACCAGAAAATTGTTTACAAAAGAATTTACTGTTAACCATGGTAAGATTAACTAATTATTGCTATTTTGGTTTGCTTGAGCATTTTCAACTGTATTTTTAGTTGATTGGTTGGTAGGTCTAGTACTCTGCTAACGATATCCTTACGTTATTTGTAATGACATTTTTACAGTACTCTTACTGTTCCCCACAGTAAATTCAGCTGATGTATTGGTTGGAGCATTTTTAACTGTAAAGTTGGTTGAATTTACTAACCAGTTTTTTCACGGCAAACGTAAAGACGCGAGCGCCAGCAAAGGAGCAGCGCCGCCAGTTTTAGCACTGCCAACCGAATTGCAGGCCGACGCATGCAAAATAGAACAAACGAGAATTACGCGATGCAAGTTTTAAACCATACCAAAGATAAAACATAAGTCCCCTCCTCCTCTTTCCAATCTTACTGTTTTTCTTCTCTTAAATGGAATTAATAAATGTTGATAAGCATTAAAAATTATCAAATATTACAATTTGATCATCAGATCACTTTTTCTGTTTTCATGACCAACGGTCAGTTTTTGTGAATGGAAAAACAGACCGAAATCATGACCATTTGGTGACATTTTTGGCACGCAATTTTTTTTTTCACCGTCCGGCTGAACCACTTTAAACTTCGGCTCGGCCGAAGTTTGTCTACCCTTGCAGCACGTTTTTTAACTTATTTGATGGACATATCCACTGAAAACAAACAAGTTTTTCCCAATAAGACTACACTCAAAAAACAGCAATAATCGCCCTAAAATTTACAAATTCGCCTTTAAAAAGGGGTCAAAGGCGATTCGCCATATATTTTAGAAAAATTATTAAATAAGACAAGGACTTTCTGAGATTAAGAAAATATTTACTATAAGCTAGAAAATGTTTTCTTAATTGTAGAAAATAATTTTCTAGATTTTAGAAAAAAAAGTTATCAACCATTATAGACCGGAAAGGGAGTGGTGGGGGGACTGGAGACAGAACAGGAAGAAGAATTACTACACTAAGAAGCGTTTAACACCCCTTATATATTATTTTTATAGGATTGTAATAGGTAATCAATATTTTAATTTCTAACTTTACCTTGCCTGGGCCTGGGACTTGAACTCGGTACCTCGGGGAAACTTCAACACGAAAGGCACTTTATCGCACTCGACTACCAAGCACTCGCGTGAGTCACAGTAAATAACGCAGTCAAATGCTAAACATCAGCTGCCTCTTTTAGCTGATGACGAAAGCAGGAAATTCGAACTTGAGAATTACATGCGGACTCTTTTTCTATTTTTCTAAATTTTAGGACGGTTTTCTAGTTTATTTTTCTACATTTTAGGGCATGCCGAATATTAGTTGCCGCTTTTATTTTCCGAATGCACGGAATTCGTACTTGAGAATTACAAGGGTTGTCTTTTTAATATTGTTATATTTTTTAGGGCGATTTTTTAGACTTTTTTTTCTATATTTTAGGGCGAATTTCTAATGACTTGTCTAAATTTAAGAAATGTGCTTTCTTAAATACAGGGCCTATTTTCGCCCTAATTTAAGACACAGTGCAATGTATTTTTTTCTAAATTCAAGGGCGAATTCGCCCTTAATTTAAGAAAGTATTGAGGAAAAAATCAAGAAAAATGCCCCTGAGTTTAAGAAAAAATAAATCGAATTTCTAAATTTATGAAATTGTTTTCTTAAAAATCTTTTTTAGGGTTGTTTTTTCTAAGTTTAAGAATAAATTGTCTAAAAACAAGAAAGGAAACTTAATTAAGGGCGAATTTCTAACAATTAGAAATTAAATTTTCTGAGTTTACTTTCCTGACTCTACTTTTGGTTTGACAGCTATTACTATATAGATGTCCGATTTTGACCAAATTTTGCAAAATCATGGAGAAGCATTAAACTAGTAATTACAAAATTTGGAGGCGATTTATTTGAAAACAAAAAAGTTTTTCTCACTAGAACTAGTTTTCCGACCGATCGTTCCTATGACAGCTATATGTTATAGTCATCCGATCCGGCCGGTTCCGACAAATGTGCAGCGTATTTGTACCAGAAGACTTCTTGCAAAGTTTAGTTGCGATAGCTTCAAAACTGACGGAGGTATAGAAACAGACAAGCGGACGGACGGACGGACGGACGGACGATCAAGAATATATATTCTTTGTGTGGTCAGAAATGCTTCCTTCTATGTGTTACAAACATCTCGACAATTTCAATATACCCTCTGCAAAGGTATAAAAATGTTCTTTAGTCGCTTCATCTTCAGTCTAGCACTTAGCATGTAAACATATATTTTATATTTTTGAAAAGCTTAGTGAATAATGCCTTAAATTGATAAAGTATTGACCAGATTCAGATCCAGGTCTGTCATGAACCAAAAAGGAAAATAAATGTAAGACTTTTCTTATTATTATTAACAAACACAAAAATGATTGCCCTTACAAGATAAGACTTAACTAACTTGATGGTTGAATTCAATCACAGGGATAAATTAATTATTCAGCTTTGGGTTCGAAATCGTGACTGCCAGTAATCGTACAAATAGTACTTTGTAATATTAGTTTGAACGAGCAAAGACTTAAATTGTTTAAACGGAACCAATAAGTAAACTGTGTTACGGGATGTGAACATAGCTCCTCACTTCCTGCCGGCATTGCCAACCGACCCTCTGGAGCTTTTTTCTGGGCCATCTGGTTAACAAATTTGAGTTTCGCTTCTGTTGATAACCTTTGTAAGATTTATGGTAAGCGCATAAAAAACAATCAAGGAAAAATAAGTTAATTACTTTTTGCGGCTGTTTCCGCAATTAAATTTCGTTTTATTGCCAAGAAGGATTCCTGCTCTGATTTGGCCTATAAATAAGTCATCATCTTCGTCCGCTTTGGGACGTTCGCTTCGTTTTAGTCTTCCTTCCCGTTTTTCTGCACACACGCGCCTTGCGAAACTTTTCTGCTTACTGGGTCAATGTAATAATTTGCACAACAGCAAAACAAACGATAACAACGCAAACGTGCAAACAGCAAAGTGAAAGTGCCGAGAAGAAGCAACAATATCAACAGCAACAGCAACAGCAACGACGCGCTTGTCTTTTTAGTTTTTTTAGTGGTTCGTCGGTTTGCTAAACGGAAATCGATTCAA
Source organism: Lordiphosa andalusiaca (assembly GCA_035044965.1). Lineage (NCBI taxonomy): Eukaryota > Metazoa > Arthropoda > Insecta > Diptera > Drosophilidae > Lordiphosa > Lordiphosa andalusiaca. The sequence continues at coordinate 162,775 of JAWNNM010000277.1, forward strand.
ATTCGTCGCTTGGACTTGCAGTTTGTGTGAGCTTATCGCAAGTGTTTCTGAAATCGCTTGTCGAATCGCTCGTTCTCTCTCTGCGTCTTGTGTAGCATACTTTTTTGGTTGTCGGAGTGACAATGTAGAACGTATGGGTAAAAGTGATTTGCAACAAAAGCAGTCAATCTATAACGAAAAGGTCGTTGACTCTAAATAAAATATATCTTAATTGCAAACTATTCTTCTCCAACCTAACTATTTGGAAGATTGGCCCAATTTAATTTGCATGCACAGTTTCGCGGCTCTCTGGCCGTTTGGCTGCTACTTGTGGAATCAGCAATTAACTTTTTATTTAAACATATTGGAGGGTTTCAGTTTACTTCTGGGTTGAGCAACGCTAAAATTGTTGTGCTAAGCTTTGCGTGTCGTATAGTGATTAGCTACAAGAGTCGCCGGTTCAACAACTGCAACATGTATTCAACCACCAACCCTCAAGTGAGATCTTTATCCTCAGCTTTGGCTGACCGGCGTTGCTCAAGCCATAAAACGTTGAACATAATTAGTCTGGGATTTTATGAGTGGGAGTCGAACAGTTGGGGTAAAACGGACGATAGGAGCTTCATCCATTGCATTGAGCTTCTAATGAAATTTAATAAGCAAATTTAAAATTTTCCATGCTACTTTTGAACCTTAACAAACACGATTTATGCTTTTGGGCTATAAATTAATTAAATTGCTCATTTCCGTCCCTTAATTAAATGCTAACACACAGAAATTTGCAAAAAAAATTACAGGCCACGCAAATTTCCAATTCAATATTCAATTAAAATGACAAGCAACTCGCACTCATTACATGAAATATCATAAAACAATCATCGCTGGGATATTTCGTTTGTCCAGGCCTGCATAGAATTAAACAATTGCAAATTAAATTGGAAATCATAATTTATATTTAATTCATTTCCCGCGTTGCAAATTAAAAAATAAACTCGTTAATAAAACAAGCCCTTTGTCAATTTTTGTTGCACTGGAAGCTGTTCCGTTTTTAATTTTCGCAGCGAAAGACTTTAATAATAATTGTTGCAGTGAAAAAGTGTTAAATCGTTATGTAGTGGGTGTTAGTGAGTGTGAGTAAGTTACATGATTTTGCAGGATAGCCACAGCGATTGCCCATAATCAACAGAGTTTGATAATGGTCTTGGAAAAACCTTTAAAAAAGTATACAAAATCGACCAAGAAGTGGGTTTTTTATTCGGCAGAAGTGTCACACAAACTACAATATTTCCCATGCAATGTTTTTTTTTCTCACTAATGGTATGCACAGTCTTATGTTTGTCTCATTTTGACATTCAAGAAAGTGTTCCACACCCAGAAAAAAGCAGACGAATAACTTAAGAACAATCGCTCTTCAAAAATGTATGAATTTTCAAGAATTTGGCTCTTGAAATCGAGCTAAATTCGTTTTCAGTATAGTTTTTATCGGTAAGGAAAGTAAGGTAAAGAAACAGAGAGGAGAGCAAGCACATTTGAGGGAACACATTATTGAGGTGTGTGGGGAACGGAGAGCGCCATCGATATTTGCATGTATATTGAATTGGAATTTCCAACCAGTTATGGCATTGCTGGCATGGAGAGACGGCTGTTCGACTGACCGTTGACAGGCAATTACTGATGCTGCTCGAGTCGGCTAAAACTTGCTACACTGTTAAGCAATTATAATTTCTATTCAAAATAAATATAAGCGCAATGGATAAACAACTGATTTGATATTGTTGAATGATTGGAATTTGTGAAGCTCTTGATTTAAGAGTAAACCATCTTACTCTTGAATCTGATGAGCCCTTGAAACTAGAAAGAACATTGTGGGTTTTTGACAGTGCTGTATGCTCTTGATTCAAGAATGAGCCATCTTGAATTTGAGAATGTCTAGCACTTGATTCAGGAACTATTCTGCTTGATTTGAGAATGCTTAGTTCTTGGATCAAGTATTAAAGCTCTTTTATCATGAAAAACGGGATCAAAATTGCATACTTATATCAATAATTTCACTCTTGGATCAAGAATTTTCATTCTCAACAATCTTCTGACATCATACATTCTTAATCCAAGTATTAAACTCTCTATTTTTTCTCTGAGTGCTCCGTTTCTCAAATATGTTTTATCCATTTCAAAGTTTACCTGAAACAAATCTTCGGTAATTGCCATTACATCCTTCTTCAAATATTTAAGCAATCTGATTAAACTCTTAGTGTTTAACTTACGTGCATCCAAACAGATCTCGGTATTCTCAAACATTCATTTCATCTCATTTTTGTCACTGCCAGATCTTCGTTCTCATTTGCTTCCGAATCAACGGTCAACCAACTGAATGCTAATGCGAGTGTTTCCATATTTAACATCACATCAACATTCAAGTTGAGTTTTATATTAAGAAAATCTATATTCTATATTGAGTGATAAAAATATTTTCTAAAATAAGGAAAACATTTCCTATAAGTCAAAAAAAAAAACAGTTTCTTGATTTAGGAAGGTAGATAGTTCTGGCTGACCCCAGATGGGGTCACACATAGACCTTCGGATGCTTAATCACGATGGGTGATTATTTGGGTACGTTGAAATTCAGGAGGATCTTTGACGTTTTGGCGAATGCCAATGGTTGTGCATCCGCTGGTGTTATCCCACCTTACCTCTGCTTCTATCTCAGCTACCTCCTCCATCTTGCTGTATAGCGTCTGTATGAAGATAGGTATGTGAAGTGTTCCGTCTTGGCCTGATACGACTCCACCTTTTGCAAGACTGTCTCCCATCTCATTTCCATTGATGCCGGGTATCCAATAGATTTGATCCTTTCTGGTGATGCTGACGGAATCTAGTGCTTCCCTGCTCGCCAGGACAATTCTGGAGTTGATGGAGTGTCCCTGCATTGCCTTGATTGCCGCTTGGCTGTCCACGTAGATATATATTTGGTTGTTTGGACCGCGAATTTCTGTCAACTCCTCTGCTTTCCTTATTGTAAAGACTGGCATATGGTGGTATGGCATTTTGTAAGAGAGTTTCTAGATTTAAGAAAGTTAAAATATTTTCTACAAAGAGAAAACAAAGTTAACTACACAAATATCACATGAAAAAATAGAGGAATGTTAACTTCGGCTCGGCCGAAGTTCGGATACTCTTGCAGAACGTTTTTCTATCTAGTTTGAATGAAATTTCCACTGAAAACATACAAGTTATTCTCACTAAGAAAAAAATTACGGTCCAAGTCCCAGCCCAAGCGGACTCATTTTTTGTCCATTTCATTCGTGAATTTTTATTCACAAGACAAGCCAGTCGTTCACGGAAAAACACCGCCGTGGTTGTTGCTCGCCTAGTGCTGAAGCTTGATTCTTGACTGTGTGGTGAGGTGAGGTTAGGCGTGAACCTCCAATACGGATTGTGGAGACGTTTGCATTGAAAACAAAAAAATTTTTCTCACTAGGACTAGTTTTTCGACCGATCGTTTCTATGGCAGCTATATGTTATGGTCATCCGATCCAGCCGGCTCCGACAAATGTGCAGCGTATTTGAACCAGAAGACTTCGTGCAAAGTTTGGTCGCCACATTTTAAAACTGACGGAAGAGATAGCATGGAAACTGACGGACAGACGGACATGGCTCTATAGACTCAGCTCGTCATGCTGATCAAGAATGTATATATATTTTATGAGGTCTGAAATGCCTTCGTTTATGCGTTACAAACATCTGGACAGTTTCAATAGCAAGGGTATAAAAACTACATGCTTCGTGTAGAAATAGAAGGCATAAACGAGGCAGTTTAAAAAGTTTAATGGTGCGAGGACATTGCCAGAGGATGCACAATATGAGAAAATTTGCATATTTCCAAATAGATTGTACAGCTTCCATACAGCAATTGGAAAACCACCATACAATTTGGGTTTTACACATTATTATTATGGACATTCTGAAATTTGTAGTTTAAAATCGGCACAGAATAGCTACGTGTTTCTTCTTGAAAGTTGTTATTCACACGCTACATGTAGGTTTTCTAAATCAAAGCTAAGGATTTCAAATGCTGAATGATACGTATAGAAAATCTACACGAATCATGCTGTTGATCCGTTAGCTCATCGTCGCGTTATTAACAGGGATGCAAACCACTCGAAAATAAGTACTGGTTCGGTTCAGTGGTTCGCACAGTTTCTAAACCGCCGGTTCGGTTCATAACATGGTTTTTGGAGTTAAATGAACCGCGGTTTCGGTTCGGTTCAGTGGTTCACAAAGGCACATTATAAAATATGATTTCGGTGAAGTGGCTATTCGATCATTTTTGAAATTTGATTCCTATAATCCATTCGAATATCTTTAAAATCCTTAGAGCAATCTGCAAATATTATTATGTCGGATTCCCAGGACTCGTCTATCAGTTCCTGGAGGAATGCCCTTATTTATTAGCAGATTAAGATTGAATTAAGGTTAAGTACCACAGAAAATTGAAAATATTGTCTAATGAAAAAACAAATTTAGATTGATGACAGGTAAATTAAGGGATCGGCGGGAAATTGCAGAAGACTTGTAAAATTCTCTTCAGGTCATCCTTAAAAAGTTATATCGATCCGACAACGCTAAATATGTATAGGGTCGAACGAAATGTTTGAAAATTATCTTCGGGAAACGATTCAAATTTCCTAACTAATCAAAATCATTGGCTAGCGGCAATTCCCGTTAAAACTCGTCAGAGAACTGAACCGAACCGAACCGTTTTTATTTGTGGTTTTCGGTTCGGTTCAGAAATTCTGAAAGGCAGCCGGTTCGGTTTGCGGTTCGGTTCACCAGCAGGAATAAGCGGTTCGGTTCGGTTCAAAACCGGTTCAGCTCAGAACCGGTTTGCATCCCTGGTTATTAATATGACTTGCGGCACTGCCGCGCGAGTGATTGGTAGTCGTATGGGCTGAGATGCCAGCATTTATGTTTAAATTGCAGAGACGGAAGACTAATAGTTAGAAATCTGAATTCAAGTCGTAAAAATTATAATTTTCGGGCATTGTCGTTAGATAGAAGATAGATATATATATTATAGAGAGATTTTTGCTTATAGGGGGAAAGGAGGTGGAAGGTTCAAGTCCCATTTCAAGATTCGAAGGGAAAAGAATATAACTGTTTTTGGACAGATGTCATTTGCTTCTACTACTCGCACAAAATAGTATTTCGTTCACTTAAAGCGAAGAACGATGAAAATGAGTTCTACTTTTTAGAATCGAAACAATCTTTGTAAACCTAATCTCCAAAGGAAAGATTGAGTTCTATCGTAGTCCGGCGAACATTTAATGGAGAGAAAAAACAAGCCGCACTAAATTAAGTGTAAAATTAGCTAAGTTCACAACGCGCTTCTAAATGTCATAATATCACAAAAAGCGAGAGATGAAAAACAGGGACAAGGAAAATCTCCACGCCTCCAATCTATGCAGCATTCATTTTTCTTTTGTCATGGGTTTGATGTTGAAAAATTGAAAAAATAAAAGTCAGCCAAAAGAAAAAACATCTTGGCCTGACGCGCTTAACCCTTTGGCTGCTGCGTGCCGCGCCGTCGCCCTGCCTGCCAAGACAGGATCTATTCTTTTTCCTTTTATTTTTTTTGATGATACTGAAAGGCAACTTTCATAATGATAATAATTTTGTGCATGATTTATGAATGAACAAGTTTTATGGCCCCAAACCAAAGCCAGAGCCTTTGCAGGAGACAGAGTGGGAGTCGGTGCTCTATAAACCTTATACAAACGTTAATTTTGTAGCCGAGCTAAGGCTGACCAAGGCCTTAGGACCCGGAGTTTTTTCACTTTAATATTTATTTCAACTGTCGGACCGTTTTGGAGCATAGTAAATTTGCATCTTTCAACGTTCAAATACTGGGGAGGGCGCGGGCAGGCATGGGCGCAGGGGCGAACCCTTTGAAAATCATTTCGGTGTGAAATTGTGTCCGCATAAGGATGCCTGCCTGGCTGGGCCGGGCCACGACTACTACTCGGTACATAGAGCACGTGAGCTCATTGCAAATGCGCGCTAGTAAAAGTTTTTGCCCTGGCTCCAGTTCGCCATTAAATTGAAACCCCAAAAGTATGCTAGGCTTCCTGCAAGTTGTGCTTTCGCTTTTGGGGTCTCGCGTTTTATGGCCGCTGGGCAGCTGATAATATGAAATTAATGCCCCAGCCACAACTTGCTTTATGTTACCCCGAGACTTATGAAGATTTACGAGGCACGCAATCGATGTCCAAGTTGAACGTTGCATGCCTGCAATTAGACCCGAAATGGAGAGTAGAGTCAGAAGGGAGATTCAAAGAAAAACAGTTCTAAGGTCAAACTGCATTTCAGTGAGATTCGTTCTTTTTTGTGAGATGAGAAGGCAAGGGCTGAAGTCATATTTGCACGCAAATCATATGAGTCGGACTTGCACACAAAATGTTATTCTCGACTTTTATTTCTTTCCAATTACGCCAGGTTCTTCAGCTTGTATCATATTTGTTGGATTCCTGCAGTAAAATTATGAAATGATATGAAATTAGGACAAGTGTTCCGACTTGGTTTGTTCTTCTCATGAGCCCAACCCACAGCTGCACTTCGTTCTGAGTCGAATGATTTCTTTTACTTTCCACTTTCTCGTCAACAGAGCAGTGTGGCGAATTTTAAACGAACGCAATTTTCATAGCTCATGCACAGTTTTGGTTTGCTTATTATGGGAATGCCATGTCCAAAGCACGTGGGTACAGGTGGAATTTCAAATAAATTCCCCCGAAACTGTGACAAGGACATTTCCATAGAAACTCGAATAACCAAACGAAGGCAAACACAGACATAGACTCAGCTAGGGCTTAGTGGATGGAGGTGGCTGTAGAGGCTGAAGAGGTACCAAAGTGGACGAAGAGTTCTCGGCAATGTTTGTTGCAGTTTATTTGCGCATGTAATTGAGGTCGTAAGCAACAAGCCACACACAGACATACTCCCAGCAGGAGAAGGACAAAATTGTAACCAAAACCAGCTCAAATATGTTGCTTCGTAGGGCTGGTCAGGGCTTTCTATTAAATTTAGAATTTTAAAGCGGAAAAGATAACCAAGATTAAACTATAGTACAGAAATGGAGAAAAGTTGACTTCCCTTGCAGTTCGTATAATTCTGTTAAAATAAGTTGTTAGATAAATATATAATTTATCCAAATAAAGGCTATGAATAAGTTGAATCTAAAGAGTTAAATTTCGCTTTGAAGAATGTTAGTTGAATGATTTCCCAAGCTGACCAATTTCTGGCACTTCTAGAATGATCATGTGGCTGGTCAGTTTGTTGTATGGCAGCTATATGATATATTCATGAGGAAACTGGTCAAAAATGTGCTGATAATACTAATAGCTGGCTAGTTTTAAGACACCATAAGTCTGACTAAAGCGTGGTACCCAGACAAACTTAATCTACAGCTAGGTACACTATGACTGTTCAACTCCTAAATAGGACCCTACAATTGTAAAATACCACCAAATGTCAACCGGTTACACTAGATTACGTTTGTTTACATTGGGTGTTGTGTTAACGGAAGAGTTTATATAATTAATAATAGTGAAATTGGAGGAGTAATTGTGTTTTATCTGAAGTGCTAAAGTCATGGGCGATGCATTGGTTGTGTTTTATTTTGATTTTGCCACCCAGATAATCTCAATCAGATCTTGTATTTTTCAGGGCTGCAAACCGGTTTTGTACCGAACCGGTTCGAGCCCGGAATTCCGACTATTATTTTACTATTAACCGAAACTTGAACCGAATGGAATTTCATTAAACTGTATATTTTATACTGATCATTTCCATGGAAATTTTAGGTCGAATATTGTTTTAAAAACACATAGATGACAAAAATTAGTAATGTCCAAGGTTTGAACCAAAACCTTCTCCCAAAAACCTCGAACCTTAAAATTCCGAACCTTTACCATTCGTTAATTTGGGTTCGAACCAGTGTACCGGAGGTCCAAATATACCCCCTTGCAGGGGGAATATTTAAATGGTCCAGAGGTTCTAACGCATAGAAGGAAGCATTTCCGACCACATGAAGTATATATGTTCTTGATCAGCATGAATTGCCGAGTCGACATAGCCATTTCCATCCGTCTGTTTCAATGCGATTTCCTCCGCCAGTTTGAAAGCTATCGCGACCAAACTATGCACAAAGTCTTGTAGTACAAACACGCTGTACACGTATCGAAACGAGCCGGATCGGATGACTATAGCGTATAGCTTCCATAGGAATGATCGGTCGAGAAACTAGCTTTAGTGAGAACAAGTGTAAGTTTGCAAATCAAACGTCTCCATACTTTTTATTGCTTAGTTTGCTATGCTTTCCCATGATTCCACTAAGTTTGGTAGAAATCGGACATCTATACAGTATAGCTGTCATACAAAAGTAAAGTCAGAAAAGTCGTCTTGGGGCCGATTTCTAATCTACTACATAGAGCTATCTGTCACATTGACCTACAAATAACAGAGCAAAATCTTAGTTTCTCTGACACATAGCAGCTGTGTAGAAGATGAGAAATCGGCCATTATTGAGAAAACTTGATTCTTTTCAGTGGATATGTCCATCAAGTTACTTAGAACGAGAAAGCTAAGCTAAATTCGTCTGTGCCGAAGTTTTTATACCCTTGCATGTGCTCGCTTGAGTATTTTCGAAAATACTCTTTTTCTCATTTTCCGACCGATCGTTCGTTTTGGAGACATATGAAAATTATGTGAAAGCATGTGAAACAAGCAAATACAAAATTGCAGGATGCTACCATTAAGCACAAAAAAGTATTTCTAACTATGGCAGCTATAACATATAGTTGTCCGATTTTAATAAAACTTGGTAAAATTATAAAAACGAGAGCGTAAGTTGAAGTCGGCCCTGCCCGACTTCGAAATACCCGTTACTCAAGGCAATTAGTGTTTAATAACCTCGTGCGGCTCAAATAAGTATGCAACTTTTTTAACTCTGCCATTAATTATCCGGTCTTTATGCAAATTTGTGAGATTGTACACTTAGCCACATGCACAAACTTGATCTGACTGCAGACAATACTAGCTTGCATCTAAAATGTGGTTGTTCTAGCTCTTCTAGTCTCTGAGATCTAGGTGTTCATACAGACGGACGGACGGATGGACAGACGGACATCTTTGTTGATGCTGATGAAGAATATACATACTTTATGATATCGGGGATGCTTCCTTCTGCCTGTTACATACATTTGCACGACTTTGGTATACCCTTTTACTCTACTGCAAACTACAGTTTAGCATTATTTAATATATTTAAATTAAGAACAAACATACTTTTAATATAAGACCAAAAAGATAACGCTCGGTGCCATAGCTTACCGAAGATCCAATTCGAAAGCTCGTGTTTTTATCAACCTGCACGATTCCTCACGGACATTAAAAAAAGGGGCACTTGGTGAAGCTATAACAGCCATATATGTTGTGCGATCTCAATATAATTTCGGATCGAATAATTTGGAATATATCTGTATCGAAAGAGCTAACTTCTTTTGACGGTGATTCTTTTCATCTTGGAAGTATTTTCGTTATAGCATCTCGAATATTGTGGATATTTTTCCATATCTGAAATCATTTTCTTTTATCTTGAACCTCAGTAATTGCATGTAGACGAAAGCATTAACGATCCAAATAATGCCGACCTGTTTGAAATTGATTTGAACAAATGAAATAGCTTTCCATTTCACTTGAAAGCAGAAACACCAAAATGAAAACGATACGGAACTGGAATCGTTTTACTTATTATTTCCACTCGGAAATGGAAACTGGCCTGAATATGAAAATGTTAACAAAATATAAATTAAGTTACAAAAGTTGACCATTTTTCGTGTAAGTTTTCGCCATATTTTGTATACCTTTGTGAAATTAGTGTGTATATATTGTCGACTTTATTGCGGCGTAGTGTGGTGCAGCGGGTAGTGTGTGTGCAAGCAACAGAGTTTGTGCGTTCGATCCCGCATCGGGACACCTAATAAAAAAGTGTTTCTTTGTAAACTTTCTAGCTATTGGCACAAGATAGGAGATTGAGAGTAGCTGACCACGATCATGCTCACATCCATCTATTGTAAATTTACAAATTGTTGATTTATCTAAAAAAAACAGTTGAGTCCAGGGAGGGGGACGCGCCTGGACTGCAGTACGTCGCCCCACAATCATTAGTATGCATAAAGCATTTATTAATTCGGACCGCAGCTGTGAGGCTCTGTTTAAGCGTCATCACGAAATAAATCAGAGCTGATGGCCGACAGTTCGCTCCACTTTAATTGAACATCCTCTGTTTGCTTTACAGTATTCGCATTACATCAAGGCGCGGACTTCGCTCAATGCAGACTTTACTTCGGCAATGAAAAGTGCATAGCTGTGTAAGACAGCGCCGAGAAGAAACCAAACACAAAAACAACAACAAATGTGGCAGCGTATGCAATTTTACAGTAAATTGCAATAAGGTGTAAAGTCAAGCTGTTGCTGTTGCTGCAGTTCGCAATGTCACACCGTAACCGTAGCCGGAGCTCTGTTCCGTTCAAGTTGACTTGCACATTGTTGCATGCAGCGGAGCGTTTTCCTTTGAGCACAGCACGCTTCGCATGGCTCCAACTCCGGGCAGCAGCTGCATCTGTAACCCATTCAGTGGCTCTGTGGCAGGGGTGAATAATATTTTTATAAAAATAGTGCCAGAGAGATAAAAATGAAATGCAGCCCAAGCACTTTGCATGCTTTAGATGACAACAGCAACCTAATACCAGCAACTTTTCTTTTCTCTCTCTTTGTGCACTCGCCTCTGTGTGTGTGTGTGTGTGTGTGTGTCATTTATCATGGCGACTTTAGTGAGAGTCACAGTCGCATTGTCTTCTCCCAGTGACATAGTTCATAATTAAATTCAAATACTTGTACCATTTTCACGCGCTTATGACACAAAATTTATGAATGAGCGCTCTCTCTCACTCCCTCGGTAGTCGGGGCCACCTGCTGTTGGCTGCCAAGGCACAGCAGGCGTTTAAAATTAATAATGTTGAGCGTGCTTCTCTCGTTATTACAGGCAAGTACGGCTGGAAAATGTCTATGCATGGCTCTTGCGGACAGCTTCTGAGTCAATAAGAAGTATGCGGGCGCGGCTCTACTTGCTGATTAGTGCTCGGCGCTCCCTTTCACCCATTGGCAATTTCGTTTTGAGGTTTTTTTTGTAGCCTTTCACGCGCATTGGACCCAAGTCACGCGTAGTTTTAATTAAAAAACTTTGACGTGCAATTATTTTTTTCCACTCACACACATACACAATATTTTCCATTGAATTGCAGTAAAATTGTATGTTTCGTTGCACACTTTTTCGTACCTTGAATGTACTTGCCATTTTTTCGTTGCGTATACGCAACGTTAGCTCCAGCACCTTGAATGTCAACACAATGTCACCAGTCTGATGTTGTTTTTGTTGTTGTTGGGGTAAAATTGGCCGTAAGTGAAGTGCACAAACAGCTTTGGCAAATAGGAAAAAACTGGAGCAAAGCAACGAGTGGAGGAGGCAAAAAGGCCAACTCTTGCTGGATGCAGTGCTACCTTTTTTGCATGTAAAATGTCGAACTGATTCGTTGATTAAACACTGGCAGTCCCAACATTAACCCCTTAGTGCCGTTCTCGTTGAGTCCAAGCTGTTGAAGCATGAAATTTTCAAAGTCTAATGAAGTGTAAAGGTTTATCGCTCAAGGAAAACGCAGGCCAGGCCATGCTATCGATGGCTGTGGACCCGAACTGTTTTATTATTATTGTTTCGCTTTCATCCGTTGGCCTTGTTTCATTGGCCTATATGGTCACGGTACCAGGGTTTATGATTATTTGTTTTCTTTTTGCTAATTTTAAACATCATTGAGTTTGCTGATTTATAGAAATTTTCGGCAATACGAAGTTTGCACTGAAAATGAGAAGCAAATTAATGGCATATGTTAGAATGGTTCGTATTGAATCAAATTTATTTCCGAGCTATTTATCTTTGTTATGTTTGTTAATTATTAATTAACTTATTTTGTACACGAGTATCGTACTAATGACTTTTGTGTGTAAGCCTTACATTTTAATTAGGTTTGAAGAGATTTAGCGAAAGTCAATTGTTGTACACACTGTTGTCATTAGGCAGCCGCCCAATGCCTGATATAATGTACCATTGCTGATTACTAATGTGGAAACAATTTAGTTTACTTCCGAAAATAACCTTAAAATAATGGAAGTTTTGCCTCAAAATGGCACCAAAGGCATATTAGACTAACTTTCAGAATGCTGATGATCTTATACTTTTAAGATAAGCCAAAGATCTGCTCTTGGTTCTTGAGCCACAGCTCTCGGCTGCAAGTGATTCACGTATTTCTAAAAACTTAAAAAATTTGTATTATAAACATTTCGTTTCCTTGTTGGAATTTAAGCTCGGGTTTTACGGAGATTGAAGACTAACTACATGGTGCCTTAACATGGGCCTCCATCGTCGATACGCGGGGTCTAGCGTCAATTTACCCTAAAGAGCCCAGTTAGTTGTTAAGGTTTCAGCTGGAAAAAAGTCTTGTGTCTCAGATGGTAGAACTTCGACTTAAGATGTGGAGGTTGTGAGTTCGAGTCCCACTGCAAGCCTATATTTTGTATACTCTTGCAATGTGTGTATAGAATTTGTCAAGATGTTTGTAACGCATAGAAATGCTGCCTTTTTCCACCACATTCACCTTATACTTTTTACAGAGTCTTGATCAGCATGACAAGTTGAGTTGATTAAGACATGCCCGTCGGTCCATCAGTCCGTTTTTTATGCTATCTTCTCCGTCAGTTTGCAAGATATCTTCAAGTAACTTTTCACGAAGTCTTGTGGTACAAATACGCTGCACATCGAGCTCAAATCCTTCACGCAATGAGGCGACATATGGGCCACGCGGCTTGTATAGAATTATACACCTTAGATGAGCACGCTTGTAATTATACCCATGCAAAGGGTATTATAATTTTGCCCAGAAGTTTGCAACTCATAGAAATATTTATTTTCGACCCCATAAAATATATATATTCTTGATCAGGGTGACGAGCTGAGTCGATTGAGCTTTGTGCGTTCGTCCGTCTGCCCGTCTGTCTGTCTGTTTCTAAGCGAACTAGTCTCTCAGTTTTAAAGCTATCGAGCTGAAATTTTGCACAGAGTCTTCATTTTGCTGCACACTACTAATATGTCGGAACCAACCGCATCGGATGAAAATATCTCATAGCTCCCATGGGAACAATCAGTCGGAAACTTGTTTTAGTGAGAAAAACTTATTTCTTTTCAATGGAAACGTCTCCAAACTTTGAAATCGCAAGTTTTCTATGTTTTTTTTTATAATTCTACCAAGTTTTATTAAAATCGGACAAACATAGGGTATAGCTACCATACAAAAGCTAAGCCTGGAAAACAGTCTTAGTTAGAAAAACTTTTTGTTTTTAATGGTGGCATCTTTCAATTTTATATTTGTTTGTTTCACATGCTTTCACATACAAATTTTTGGCCAAATCGGATGACTATATCATATAGCTCCCATACGAACGATCGGTCGAAAAATGGGAAAACGAGTATTTTTGAAAATATTTAAGCGAGCACTTGCAAGGGTATAAAAACTGGCACAGACGAAGTTAGCTTAGCTTTCTCGTTTTATATTTGAGCGGAATCGCCCTTGCGAGCGATCCTTCTTTTATTCTATAAAAATCATCCCTTAAATCTAACTTATCTATTGCTTCGCTTGTAAGACGAAGCACGGCCAACTGTTAGCCCTAAAACTGAAAACCAAAATTAACCAATGGCTAGGGTTTTAATATTTCAGGTTCGGGATTTTTGAAAGAAGAAGATACTAAATATTACTTAATTTTCGAAGCTCATTGCATCCCATTTATTCTAATAATCGCTTTCAGCCTCAAAACTACTCAAATCGTACAGGAATCGGTTTGCTTTGGGTCGAACACATTAATGTAAATAATATTCAAATGGTTTTAATTAAAATATATTTTCGTAGTTTTTGTAGAAAAATATTTCCAATGTGAGTCATTGAAAAAGCTTTGGAGTCAAGGATCTTAAATAACACATGCTACTATAAAAGGGGATATAGTTCTGAATTCAATTCTAGGTTTTTTTTAACTCACATTGCTGCTCATTTTAAGACTTATCCAGCAGATAACAGATGAAATTGCTAGACAGAGGGTCATATTTCTAAATATCCACCATTTTTCTGGTTCAGCTTTCAGTTCCAAAAGTTTCGACTCAAGGTTCACAGTAGAATAAAATTCGGAATTCCGTGTTGGATCCGGTTCGGTTCAAAACCGGTTTTGCAGCCCTGGTTAAATAACCTCTCCTTACGTTAATTAACGTGAATACTTCAACATTATCCGATCTTTATTATACCCTTGCAGAAGGTATATTGAAAGTGTCCAGATGTTTGTAACGCATAAAAGAAAGCATTTCAGACCACATAAGGTGTATATATTCTTGATCAGCATGACGAGCTGAGTTGATTTAGCCTTGTCCGTCTGTCCGTCCATCTGTCCGTCTGTTATCTCCTCCGTCAGTTTTAAAGCTATTGCGACCAAACTTTGCACAAAGTCTTGTGGTACAAATACGCTGCACCGGATAATAAATAAAATCAGAGCTGCAAACCAAACAAATTATTCGGATCTCCGGTACACTGGTTCGAACCCAAATTATCGAATGGTTAAGGTTCGGAAATTTAAGGTTCGGGGTTTTTGGAAGAAGGTTCTGGTTCAAACCTTGGTTCAGTCCATGCTTCATCCAACATTACTAGTTTTTGTCTTCTATGTGTTTTAAAACAGCATTCGATCTGAAAACTGCCCAAATTGTATGGGAACCGAGTGGATTTTGGGTCGGAATTGGTTGATAGAAAACGTGGAAATATTCAATATATAATTTACAGTTTAGTGAAAATCTATTTCGTGTTTTTCTTGGAAAAATTTTACCAAAATAATGTTAGACTCTTGCTTTTGAGTATTATTCAAGGAGCTTTAGAGTTTAAGAAGAGCTTTAAAAACAGAGACTGTTGTGGGTAGGGATTTTATAAGGAAATCTAGTCATTTTGCCAGATTTTTTTTCCACTCTTCGTCCATTTTAGGAGTTAGTCGCACTTATTAGAGGATGAAGTCGGTAAACAGGTCAAATATGTGTGTCAGTTATGTTGAACCGAACCGAAATTTTGGGTTCGGAACAGGTTCGGGTTCAGCTTTAATTTCTAAAGAGGTTCGGTTCAAGGTTCGGTTCATAGTAAAATAAAAGTCGGAATTCCGGGTTCGAACCGGTTCGGCTCAAAACCGGTTTGCAGCCCTGAATAAAATCCTTCTTTTTCATAAGCAATACAATGTCAATAGCTTACGTGGTAAGCTCAGCACCCTTCATAACAACAGTACTTGTTTTTTGCAGGATGCGGTTGCTTTTACTGGAACTTCTCGTCTTGGGAACAATTCAACTCATGAGATACTAACTGATACCTACTTTATTTATAGATCTGACAGCCCTTTTAGTCGTGGAGGCAGGGTGCTAGTTGCGGTTGATGCAACTTGGCCGTCTCGACTTAACACCTTACATTGAGTTCATTGCTGTTAAATTCAGACACACGATTCAAACATTTTCTTAACATGCTTCTATATTCCTCCTGCCTCTGAATCAGCAATTTATTTGCTTTTTTGGGACTCTTATTACCATGAACTGCATCCATCTGCCTCTCCTGAGTTTATGCAGTTTATAGCAGAGCAATCTCTTGGGCAGATTAATTCCAACAGTAACTGTTTGGTCTTGTATTTGTCACCGATGTTTTTGCAATTTGATGGTGTCCAGAATTCCGCCTTTGTCAATTCCGGAGGACATTAATAATCCTACATTACAAATTGATTGTGAGTTGTTTCTACCCAGCACCAAATTCCCTTCTACAACAAGTACCCCATCATTTTACTTTCGTAAGGTACAAAAAATCCACCAACGCCTTTTACGATGTGGTTTTTGGAGAATTTAACGAATTCGTGCCAATTCAGATGCCTTCCCCACGCACACGCGCCCGAGAAGCATATCCAACCTCTAAAATATTAAGTCCCGTCTCTAGATAAAATTTTAACAAGAAAGGAAGTTGATCAAGCCCGACTATAACATACTCTGTACCAGCGAAATAATACGCTCAGCATAAATTTTGATGCTGCAGTAGCCGCTGAAAGCAGCTGTGCTACTGCGCCGCAGCAGCGACCAGCCCTTTGATCATAACTCGACAATCGCTCATCCGATTTTTACTATTTCTTTGGCGGATGGATAAGCTATCCTGATAACTAAATATGTCTAGAATAATCAAACCATCTATCTTTAAAAATGTGGGAGATTTGACGTTTTGTCTAAGTTGCGGGGGCGGGAGGGGGCGTGGCCAAAATTGAAAATAAACTTGATCTGCCTGCAGACATAAGAAGCATATGTCCCATACATGTCAAACATCTATCTCTTACGATCTCTGAGATCTGTGCATTAATACGGACAGACAGACGGACATGACTCGGCTGTTGATGCTGATCAAGAATATATATACTTTATGGGGTCGAAAATGTTTTCTTCTCCCTGTTACATACATTTGCACAAATTCATGATCCCCCTTTTACCATTTTCAATGGGAACAGGGTATAAAAAGGGTATACTAAAGTCGTGCAAATGTATGTAACAGGCAGAAGGAAGCATCTCCGATATAATAAAGTATATATATTCTTCATCAGCATCAACAGTCGAGTCGATATAGCCATGTCCGTCTGTCCGTCCGTCTGTCCGTCCGTCCGTCTGTATGAACACCTAGATCTCAGAGACTAGAAGAGCTAGAGCAACCAAATTTGAGATGTAAGCTAGTATTGTCTGCAGGCAGATCAAGTTTGTTTCAAATTTTGGCCACGCCCCCTCCTGCGCCCGCAATAAAAATTGTTGAATATCTCCTACAATTTGTAAGCTATCGAGCTCAGATTTTGCAGTATAGTGCATGTGGCCGATATGTACAATCTCACAAATTTTCATGAAGATCGGATAATGAATGGCAGAGTTAAAAAATCGTTGCATACTTATCTGAGCCACATGAGGTTATTAAACACTAATTGCCTTGAGTAACGGGTATTTCGAAGTCGGGCAGGACCGACTTTAACTTTCGCTCTCGTTAATATTTGAAAATGAATGTAACTGGTTTTTGTAACAGTTATTAAATTGTCATCTAGGCTACATTATTTTGACCTTGATGCGGTTCTAGTCCTGACTAACAACTGGGGGGTGCCCATATCAGCTCAATAGTTTGCTTAGAATTTCGCAGTTTTTTGTCGGATCCGATTGTACTTTTCAGTATATATATAATATATTGGGCCTTGCTTGATGTATACTAAACCACGAGGCTCTAACTTGAAAGTTGTGAATCTGAAGGTTTTTTTTTGGTGATTAGAGAGAGACGGAAGAAATTTTCCAAATCAGAAACAAGCATGATCTGCGTACGGCATACATACTTCATGCAAAAATTTGTGGCTCTATATCAAATAGTCTCTGAGATTGACGGGTACATACAGACGGAGGGACAGACGGATGGACAATAAGATCGGACAAAAAACACCGGAGCTAAAAGCGAGACAATTGAGCTTGACGTTAGTTAGGTCTAAAACCTCTGAAATTACTAAATAATGTGGCCTACTTCCAGGATGAGCCTTTAATGGCTGTTACAAAAACCGGCTACATTCAAATTCTAAACTTCAAAATCAAATTAATGAAAACAAATGAACAGGGTGTTTTGTGGTCGGGGCACTCGACTGCAGCGCGCTTAATTGTTTGTACTGTCTAGTTATCAGCTTCTTAGTCTTGAATCCACAACTTAGGTTTTTTGGGTTGAAAATTGATCCTTGATCTAACAAACTCTGTAGGGTCAACGAAATTTTGCACCTCCTTTCATAGCCCAGCCTTTAATGATGGAATCGCGACGAATATTTCGCAATAAGCATATATAAAGAACCTTCAACTACCGTTGGCCTCCCAGGTCGCCCAACCTTATTAGACCTGATTTTTCATGTTTTCAAATTTACCTTCTTAAATTAGAACCGAAAGTTTGGAAAAGCAATCTATTTCGGATTCCTTCCGCTCGGTTCCTCAACTCCTCTGTCAGTTATAAACAAAATAAGTTTAAAATTTATTGAGCTATAGCTGGCAAGTTTAAAAACAAACAAAATCGAACACCTAAACTTATTAATACTGAGTTTCAGGGCTTTCGACAGCAGTACAGCAGTACATGTACTGTTTTTGCAGATGGACAAGGCGCTGGAATATTGGAATAAATCGAGCGAAGTGTGCCAATGTCACCTTCACGTTAAGGAGAGACGATTGCCACGGAGTCTTCATGGAAGATCATCTTCTTGCTCATCTTCGTGGACACAGGTACCTGGGAGTGTACCTTGACAGGCGCTTGACATTTGGCTTGCATATGTGTAAGCCACTTAACAAAGTCGCTATATGGAAGATAGATGCTTGATTGTGGTGGATGCTAAATAGCAAAAACAAATTGACGTTAAAGAATAAGGTTCACATACACAAGGCAATTATTTCACCAGCTTGGAGATACGGCCTGCAAGTATATGGAATTGCAGCTACAACGCACCTAAACAAGATCCGTGTTCTCCAAGCCAAATTACTGCGGAAACTTTTGGGAGCGCCCTGGTAGATGTGCACGAGAAGAATGGAGAATGAACTTAATGTACCTATAATAGGCGACGTTATTAACAAGCAAGCTGCAGACTATTATCTCGAGAGGCTCAGCGGTCACCCAAATCGGCTAGCGAAGCGAATACTGCGGAAAGAAATCCAGGAGGATCTTTGACGTTTTGGCGAATGCTAATAATTGTTTGGGGGGCCACTTGGGCGCTTCTTTCAAAGAAGCGAACCCTGGGGTGTGCACAAGTGGTGATAAAAACAAAGTCTTAAAAAATATTTCCTTAACTATACCAGCTGTTCCAACAACTCGTGTATTAGTTAAATGGACACTTACAACACTAAAGTTTTTTCTTTCTGATCTAAGAGCTAGTATAGATTAAGATACAATGCTCATGCAAACTTACTCACCCAGTCACCTTCAACAACCTATTGGCGTCAGCTTTAAAGAACCTAGCCATGAAAAAACTTCTCAAATTTTTGCCGTTCTGGTTCGGCGTAAAACTGAACTTCTCTTTCTCTTGTGCTAAAATTAGGAAATGATCCGCGAACCGACCCTTGAACTTTACTTTGGGTTCGCGCCAGTGGACCAAAACTTCTGAAGAAGTTAAGCGGTTTGGTTAGTATCTTTGAGAAGAAAGTGTTGTTGCTTTTGATTTTCGAAAAAAATTTTGCAATTTGGCGCACTGTTTAAAAAATTCACACTCAGCTTCTCATGTCAAGTTTAAATAACTCTTCAATGACGAGTGTCGAAAAAGTTCTTTCCTTATAAATTGCCTGCACTTCAACTGCACCTGCCAACCTCACATCCCCTTGAATATCCTGCATCTAACCAGATGGTCCGTCACCCTGCCTGAAGCGTTTCGCCAAAGGCAGCATGCAAAGAATGCAACTAGGAAATCAAAATGTGCATATGAAAGTAATTTCCACACTAATAGGATACGGAAACTCACTCTGGCGATACGTTGTACGATATCCAACTTTTTTGCCATTGAATCTGACACACCTACATACACTTACATTATGCTAGAGTGAGAGAAAAAGAAAAAGAGAAAAAAAGAGAGAGAGAGCTTTTCGTCATTCAATACATGAGAATGTCGACTCAACTCGACCCGGTCTCGTTGTTCCCCTTGTCCCCAGCCACGTTGAATGTTTCCGTTCGAGTTTCCGTTTGGCATACGTTACCAGTAGTTACCGGTGGCAGCTTTTTTGCCGGTGGGCGAGCCTGAAACAGCTTCTCATATGTCTGCTGTCAAATTTTGAAATTATTCTACTTACTCCACTTCCAAGTAGAGCATGAAATAACCAAAAACGTAACGCCATGCATTTCTCAGGTGAACGAGATAGAGATACAGCTGCAACCAGCAGATACTCCAATACAAGATAAAAAAGCTAAGGCAAGCCAAATGTGGCAGCTGCTTCATTTCATCCTCAATGCAACCACGCTTCGCGGCGCTTCATTGATTTACAGCCACGCCCACCTCACAGCGATCGATGCCGGGCAATTTCATTTTGAGCAAGGTGCAATTTTACTTGCCATTGTCGGAGGTAAGCCTGTCTATAAAAAACCATAAAGGGCAGCCGCCTTTGATTGACCATTGAAATTGCACGTCAGCAGTGCAGGCGGGTCGGAGAAGCACGTGGCATAAGAGTAATGTGCAGCACGTGACAAGGGGAGACACAAATAGCTAACAGAACAGTAGAGTGGGTAGATTCAAGAGAATGCATAGGAAATTTGGACGAAGAAAGTCAACCACTTCGTTCTATGCAATATTATTGAATTTATCAGCGCTGAGCCCTGAGCCTTAAGCTGTATTTACACTTGTCTGATATCTAATAAAGGTTTCTCAAATGAGAAATCATAAAAGTGTAATAGTCACTCTGAGAAGCACAAAAATATACGAGAAGGTGCATGAGATGTAGGCTACCTCAGTAGTCCAATTAGTTTTTTGACAATTGAGATATTTGGCACCCATTTCATTTGAGATATTGACAAGTGAAAATTCAGCATTTTGAATAGTGTTCATGACTTAATGAAGCCCTGCTACCCGTGAAACTGACTCATGAGTTTAGTGCTGATGACTATGCCTAAAGAAAGCCAACATTCTAAAGTACTTGATCGAGCTGGAATCTGGAGTATCTTCTGATTTCCTGAGAATGCCAGATAATTACTTCTTATTGCAACAAAAGACAGTTAGACCCTGAAAATTCTGTCAGCTCAGAGCTAGAGCTCGATGAACTATCCGATTGTTTCGAAAAATATGTGACTATTGAAACTATAACACAGACCCCGAAGATCTGCTGTACAACCTGCTGATTGTTGTTCCAAAACCGCACTAGCACTTTTGCTTCTTCATTTTATTGAAAAATCTAGGTTTTCAAAACTTAATTAGGTGGAGTGGCTGCAACGTTATTGTGTTTGCAGGATGTTCCAACAAAAGTGCCAACAAAAGGTACACGATCGCATGGCTGAGCGAAGTGTGGATCTAAAAGGCGACTGCCATCGGTCTTAAACAGGCGATGGTCTCAAAAGGAAAAAGAGGAAAAAGAGGAAGCCAAATGCTATTCTGAATATGCCTTTATGCCAACATTTTACAATTCTTGTAGTCACTACCTACTCTATCCCACAGAAGATTCTCTCACATTTACGAATGTATCCTTCATGTGCCTTGAACCACAGAATATTCATATTTAGAATGGTCGTGCTCATCAAAATGCAACCAACTTTATTTTCGCGCTTCATGATGCTGGGGGCTTTCAGCAAAGATATTTTTAGAATACGGGAATGCCATTTGGGAGAGCTCATAGCATTAAAGCAAGAGAGAAAGAGAGCAGTGGGATAGGCACAAAAGTTTGTCCGTCCGTCTGTATGAAAGCGTCTATCTCAGAGACTTAAAAAATAGAGCCACAGCTTTGTTCATAAAGGTAGGTGTATACCGAGCGCACATCAAGTTTGTTCCAGATTCCCCTTTCAAGCACTACATTTCATCTTTCAGAAGGCCGAGATGTCAATGGTTCCGGACGTCCGACCGAAGGAATCATTGCTAAAGTCAAAAAAGTATTAATGACCAATCGTCGAAATGCATATCGATTGGCTCGTGCCATTCAATTTAATCCAAAGATTTGGGTATACAACGGGTCACCGCTAAATTCGACCAACATTGGTCGCTGTTCGCGACTACCCAAATTTGCTCCAGACTGTCATAACTTTCTTGTTCAGAATCTGACCAAAGTATCTTTTGCCTTGCTTTTGAATACCAAAAAACCGCGATATTTAAGAATTTATTTGATCATTAGATTTCGAAGAAATTTCGTGGAATAGTTGGATGTTTGCCCCCGAAGGTTTCAAAGTGAAAGGAATGGGCGGTGGCGGTACAACGTATAGTAAGAGCCGGGTGTGGTTCAGCAGGTAGTGTGTGTGCCAGCGCTGTGCCCTGTGGTTCGATCCTGCCGTCGGACATTTAATGAAAAACTTAATTCTTTCAAAACTTAGACTCTCTGAATGCCTTCACTAGCTTTTGGAGTCAGCTTTGAAGTAATTGGCCATGAGAAAGCTTTTCAAACTTAGCCGATCGGAATCGGCTACAGGGTCCGTTGGTCCCCTTTTCTTATCCAAAATTTAGAAGCACACAAGCCAATAGATTGAGAGGAGCTCAACTTGGCCCTTTGGGGCTGTGAAAAGCCAAGAATTTATGCAGATTAAAATGCATTCGTTGGTAAATGCAAGATAATGAGTAATTTGAGTTTTTGAAACATGTCAATTGTATCCTATTGGAGGTATAGATTGGCTGGTTCTTCGACTGTGGACCTGGCAACTTTCTTAGGTGTTGTCGCCTACTGCTTTAATTGGGACAACCAAAGCATTGAGAGGTAAAAACATTTCGGCTATGCTGAAGTTGGGTTCGCCTGTTTGTTGTGGAGCCGAATTGGATTACCCTTTAAGTAATTTGACATCTAGTTTACTTGTCTGCAACCTTGTCATTTATTTCGAATTTAAATTTTGATTGTGAAATAGTCTTATTTGTGTGTTATATCTACACACAGGTAGGCACCCCATATTTAATACAACAAAAAAGACACTTTAAGCTGACACTTAGCTCGATTTCTTCAGTTGGCAAACGAAATTGTTCAATTGTTCCTTTCAAACCATGACACAATGAATAGAAGGTAGTGCAATCCCTTGCTCTATTGCGCATGCGTTTATTTGTCAGTCTGTGACGTCATTTGACAGATGAGTCTAAGGTTGGGTTCTTAAAAATTTGATTTTTGATATTGAATTGTGGCTTTGGACTTCACTTCAAAATCAATGTGAAGTGTTCCATGCCCTGGTGACTAGGAGTTGGACGCCATTGAAAACTTTGCAGGCCACATTTGCAACCGACTTAAGCAAATTATTGATGCAGAGCCCACCGTAATAGAGCCCTCATTTACTTGAATGACCACCTAAGCGAAGACCTCTGCAATTCTAAAAAATTTATTTACAAAATAACATTGCTGGAGGAGATTTACAAAGAACTAAATGAAGACACACTAATGTGCATTGATAAATAATTGAAGAAACATCTGGAACTGGCAGAAGAAATAGATTGCGGTGGACAACCAAACTGCAATTTTTTTGCAGCCGGATGTTATTTAATATGCGTAAACTCAACTAAGAAATAATTCAAAACAAGTCATCAGTGTCCAATAAATTACATATATCTGTAAATTAATTTGTTTGTTAATTTGTGTTTCCGAAATAAAACGATAACTTTAACATAAATTCTTTCTTTCATTCTTTGAAACTGTTATCGTATGACAACATCGTGTGTCTCTCGTCTAGATGACATCGCTGCAGAACTTCCTGGAGGAGCCAAACTAGTTGCAGATACCTTTAAAGAACTAATGTATGCGGTTAGATGCCACACATGCCTACTGCACTAAGTGGAATCTGAAAATCAATTGTACAAAGTCAAAAGTACTGATAATAAAATAGGGGAAGACAAGCTCGCACTGAAATATGGAACCTGGATGGCGAACCACTCGAAATTGTTAAATCATTCAAGTACCTGGGAGTAGCCCTAACTAAAGACATGAGCTTCAAAAAACACTCTGCTTTTAAGTTAAAGGACTCCCGATCTGCAATAGGAAGTACATGGTCTCATTTCTGAAGCGAAAATATGTAGGCCCCAGAACAAAATACAAAATATACCAAGCTACATCACGTGCTATGCTGCCCAGCTATGTAAAAAAGATATTTGACCACAAATATCCCCAAAATGTCGCAAAGTACTTACTTGCTACAGAAACTCAATGTTTTCAACAGTGGAATAGCCCGGCGCACGAGTATAACGCGGAGCCAACACTTGGATATCGAAGCCAATGGGAGAAACAACAATGCGAGATTATCAGAAGTATAGAAGTCACAAAGCGGCTCAGGTGGGAGACTGAAGCAAGAAAAATCGCAACTAAAAACTCCAACTCGAAGCTCAACTACTATATGATAGAGAATTATTATTTTCAAGACAGATTTGGGACATTCATGATATCAAATATCTTCGAAATGCTGAGTCTGAACACAAGCCTCACCATCAAAATGAAGACATCATGTTCAATCTTTGGGATTTGCAAGAACGATAGGATATTGAGCATTTTGTAGCCAGATGCCCTCTCCTTAAGGAAATCAGATCTGGCATGCTTGGGAAGCCACGGCTTACTGAAGAGGAATGTCGCGCTCTATTGAACGGCTGCAGCTGGCCTGGGCTTGCGTCTTTTATAAGTCAAGCCTTAGAAAAGATAATCTTAGAGGATTTTTAATTTAAAAACTAGTTTTTATAAAATCTTATGTTGCCTTTATTGTATAAATGTCAACGTAGAGCTTGTTAAAAGTAAAATTCAAATGTTTACAGTTTTCTTTCCATTTCACGATCGCTATACTCTTAAAAGTCTTTTATAGTTCTAATATCGTCTCTGACTACAACAGGCTGTGAACAGGAAAATAAAATTCCCCCACCGAGTCGGAGTCGTTATAAGCTTATTTTGTAATTTTTTGTTGACTATCTTTGTTAGGCATCCATAGTTGATAAGCCTTTTTATAACGTGATAAAAATGTAACCTACTTTTGGAAAGATTTTTATATAAATACATACATATGTAGTATCGAAACGGCTTTAAGCATACGGCGGACTGCCAAGCTTACAATAAGCCACAATAAACGTACTACTAATTACTGTATACTACTTCTAGTTTAATAATCCTTAGACGTTAGTTAATTACCTGACCTAATAGATTCGGAAACTTTGTCCCATTCTAGGCAATGTTTTTATTGGGTCTGGTGACGCCAGACTATTGCGCCGGAGTCTCCCATTGGGACAAGTCCACCTTGGTGAGGGTCGAGGTCTGTCTTATAGCTATTGGGATATCTGGGACACAGCACCCGATAAATTATGTTACTCCACGCAGAGAGAGGGTTCCGAAAGGAGCTCGGTGGGCTCCACCTTTTTTAAGCTCCGACAGGGTTGTTAGGTCGTCTTGAAGGGCTAACTCCATTCATGTCCCTTGCGGTACACTGAAAGTTCACAAAAAACGCCACATTTCAATAAGAGTTATTTCAATTGAAAGGTGATTAAATATCAAGTCTTTGAAATATATTTTCTCGCTTTTCGCCTAACAAGCACTTCCCAATTCAACTCAATCCACCCTCTTTCCCGTTCTACAACCGTCTAAGTCACTTTGTCAATTGCTGATGCTAATCTTCCTGCGGGTTGACACTTAAATAAGTCAAAATATTTGGCTGGCAAGAAGCAAGAGTCAACTTTCCAAATTTAGTTTGTGTAATCGAGATGCGAAATGAGTTTCACAGATAAGGCGAACAATGGCAGCAACAACAACAACTGAGGGAAATCCGTTTTCAGTTATTGCCAAAAGCATGAAAAATTAAGCTGGTTTTAAGCGTGCCCCAGAGACAAGTTTCCTCACATCTTTAGTGTGCATACATCTCCGCATTGTTGTTGCTCTTATGTTGTTAGACAATAGTGCGAAGATTTACATACAACCAAGTCCCGCTCCCGGCACGTGTGCCCCTCTACATAATAAGCATGAGACTTTGGGACTGCCAACTACGCGCGCAACCAAGTTGAAGTGGCAAACAAACAATAAAGCTCAGCTAAAGTCAAGGCGCTGCAAACTATGCCATGCCAAATCAGACCCCAGAGTGCAACGCGCAAGCAAATTACATTTGCGGGGGGGCGAGCTACTGCCTCTTGACGTCATTTACTCCCGCATATGTAGCAGAACTATGATATGACACAGCTGTGACGGATCTAATGACATCAGTGAAGAAATGTTGCATCAACTTCCAGTGGATTAGGGGAAGGATAGCGGACTGACGCAGCAAATAAATATTTACACAACTCACTTGGGCCAACAGTAGTCAGCGCAAACAAACAAACTCGAACAGCGATAGATGTAGTTAAAT
Organism: Lordiphosa andalusiaca; assembly: GCA_035044965.1. Classification (NCBI taxonomy): domain Eukaryota; kingdom Metazoa; phylum Arthropoda; class Insecta; order Diptera; family Drosophilidae; genus Lordiphosa; species Lordiphosa andalusiaca. The sequence goes on from JAWNNM010000277.1 coordinate 188,961, forward strand.
AGCTCAAGTTTTGCGTGAGCATACTTGCCGGGGCACCGAGCATTCTGCGCCAAGTGTTGACGCAAGCAAGTTAATGAGTTGCCTGCCACACATATGCGAATTTCAATAAGACTGCGATTGCCCAGCGAGTTGGAGAGGGAGAAGGTGAGATGAGCTGGATTGATGCGACGCAGAATAAAATTTCACAAATTACTTTTCTATCTAAGTTATTCACGAAGTAGAAGGAGCTATAAAATGTTTGCCCTGGTTTTTATAAGAATTTCCTAAGGAAATATAGTTGGCTTTATAAACACACACACAAAAATTGTACAACGAAAATACATAAGATCAATATTATCAACTGAAATCAGCTGATGATTTTAAGTAAAATCATTTCAAAAAGTTTTGATAGGCAAGGTAGTAGACTATTGGGTCTGCATGGTGACGCTTGTGGACTTCTTCCATTGGGTTGGGAAGTATCCACATCGCAGTACCGCATTGAAAAGTCTTGAGATTTTTGTAATGGCAGGACTTGAAAGTCATGTCCTGGCGCTTTTCTGGGCTGTAGTTCCCCGAAAGCTTTTTTTATTTCAAGTGATTGAACTTTGATTGGGTCAGTTTGTGCTGCGGTGGGAACCAATAGAAGTGCATAGCCATTAGCTGGTGGATTTGGCTGGAAGACATTTCTAAGGTGAAGTTCAAAGTCATTTGCCTTATCTTCGTCACAGCGGGCACAACTTCCACTCTGGTCCCTTAAAGGCGTGTCTACCTTTACAGGTGGCTTTATGCTTGCATGTGCTCTCCATAGGGGAAATTTGGTGCTTGTCGGCGATAGTTTTTCTGTAAAACGGCTATGGGCTAGCTGCTCTTCGAATGCTTTGCAAAGAACGCGTTCCGCAAGTCTCAGACGATTGTTTGACGCAGGCGACCCATAGTGCTGCCATTCTCTTCTTGCACCCCGCTTTTCAGACACCAGCCGGTCTCCCAACCTGTACTTGAACTTGTCGTTCCGTCATCCTGATCACTGTAATGTGTCTAAAACAGAATTGGCTATCCAAAAAGCTGTCACCTACGTGAGCACACTCTCTGCCATATAAAGAAATGTATTTGATTACTCGTTAAGTCAAGCAGCTCTAAAGGCACTTAACTCATACAAACTGAATGTACCCTTTCCCAAAACGAGATTGGTCGACCCTTCAGTTTTCATGGGTGCCAGAAGAACTGAAAAGGAAAAAAATTTGGCTTTGCGCAGCTCTCAATCTCTTGGATTTTGTGATTCTTATTTACTTTTAACGTAAACTTTTAACATTTAAAAGTTTATGTAAAAATAGTTTAGTTTAGTTTATTAGATTTAACAGTCTGACACGAAAAGTTAAAAGCTTAAAATATTTTGATAGTCACTCAAATAGATCAATTAATAATAAACATTGCAAACGTTAAATAAGGTTTTAGTAAGACTTAGATTAGTAAACAGTAATACAGAAACTTGATCATTTGATGATAAACCATTTAGCTTGATATCAGTTAGAATTGAATAATTATTTAAATTCAAAAGAAAGAATACTTAAGACTACAAATAGAACACAAATAACTTAAAAAATTAAAAGACATAATACTTTTGTGTGGAGTGTAGTTGACCTAAATGCTTGGCCTTAAACTGAGATGAGCTTGTTTTGGTTTTCATACTCTGTACCGTAGGTAAATGGAGTATTATAAGTTTGTGTAACAGCCAGAAGGAAGCATGTCCGACCCTATATATATATTCTCTATATATTCTTGATCAGCATCAACAGACGAGTCATGTCCGTCTGTCTGTCCGTATAAACGCACAGATCTCAGAGATGGTAAGAGATAGAGTTTTGACATGGTGAAAATCGGATGAACGGTTGTCGAGTTATGATCAAAAGACTGTTCGCTGCTGCAGCGCAGTAGCAGTGCTGCTTTCAGCTGCCACTGCAGCATCAATATTTATGCTGAGCGTGTAATTTCGTTGGTACAGAGTATGTTATAGTCGGGCATGACCGACTTTCTTTCTTGTTAAAATATGAGGAAGTTGGTGCCAGAGCCGAACGTCATGGGGACTTAAAGCTTACTAACCTGATCTTGATACAAACTAAATTTCTCTTCTTTGTGACGTACCAACAATGAGTATAGGTACGATGGTTCCTTTGTATTAATAATTTTGTGAAGCATGGTGAGGACCCCAAAGGATATCCACGATTTTAAGTTAAGATTATTAGATTGGTTTGCAAATTCAGTAATTGGGTTCCTCGGTCTATCACCATTATGTTGGCAATTGTTGCGTGACCGAAACTTTAAACAAATTTGATCTGCGTGCAGATCTGTGATCTAGGTATTCATAAAGACAGACAGAGGGACAGACGTTCAGACGGAAAGCGTTAGATTGGCTCGACTGTCTATGCTGTCTAGTCTAGAATGTATATTCTTTAGTGGGTGGAGATATTTGCATTTCCCAGTCACCTGTAAAACTTGAGGAGCGGACAGTGGTTTCGGCCAGCGGTCGGCTCGTAAATATCTAAGTAGCTGAATGTG
>JAWNNM010000281.1:0-27522 GCA_035044965.1 Lordiphosa andalusiaca
CGTATTTGCTATAAAAGCTACCTTTCCCAAGTTCAAAGTAACTTCTGTAACGATCCTAAGAGTTTTTATCAATTTGTTAATACCAAACGACGCTTTACCTTCTTCTCTTTACTACAAACATGAAACTGCCTCGTCTGACATTGGTATTGCAAATCTCTTTGCAAAATTCTTTCAATAAACTTATTCGTCGTCAGATGCCTGCAATGGTTATTCTTACCCTATTTCTTCATATGATTTCATAAGCTGTCCCTCGATTTCAATTTCTTCTGTCCTAAATGGTTTACTCTCATTAAAATTTAACCTTTTTCCTGGCCCGGATAATGTACCTTCGTGCATCTTAAAGCAATGCGCAACCTCGCTTGCCCATCCTATTCACATCTTATTCACCAAATCACTTGAGCAGTATAATTTCCCTACTTCTTGGAAAGAATCTTTTATTATTCCCTTACACAAAAAGGGAAACAATTATATCCAGTCAGTCAATTATAACCAGTCAGCTTCAACACTCTTGTTTCCCTTTTATCTCACCGATCCAGCACGGGTTTATCAAAAATAGATCCATCACTACAAATTTACTGGAATTTACTTTTACAGTAATTGAAGGATTTACTGAAGGCAAGCAAACCGATGTTATTTTCACGGATTTTAGTAAGGCTTTCGACAGTGTCTCTCATTGTATTTTGATTTTGAAACTGCGTTTGCTGGGATTTCCATTGGTCCTTCTTAATTGGATCTCATCTTATCTACAGTCTAGAACTCAGAAAGTTGTATTTAATAATTGTACCCCTTATCCAGTATCTGTGACCTCTGGAGTTCCACAGGGCAGTCATCTTGGAAAACTTATTTTTGTGCTATTCATTAACGACCTGCCTAATGTATTTAAGCATTCTAGTGCACTTATGTACGCAGACGACTTAAAAATATTCCTGAGCCACAATTCGCCCAACGATTCTGCTTTGCTTCAGGTTGATTTCAACTCCATATATTTGTGGTGCTCTAACAATCTATTGCATTTTAGCAGGGACAAGTGTAAGTCTATGACGTTTTATCGTAGAACCCCCCTTTTGAATAAGTACTTATTGAATTCTTATCAGCTTGAACAGGTCGAATCTTTTCATGATCTTGGTATTACCCTTGATCATAAGTTATCTTTTAGCATTCACATTGAACTTTCTGTGAATAAAGCCATGGGTTTGCTAGGTTTTATTAAACGCTGGTCTAAAGAGTTTAATGATCCCTACACGACTAAGATTTTATATACATCCTTAGTGAGCCCTATCTTGGAGTTTGGGTCGTGTATTTGGAACCCCAAATCATTAACCCTCTGTAAGCGCATTGAATCTGTCAAGAAGCAGTTCCTTTTGTTTGTCCTTCGCAACTTGAGTTGAGACCCACAATTGAGGCTACCCCCTTATTTATCCAGACTAAAGCTTTTAGATTTACCGACTCTTGAACATAGACGCACTATGTTGGGTATAATGTTTCTGCACAAACTTATAAAGGGTAACATCGACGCAGAGTACCTGTTTGGGTGAGTGAACTACAATTTCCCATCAAGACAAACACGGAACTTTATACCTTTGAGGCTTCTTTTGGCTTCTTCATTATATGCCTCCAATTGTCCGTTTCGCACTCTGTGATTATAATAAGATCTGTCCTCTTCTCAGTGGTAACATTTCTGATGAAGGCCTAAGGTCTTTTATTCTTTTCAATCTTGCCCTTACTTAGCTTTCAATACTCTTTCTTTTTGTTACCTTCCTTCTGATCACCAATGCTGCGAGCAGAGGCGTAGCTGGTCATTACGACAAATAAAGAACCCCCAACGGATCAGAAGGATTTTAATTTAATCTTTGTTTTCCTTTTTACTTTTTTTCCATTTTAAGTTATATTATATTGTAACTGTGTCCAGTAGACGTTGTTGCAATTAAAATGAATAATAATAATAATAAAAATAATCATCAAAATATGTCCATATTTTTCCATGTTACGTGCAGATTTAGGTGACATATTTGCAATTTGATCTCACACTTTGGATGATACTCCCTCCCAAGGCTAAGAAATGGTGCCTGTATTGGCAATTTTTGAAAAATTCGGGTAAGTAGAGTATTATTCATGTTACCACTAATCCATAACGCCCATTTTCATCAACATATGTCCATATTTTTCCATGTTACGTGCAGATTTAGGTGACATATTTGCAATTTGATCTCACACTTTGGATGATACTCCCTCCCAAGGCTAAGAAATGGTGCCTGTATTGGCAGTTTTTGAAAAATTCGGGTAAGTAGAGTATTATTCATGTTACCACTAATCCATAACGCCCATTTTCATCAAAATATGTCCATATTTTTCCATGTTACGTGCAGATTTAGGTGACATATTTGCAATTTGATCTCACACTTTGGATGATACTCCCTCCCAAGGCTAAGAAATTCTACCTGTATTGGCAATTTTGGAAAAATTCGGGTAAGTAGAGTATTATTCATATTACCACCAATCCATAACGCTCATTTTCATCAACATATGTCCATATTTTTCCTTGATGCGTGCAGATGTAGGTGACATTTTCGCAATTTGATCTCCCACTTTGGATGATACTCCCTCCCAAGGCTAAGAAATGGTGCCTGTATTGGCAGTTTTTGAAAAATTCGGGTAAGTAGAGTATTATTCATGTTACCACTAATCCATAACGCCCATTTTCATCAAAATATGTCCATATTTTTCCATGTTACGTGCAGATTTAGGTGACATATTTGCAATTTGATCCTCACACTTTGGATGATACTCCCTCCCAAGGCTAAGAAATGGTGCCTGTATTGGCAATTTTTGAAAAATTCGGGTAAGTAGAGTATTATTCATGTTACCACCTATCCATAACGCCCATTTTCATCAACATATGTCCATATTTTTCCTTGATGCGTGCAGATTTAGGTGACATATTTGCAATTTGATCTCACACTTTGGATGATACTCCCTCCCAAGGCTAAGAAATGGTGCCTGTATTGGCAATTTTTGAAAAATTCGGGTAAGTAGAGTATTATTCATGTTACCACTAATCCATAACGCCCATTTTCATCAACATATGTCCATATTTTTCCATGTTACGTGCAGATTTAGGTGACATATTTGCAATTTGATCTCACACTTTGGATGATACTCCCTCCCAAGGCTAAGAAATGGTGCCTGTATTGGCAGTTTTTGAAAAATTCGGGTAAGTAGAGTATTATTCATGTTACCACTAATCCATAACGCCCATTTTCATCAAAATATGTCCATATTTTTCCATGTTACGTGCAGATTTAGGTGACATATTTGCAATTTGATCTCACACTTTGGATGATACTCCCTCCCAAGGCTAAGAAATTTTACCTGTATTGGCAATTTTGGAAAAATTCGGGTAAGTAGAGTATTATTCATGATACCACCTATCCATAACGCCCATTTTCATCAACATATGTCCATATTTTTCCATGTTGCGTGCAGATTTAGGTGACATATTTGCAATTTGATCTCACACTTTGGATGATACTCCCTCCCAAGGCTAAGAAATGGTGCCTGTATTGGCAATTTTGGAAAAATTCGGGTAAGTAGAGTATTATTCATGTTACCACTAATCCATAACGCCCATTTTCATCAACATATGTCCATATTTTTCCTTGATGCGTGCAGATTTAGGTGACATATTTGCAATTTGATCTCCCACTTTGGATGATACTCCCTCCCAAGGCTAAGAAATGGTGCCTGTATTGGCAGTTTTTGAAAAATTCGGGTAAGTAGAGTATTATTCATGATACCACTAATCCATAACGCCCATTTTCATCAACATATGTCCATATTTTTCCATGTTACGTGCAGATTTAGGTGACATATTTGCAATTTGATCTCACACTTTGGATGATACTCCCTCCCAAGGCTAAGAAATTCTACCTGTATTGGCAATTTTTGAAAAATTCGGGTAAGTAGAGTATTATTCATATTACCACCAATCCATAACGCTCATTTTCATCAACATATGTCGATATTTTTCCTTGATGCGTGCAGATGTAGAGTGACATTTTCGCAATTTGATCTCCCACTTTGGATGATACTCCCTCCCAAGGCTAAGAAATGGTGCCTGTATTGGCAGTTTTTGAAAAATTCGGGTAAGTAGAGTATTATTCATGTTACCACTAATCCATAACGCCCATTTTCATCAAAATATGTCCATATTTTTCCATGTTACGTGCAGATTTAGGTGACATATTTGCAATTTGATCTCACACTTTGGATGATACTCCCTCCCAAGGCTAAGAAATGGTGCCTGTATTGGCAGTTTTTGAAAAATTCGGGTAAGTAGAGTATTATTCATGTTACCACTAATCCATAACGCCCATTTTCATCAAAATATGTCCATATTTTTCCATGTTACGTGCAGATTTAGGTGACATATTTGCAATTTGATCTCACACTTTGGATGATACTCCCTCCCAAGGCTAAGAAATTTTACCTGTATTGGCAATTTTGGAAAAATTCGGGTAAGTAGAGTATTATTCATGATACCACCTATCCATAACGCCCATTTTCATCAACATATGTCCATATTTTTCCTTGATGCGTGCAGATTAGGTGACATATTTGCAATTTGATCTCACACTTTGGATGATACTCCCTCCCAAGGCTAAGAAATGGTGCCTGTATTGGCAGTTTTTGAAAAATTCGGGTAAGTAGAGTATTATTCATGTTACCACTAATCCATAACGCCCATTTTCATCAAAATATGTCCATATTTTTCCATGTTACGTGCAGATTTAGGTGACATATTTGCAATTTGATCTCACACTTTGGATGATACTCCCTCCCAAGGCTAAGAAATGGTGCCTGTATTGGCAGTTTTTGAAAAATTCGGGTAAGTAGAGTATTATTCATGTTACCACTAATCCATAACGCCCATTTTCATCAAAATATGTCCATATTTTTCCATGTTACGTGCAGATTTAGGTGACATATTTGCAATTTGATCTCACACTTTGGATGATACTCCCTCCCAAGGCTAAGAAATGGTGCCTGTATTGGCAGTTTTTGAAAAATTCGGGTAAGTAGAGTATTATTCATGTTACCACTAATCCATAACGCCCATTTTCATCAAAATATGTCCATATTTTTCCATGTTACGTGCAGATTTAGGTGACATATTTGCAATTTGATCTCACACTTTGGATGATACTCCCTCCCAAGGCTAAGAAATGGTACCTGTATTGGCAATTTTGGAAAAATTCGGGTAAGTAGAGTATTATTCATGATTACCACCTATCCATAACGCCCATTTTCATCAACATATGTCCATATTTTTCCTTGATGCGTGCAGATTTAGGTGACATATTTGCAATTTGATCTCACACTTTGGATGATACTCCCTCCCAAGGCTAAGAAATGGTGCCTGTATTGGCAGTTTTTGAAAAATTCGGGTAAGTAGAGTATTATTCATGTTACCACTAATCCATAACGCCCATTTTCATCAAAATATGTCCATATTTTTCCATGTTACGTGCAGATTTAGGTGACATATTTGCAATTTGATCTCACACTTTGGATGATACTCCCTCCCAAGGCTAAGAAATGGTGCCTGTATTGGCAATTTTTGAAAAATTCGGGTAAGTAGAGTATTATTCATGTTACCACCAATCCATAACGCCCATTTTCATCAACATATGTCCATATTTTTCCATGTTACGTGCAGATTTAGGTGACATATTTGCAATTTGATCTCCCACTTTGGATGATACTCCCTCCCAAGGCTAAGAAATGGTGCCTGTATTGGCAGTTTTTGAAAAATTCGGGTAAGTAGAGTATTATTCATGTTACCACTAATCCATAACGCCCATTTTCATCAAAATATGTCCATATTTTTCCATGTTACGTGCAGATTTAGGTGACATATTTGCAATTTGATCTCCCACTTTGGATGATACTCCCTCCCAAGGCTAAGAAATGGTGCCTGTATTGGCAGTTTTTGAAAAATTCGGGTAAGTAGAGTATTATTCATGATACCACCTATCCATAACGCCCATTTTCATCAACATATGTCCATATTTTTCCATGTTACGTGCAGATTTAGGTGACATATTTGCAATTTGATCTCCCACTTTGGATGATACTCCCTCCCAAGGCTAAGAAATGGTGCCTGTATTGGCAGTTTTTGAAAAATTCGGGTAAGTAGAGTATTATCAAAGAAACTACAGTAGATAAAAGCGACACAAATATGAATTTGCCTTCACTTATTTTTTCGCGTTTCATGATGCCGGGGGAAAGCACGAAGGGGGTTGGCTGATGCCTGCGAGATACTCACTTGAGAGATCTCAAAGCAACAAAGTGGTTGCTGCTTCTATTTTTAGATTGCGAGAGAGTGCCATAAAATCCAGAGAGCGACATTATACAAATTGTGCTCTCAGGCTCTCTGGCACTTTGGCCAGCGGTGGTAGCTCTGCTTTGAAGAAATCAAATTTTGGAATTTTATTATTTTTTTAAATTTTTTTTTATTATTTATTTATTTATTAATGGTCGACAAACAAAGGCTGTCAACAAATTTGTAAGCACGTTATAAAAAGGCTTATTTACTAAGCAGGCATGAAAAGAAAGCCTAACAAAATTACAAAATAAACTAATAACGACTCCGACTCGGTGGGGAATTTTTATTTGCCGGTCCGGCCAGCTATGCCCCGATTCACAGCCTGTTGTGGTCAGAGGCGATATTAGAGCTAGCACAACCATTTAACAAATATACAGGCCTGTTCAGTTTTTCACTTACATTAAATTATCTCTATTTTGACTTGGCTACATGTTCTGGTTTTCATAATTTGATTAAATTACTCGATTTGAATTCCCATTGCTTGGAGCATGTGAGCTCAGATGTAAGTTAGTAATTTTCATTAAGTGCTATTAAAATAAAGCGAGATATTAAACAGCTATATTAAGCTATTGCAGAGTTTGTATTTTGATTGTTGCATCCAACTGATTAAGTTCAGCGAGTTGTTATAAGAAAAACAAATTGGAAATGAAACAGTCAAATTGCAAGTCGAATACCAGAACAGCGAACACAACATCGTTCGAATTTAATTTCATTTGACGTTTAATAAATTATGTGAAGCCCGGAACAGGCCTGTAGAGATGTGAAGAGGTAAGAAAAAAAGAATAAGAAAATGCAGGCTTACAAATACATAGAGGAAACAAGTAAGGGCGCTGCAGTCGAGTTTCCCGACCACAAAATACCCTGCTCATTTGTTTTCATTTAATTGTTTTTGAATTTCATAAAATTATCCCAAATGTAGGCAACACTTTTTTCTAGTCCTGACCAACAAGTAGGGGGGTCCTCTTATCAGCTCAACTGTTTCGCTTATAACTCCGGTGTTTTTTGACCGATCTGATTGTACTTTTCAGAATAGATAGATATTGGGCCTAGCTTGATGTATACTAAACCACGAGGCTCTAACTTGAAAATTGTGGATCTGACGCCTATTTAGGTCTAGGATTTCTAGAGGAGGTCTAGGTTTTTTGGGGATAAAAGGGGGACGGGGTGGAATTTTTCAAATCTGAAACAAAATTGATCTGCGTACAGCATAAATCTACCTTCGTGCAAAAATTTGTGGCTCTATCTCTTATAGTCTCTGAGATCGATGCGTTCATACAGACAGACAGACGGACAGACGGACGGACGGACGGACGGACAGACGGACAGACGGACAGACGGACAGACGGACATGGCTATATCGACTCGGCTGTTCATGCTGATCAAGAATATATATACTTTATGGGGTCGGAAAATTTTCCTTCTCCCTGTTACATACATTCGCACAACTTCATGATCCCCCTTTTCCCATTTTCAATGGGAACAGGGTATAAAAAGGCATAAAACTATAATTAAAGATAAAATGGAGGAGTGAACAAAAAAAAAAAAATAGAAAATTACAAATTAAAAATATATTAAAATAAAACTAAAAGTATAACCGAAAAATCTCTGACCCGTTGGGGGAAGATTTATTAGCCAGTCCGGCAAGCTATGCCCCTATTCACATCTGGGAGTGGTCAGAGATTTTCACGGAGATAAGTGTAAAGGGACGTTTTTAAGGAGAAGAGAGAGAGATATGTTGAGAGGAGGTGATAAAGATCGTTGTAGTCTTGACATAAAACCCGAAATCGATTATGCTGGGCAAAATCAGTTGTGCATCTAGACAAGATTAAAGGAAAAAAGGTTCTGGTTGGCCTAGAAGGAACAGAGAAGTTAAGGCGACGTAAGAGTTCAGAAGAATCTACATCACCGATAATTAACTTGTGAAGAAATGAAACACCTAAGACACCTAAGGTTAGCTAGCGAAGGAACGTCTATAAGCAAGAGTCTTCTGGAGTACGATGGCAAACGGAGGTTAGGGTCCCAATTTAGGCCACGAAGGGAAAAAAGCAAAAATTGTTTCTGAACTGATTCAATACGATCAACATGCTTTTTATACTGCGGACACCATACGGATGAACAGTATTCAAGCACGGGACGGACTAAAGCTGTATAAAGAAGTTTAGTGGTGTAGGGATCATTAAACTCCTTTGACCAACGTTTAATGAATCCAAGTACACCATTCGCTTTGTTAACTATAGTGGAGATATGGTGATTCAAACTCAATTTGGGGTCAAACAGAATTCCAAGATCAACGACAGACGAAATACGTTGCAACGGTTCATTACCAATCGTATAGGAAACCATAAATGGTTTGCATCGATGGAATGTCATAAACATGCACTTGGAGCAATTCAGATGCAAATGATTTACCAAGCACCAAGATTGCAAGGAGTTAAGATCATCTTGCAATCCAATAGAATGAATCGGGTTGTTGAAAGATAGAATAAGTTTAACGTCATCGGCATACATGAGTATCCGAGAATATGATAATATTGTAGGAAGATCATTGATAAATAGAGCAAAGGACAGAGGACCCAGGTGGCTACCTTGAGGTACACCAGAGGTTACAGACACAGGTTTTGAAGTGTTAGAACGAAGCAGAACTTTTTGAGTTCTATCTTTAAATAGGACGGAGCCCAAAGCAGAAAAGAAGAGGGAAATCCTAATCGATCGAGCTTAAAGAGGAGACGATCATGGTTGACAGAGTCAAAGGCTTTGCTAAAGTCGGTATAAATGACATCAGTTTGCCTTTTCACAAGGAATCCATCATTAACTAACGAAGTAAATTCGAGCAAATTGGTCGTTGTTGACCGACGCTTTATGAAACCATGCTGGAAAGGTGACAAAATAGATCTACAGTAATGCTGCAATGTGGAGGTTATAATCTCTTCAAACAATTTCGGAATAGCAATGCCTCTGTAATTTGAAATATCCGACTTCCCACCCTTTTTATGGAGAGGAATAATGTAAGATTCTTTCCAAAGAGATCGGAAGACAGACGACTTGAGTGATAGATTGAAAAGCTTTAGCAATGGTTGGCATAAAGAACTAGAACACTCTTTGAGCACACAGCTAGGAATGTTGTCAGGCCCGGGAGAAAATGAGGATTTTAAAAATGAAAGAAGAGAAGTTTCGGAAATTTCGGGATCACATATAGAGTTGGAAGAAGTAATGTTATAAGGATAAGAAGTGTTCGCATATTGGGCAGAGGAATAAGTTGACTGGAAGAAATCAGCGAATAATTCAACAGCTGTGGAATCATTGCCAGCCTTTATGTTACCCAGAAAAAGGGGGAAGGTAAAGAAGAAGATCTTCGCTTAGAGTTCACAAAGCTTTGGAATTGCTTTGGATCCTGTGCGAATTGAATTTTGCACCTAGCAAGATAATTGTTATTGCACTCGGAGTTAAAAAGTGTCAAGTTAGATTTTGCTATTGAATATTTAGAAAAATCAATCGCAGAACCAGTACGTTTATACTTTTTGAAGCATCTAGACTTAATATTTTTCAAATTTGATAACCTAGGACAGTACCAGGGGGGATTAAGTGACGCGGTGGAAGCGACGCTATTAGGAATGCAGATATCTAAGAGAGAATTAATAGACTCGTAGAAAAAGGTAAGAGCAAAATCCAAATCAACCGCATTGAACAATGGAGACCAGTCTGATGCACAAATTCTATGATGAACCGCGAGACCGGCAACATGCCGCTCCGCTCCAAAAAAAAACTTTGCTAAATCTGGCTTAAAATGCTGCGTGCAGAAATGCAAAAAATCAAAAAGAAATTACCCAAACCTAAAATTTTTCAAATTTCCATCGGCTGACCTAATTTTAGGGCAAATATGGAGGGAAAAATGTCGCATTAGTATTGGGGATTACAACAAAACTTTGAAAATTAGCGAAAACCATTTTTCAAATACATACATAGGCAAGCGATTTTTAAAAAACGATGCCATTCCAACAATGGATCTGGATGAGTTTGACGAGTTGGAAAATAAAACCGCAGATTTTGAAGAAACACAGTATATTGCTGATGAACATATTGTTGATGACAACTGTGGAAATTGCTTCAAAATGATAAAAATTCAAAGACTTTACGAAAAAAAACAGAAGCTTATGGAAAAAAAAATCAAAATGCTTAAAGCTAAATTGATCTCTAAAAATCGTGTTTTCCATCGAAAAAAAAAAGAAAGCCGAATGCAATTACTGGATGAAATTGATTCTTTGGAGCATATAAATAGCGAGTCGAACACTTTTTGTAAATTGCTTCTCAGTAGACGACCAAGAGAATATTCAAGCGATGTTAAATTTCTGGCTCAAAATATTTTCTATATGTCGCAATCAACCTACTCTTTTCTTAGAGATAAATTAAATCTAAATCTACCGCATATCAGAACTTTAAATCGATGGGCCCCTATGATTCTTCCCTAATCGATATTAACATACTGTCAAAAATACGTAGAGATTGGTTCAGCGGTGCCCATTAGGGACATAAATATATTATATTATACATGCATACTGAACCTCAACTGCTAATTAGTTCCCTTAAACCGAAAAATGTAATATTTTGTGTAGTTCTTATAATATTGAAATTCTCCGCTTTCGAGGGGCGAACTTTATTTCTATTTACCCGTCTTAACGATAATCTAAACTCTTATGAACACTTTGCAAATTTCGGGGCTTTTTTGACCGTTTGGTTTACACCTCCTATTTACCAGTCTACAATTGTCGTCTATCAAATCTTCAAAAAATGTAAATGTAAGATGCGGATTGAACGGTTCAAAATACTTATTTTTCATTTGATAATCTAGGCTCTAGCCTACATTTACCAAAGACTGCATTGAATCTAAGCATTAAGCACTTTTATAAATACTCATATGATAATTTTGCCAATTCTGCGGATTTTGGACCTAAGAAATGTTCGCTTGCAAGCGTCCTAAAGATTCACCGCAATCGGATGAGCGGTTTAATTTTGTAATTTTTCGCGGTTTTTGGACCATTTCTCGGCCATTTTTTCAACTTAGAAACCTTCCCAAAGTACTTTTGGTTTTCTGGCTTAGGTGGAAATGCCCATTTAGAGAACTTATCAGCTCAACTGTTTCGCTTATAACTCCGGTGTTTTTTGTCCGATCCGATTGTACTTTTCAGAATAGATAGATATTGGGCCTAGCTTGATGTAGCCACGAGGCTCTAACTTGAAAATTGTGGATCTGACGCCTATTTAGGTCTAGGATTTCTAGAGGAGGTCTAGGTTTTTTGGGGATAAAATGGGGACGGGGTGGAATTTTTCAAATCTGAAACAAACTTGATCTGCGTACAGCATAAATCTACCTTCGTGCAAAAATTTGTGGCTCTATCTCTTATAGTCTCTGAGATCGACGCGTTCATACAGACAGACGGACAGACGGACGGACGGACAGACGGACAGACGGACATGGCTATATCGACTCGGCTGTTCATGCTGATCAAGAATATATATACTTTATGGGGTCGGAAAATGTCCCTTCTCCCTGTTACATACATTCCCACAACTTCATGATCCCCCTTTTCCCATTTTCAATGGGAACAGGGTATAAAAAAAAACAAGTCAAATGTCATATAGATAAAAAAAAAAAAACAAAAACAAAAAAAAAACCAAAAAAATAAATTCAATAAATTAAATTAAAAAAAAAAAAAGAACTAAGGCGCTGAAGTGATCCGAACCACTACCCCAGCGCGTTGTAATGCGCGACTCACCACCCAACCGATTGAGCTATGCAAGCCAGTTGTTGATGCGATGACAATTCCCAAATAAATGAACAGCTTGCGGGTTCTATTGAAAAATGCGGGTCCCACTGGCAGGACCCGCCATAGAAAATTTTGCTTTGTATGACATGTCCGATCTATTCATTGTATAATCTTTGGTATTATTCATGTAACCATAACACCCATTTTCATCAACATGTGTCCAAATTTTTCCATGTTACGTGCAGATTTAGGTGACATATTTGCAATTTGATCTCACACTTTGGATGATACTCCCTCCCAAGGCTAAGAAATGGTGCCTGTATTGGCAGTTTTTGAAAAATTCGGGTAAGTAGAGTATTATTCATGTTACCACTAATCCATAACGCCCATTTTCATCAAAATATGTCCATATTTTTCCTTGATGCGTGCAGATTTAGGTGACATATTTGCAATTTGATCTCACACTTTGGATGATACTCCCTCCCAAGGCTAAGAAATGGTACCTGTATTGGCAGTTTTTGAAAAATTCGGGTAAGTAGAGTATTATTCATGTTACCACTAATCCATAACGCCCATTTTCATCAAAATATGTCCATATTTTTCCATGTTACGTGCAGATTTAGGTGACATATTTGCAATTTGATCTCACACTTTGGATGATACTCCCTCCCAAGGCTAAGAAATGGTACCTGTATTGGCAGTTTTTGAAAAATTCGGGTAAGTAGAGTATTATTCATGTTACCACTAATCCATAACGCCCATTTTCATCAACATATGTCCATATTTTTCCATGTTACGTGCAGATTTAGGTGACATATTTGCAATTTGATCTCACACTTTGGATGATACTCCCTCCCAAGGCTAAGAAATGGTGCCTGTATTGGCAGTTTTTGAAAAATTCGGGTAAGTAGAGTATTATTCATGTTACCACTAATCCATAACGCCCATTTTCATCAAAATATGTCCATATTTTTCCATGTTACGTGCAGATTTAGGTGACATATTTGCAATTTGATCTCACACTTTGGATGATACTCCCTCCCAAGGCTAAGAAATTCTACCTGTATTGGCAATTTTGGATAAATTCGGGTAAGTAGAGTATTATTCATATTACCACCAATCCATAACGCTCATTTTCATCAACATATTTCGATATTTTTCCTTGATGCGTGCAGATGTAGAAGTCATTTTCGCAATTTGATCTCCCACTATGGATGATACTCCCTCCCAAGGCTAAGAAATGGTGCCTGTATTGGCAGTTTTTGAAAAATTCGGGTAAGTAGAGTATTATTCATGTTACCACTAATCCATAACGCCCATTTTCATCAAAATATGTCCATATTTTTCCATGTTACGTGCAGATTTAGGTGACATATTTGCAATTTGATCTCACACTTTGGATGATACTCCCTCCCAAGGCTAAGAAATGGTGCCTGTATTGGCAGTTTTGGAAAAATTCGGGTAAGTAGAGTATTATTCATGTTACCACTAATCCATAACGCCCATTTTCATCAAAATATGTCCATATTTTTCCATGTTACGTGCAGATTTAGGTGACATATTTGCAATTTGATCTCACACTTTGGATGATACTCCCTCCCAAGGCTAAGAAATGGTGCCTGTATTGGCAATTTTTGAAAAATTCGGGTAAGTAGAGTATTATTCATGTTACCACTAATCCATAACGCCCATTTTCATCAAAATATGTCCATATTTTTCCATGTTACGTGCAGATTTAGGTGACATATTTGCAATTTGATCTCACACTTTGGATGATACTCCCTCCCAAGGCTAAGAAATGGTGCCTGTATTGGCAGTTTTTGAAAAATTCGGGTAAGTAGAGTATTATTCATGTTACCACCTAATCCATAACGCCCATTTTCATCAAAATATGTCCATATTTTTCCATGTTACGTGCAGATTTAGGTGACATATTTGCAATTTGATCTCACACTTTGGATGATACTCCCTCCCAAGGCTAAGAAATTGTCCTGTATTGGCAATTTTGGAAAAATTCGGGTAAGTAGAGTATTATTCATGTTACCACTAATCCATAACGCCCATTTTCATCAACATATGTCCATATTTTTCCATGTTACGTGCAGATTTAGGTGACATATTTGCAATTTGATCTCCCACTTTGGATGATACTCCCTCCCAAGGCTAAGAAATGGTGCCTGTATTGGCAGTTTTGGAAAAATTCGGGTAAGTAGAGTATTATTCATGTTACCACTAATCCATAACGCCCATTTTCATCAAAATATGTCCATATTTTTCCATGTTACGTGCAGATTTAGGTGACATATTTGCAATTTGATCTCCCACTTTGGATGATACTCCCTCCCAAGGCTAAGAAATGGTGCCTGTATTGGCAGTTTTGGAAAAATTCGGGTAAGTAGAGTATTATTCATGTTACCACTAATCCATAACGCCCATTTTCATCAAAATATGTCCATATTTTTCCATGTTACGTGCAGATTTAGGTGACATATTTGCAATTTGATCTCCCACTTTGGATGATACTCCCTCCCAAGGCTAAGAAATGGTGCCTGTATTGGCAGTTTTTGAAAAATTCGGGTAAGTAGAGTATTATTCATGTTACCACTAATCCATAACGCCCATTTTCATCAAAATATGTCCATATTTTTCCATGTTACGTTGCAGATTTAGGTGACATATTTGCAATTTGATCTCACACTTTGGATGATACTCCCTCCCAAGGCTAAGAAATTTTACCTGTATTGGCAATTTTGGAAAAATTCGGGTAAGTAGAGTATTATTCATGTTACCACCTATCCATAACGCCCATTTTCATCAACATATGTCCATATTTTTCCTTGATGCGTGCAGATTTAGGTGACATATTTGCAATTTGATCTCACACTTTGGATGATACTCCCTCCCAAGGCTAAGAAATGGTGCCTGTATTGGCAGTTTTTGAAAAATTCGGGTAAGTAGAGTATTATTCATGTTACCACTAATCCATAACGCCCATTTTCATCAAAATATGTCCATATTTTTCCATGTTACGTGCAGATTTAGGTGACATATTTGCAATTTGATCTCACACTTTGGATGATACTCCCTCCCAAGGCTAAGAAATGGTGCCTGTATTGGCAGTTTTGGAAAAATTCGGGTAAGTAGAGTATTATTCATGTTACCACTAATCCATAACGCCCATTTTCATCAAAATATGTCCATATTTTTCCATGTTACGTGCAGATTTAGGTGACATATTTGCAATTTGATCTCACACTTTGGATGATACTCCCTCCCAAGGCTAAGAAATGGTGCCTGTATTGGCAGTTTTTGAAAAATTCGGGTAAGTAGAGTATTATTCATGTTACCACTAATCCATAACGCCCATTTTCATCAAAATATGTCCATATTTTTCCATGATGCGTGCAGATTTAGGTGACATATTTGCAATTTGATCTCCCACTTTGGATGATACTCCCTCCCAAGGCTAAGAAATGGTGCCTGTATTGGCAGTTTTTGAAAAATTCGGGTAAGTAGAGTATTATTCATGTTACCACTAATCCATAACGCCCATTTTCATCAAAATATGTCCATATTTTTCCATGTTACGTGCAGATTTAGGTGACATATTTGCAATTTGATCTCACACTTTGGATGATACTCCCTCCCAAGGCTAAGAAATGGTGCCTGTATTGGCAATTTTTGAAAAATTCGGGTAAGTAGAGTATTATTCATGTTACCACTAATCCATAACGCCCATTTTCATCAAAATATGTCCATATTTTTCCATGATGCGTGCAGATTTAGGTGACATATTTGCAATTTGATCTCCCACTTTGGATGATACTCCCTCCCAAGGCTAAGAAATGGTGCCTGTATTGGCAGTTTTTGAAAAATTCGGGTAAGTAGAGTATTATTCATGTTACCACTAATCCATAACGCCCATTTTCATCAACATATGTCCATATTTTTCCATGTTACGTGCAGATTTAGGTGACATATTTGCAATTTGATCTCCCACTTTGGATGATACTCCCTCCCAAGGCTAAGAAATGGTGCCTGTATTGGCAGTTTTTGAAAAATTCGGGTAAGTAGAGTATTATTCATGTTACCACTAATCCATAACGCCCATTTTCATCAAAATATGTCCATATTTTTCCTTGATGCGTGCAGATTTAGGTGACATATTTGCAATTTGATCTCCCACTTTGGATGATACTCCCTCCCAAGGCTAAGAAATGGTGCCTGTATTGGCAGTTTTTGAAAAATTCGGGTAAGTAGAGTATTATTCATGTTACCACTAATCCATAACGCCCATTTTCATCAACATATGTCCATATTTTTCCATGTTACGTGCAGATTTAGGTGACATATTTGCAATTTGATCTCACACTTTGGATGATACTCCCTCCCAAGGCTAAGAAATTTTACCTGTATTGGCAATTTTGGAAAAATTCGGGTAAGTAGAGTATTATTCATGATACCACCTATCCATAACGCCCATTTTCATCAACATATGTCCATATTTTTCCTTGATGCGTGCAGATTTAGGTGACATATTTGCAATTTGATCTCCCACTTTGGATGATACTCCCTCCCAAGGCTAAGAAATGGTGCCTGTATTGGCAGTTTTTGAAAAATTCGGGTAAGTAGAGTATTATTCATGTTACCACTAATCCATAACGCCCATTTTCATCAAAATATGTCCATATTTTTCCATGTTACGTGCAGATTTAGGTGACATATTTGCAATTTGATCTCCCACTTTGGATGATACTCCCTCCCAAGGCTAAGAAATGGTGCCTGTATTGGCAATTTTGGAAAAATTCGGGTAAGTAGAGTATTATTCATGTTACCACTAATCCATAACGCCCATTTTCATCAAAATATGTCCATATTTTTCCATGTTACGTGCAGATTTAGGTGACATATTTGCAATTTGATCTCACACTTTGGATGATACTCCCTCCCAAGGCTAAGAAATGGTGCCTGTATTGGCAGTTTTTGAAAAATTCGGGTAAGTAGAGTATTATTCATGTTACCACTAATCCATAACGCCCATTTTCATCAAAATATGTCCATATTTTTCCATGTTACGTGCAGATTTAGGTGACATATTTGCAATTTGATCTCACACTTTGGATGATACTCCCTCCCAAGGCTAAGAAATGGTGCCTGTATTGGCAGTTTTTGAAAAATTCGGGTAAGTAGAGTATTATTCATGTTACCACTAATCCATAACGCCCATTTTCATCAAAATATGTCCATATTTTTCCATGTTGCGTGCAGATTTAGGTGACATATTTGCAATTTGATCTCCCACTTTGGATGATACTCCCTCCCAAGGCTAAGAAATGGTGCCTGTATTGGCAGTTTTTGAAAAATTCGGGTAAGTAGAGTATTATTCATGTTACCACTAATCCATAACGCCCATTTTCATCAACATATGTCCATATTTTTCCATGTTGCGTGCAGATTTAGGTGACATATTTGCAATTTGATCTCACACTTTGGATGATACTCCCTCCCAAGGCTAAGAAATTTTACCTGTATTGGCAATTTTGGAAAAATTCGGGTAAGTAGAGTATTATTCATGTTACCACTAATCCATAACGCCCATTTTCATCAACATATGTCCATATTTTTCCTTGATGCGTGCAGATTTAGGTGACATATTTGCAATTTGATCTCCCACTTTGGATGATACTCCCTCCCAAGGCTAAGAAATGGTGCCTGTATTGGCAGTTTTTGAAAAATTCGGGTAAGTAGAGTATTATTCATGTTACCACTAATCCATAACGCCCATTTTCATCAAAATATGTCCATATTTTTCCATGTTACGTGCAGATTTAGGTGACATATTTGCAATTTGATCTCACACTTTGGATGATACTCCCTCCCAAGGCTAAGAAATTTTACCTGTATTGGCAATTTTGGAAAAATTCGGGTAAGTAGAGTATTATTCATGTTACCACTAATCCATAACGCCCATTTTCATCAACATATGTCCATATTTTTCCTTGATGCGTGCAGATTTAGGTGACATATTTGCAATTTGATCTCCCACTTTGGATGATACTCCCTCCCAAGGCTAAGAAATGGTGCCTGTATTGGCAGTTTTTGAAAAATTCGGGTAAGTAGAGTATTATTCATGTTACCACTAATCCATAACGCCCATTTTCATCAAAATATGTCCATATTTTTCCATGTTACGTGCAGATTTAGGTGACATATTTGCAATTTGATCTCACACTTTGGATGATACTCCCTCCCAAGGCTAAGAAATGGTGCCTGTATTGGCAATTTTTGAAAAATTCGGGTAAGTAGAGTATTATTCATGTTACCACTAATCCATAACGCCCATTTTCATCAAAATATGTCCATATTTTTCCATGTTGCGTGCAGATTTAGGTGACATATTTGCAATTTGATCTCCCACTTTGGATGATACTCCCTCCCAAGGCTAAGAAATGGTGCCTGTATTGGCAGTTTTTGAAAAATTCGGGTAAGTAGAGTATTATTCATGTTACCACTAATCCATAACGCCCATTTTCATCAAAATATGTCCATATTTTTCCATGTTACGTGCAGATTTAGGTGACATATTTGCAATTTGATCTCACACTTTGGATGATACTCCCTCCCAAGGCTAAGAAATTGTGCCTGTATTGGCAATTTTGGAAAAATTCGGGTAAGTAGAGTATTATTCATGTTACCACCTATCCATAACGCCCATTTTCATCAACATATGTCCATATTTTTCCTTGATGCGTGCAGATTTAGGTGACATATTTGCAATTTGATCTCCCACTTTGGATGATACTCCCTCCCAAGGCTAAGAAATGGTGCCTGTATTGGCAGTTTTTGAAAAATTCGGGTAAGTAGAGTATTATTCATGTTACCACTAATCCATAACGCCCATTTTCATCAAAATATGTCCATATTTTTCCATGTTACGTGCAGATTTAGGTGACATATTTGCAATTTGATCTCCCACTTTGGATGATACTCCCTCCCAAGGCTAAGAAATGGTGCCTGTATTGGCAATTTTGGAAAAATTCGGGTAAGTAGAGTATTATTCATGTTACCACTAATCCATAACGCCCATTTTCATCAACATATGTCCATATTTTTCCTTGTTGCGTGCAGATTTAGGTGACATATTTGCAATTTGATCTCCCACTTTGGATGATACTCCCTCCCAAGGCTAAGAAATGGTGCCTGTATTGGCAGTTTTTGAAAAATTCGGGTAAGTAGAGTATTATTCATGTTACCACTAATCCATAACGCCCATTTTCATCAAAATATGTCCATATTTTTCCATGTTACGTGCAGATTTAGGTGACATATTTGCAATTTGATCTCCCACTTTGGATGATACTCCCTCCCAAGGCTAAGAAATGGTGCCTGTATTGGCAGTTTTTGAAAAATTCGGGTAAGTAGAGTATTATTCATGTTACCACTAATCCATAACGCCCATTTTCATCAAAATATGTCCATATTTTTCCATGTTACGTGCAGATTTAGGTGACATATTTGCAATTTGATCTCACACTTTGGATGATACTCCCTCCCAAGGCTAAGAAATTTTACCTGTATTGGCAATTTTGGAAAAATTCGGGTAAGTAGAGTATTATTCATGATACCACTAATCCATAACGCCCATTTTCATCAACATATGTCCATATTTTTCCTTGTTGCGTGCAGATTTAGGTGACATATTTGCAATTTGATCTCACACTTTGGATGATACTCCCTCCCAAGGCTAAGAAATGGTGCCTGTATTGGCAGTTTTTGAAAAATTCGGGTAAGTAGAGTATTATTCATGTTACCACTAATCCATAACGCCCATTTTCATCAAAATATGTCCATATTTTTCCATGTTACGTGCAGATTTAGGTGACATATTTGCAATTTGATCTCACACTTTGGATGATACTCCCTCCCAAGGCTAAGAAATTGTACCTGTATTGGCAATTTTGGAAAAATTCGGGTAAGTAGAGTATTATTCATGTTACCACTAATCCATAACGCCCATTTTCATCAAAATATGTCCATATTTTTCCTTGATGCGTGCAGATTTAGGTGACATATTTGCAATTTGATCTCCCACTTTGGATGATACTCCCTCCCAAGGCTAAGAAATGGTGCCTGTATTGGCAGTTTTTGAAAAATTCGGGTAAGTAGAGTATTATTCATGTTACCACTAATCCATAACGCCCATTTTCATCAAAATATGTCCATATTTTTCCATGTTACGTGCAGATTTAGGTGACATATTTGCAATTTGATCTCCCACTTTGGATGATACTCCCTCCCAAGGCTAAGAAATTGTACCTGTATTGGCAATTTTGGAAAAATTCGGGTAAGTAGAGTAGTAGTAGTAGTAGTAGTTTGATTATTTTTCATTTTTGGATTGGTAAGTTTACCGTTAGCCTTCTATTTTAACAAAATAAATTGAACAATTAGTTATTTTCTTAAGGATATTTGAATTTTTTCAGTTTTCTATTTTCAAAAGTTTTCCAGAATAATATTTTTTCTATAATTTAATAAAGCTTTAATGTATAATGCGAACTCCTTCCAATTTTTCCCGTTGAGTAGTTCAATTGCCTCATTTTCTTCCAGGTAAGGTTTATTAAAATAGGCTACTCTATATTCCGCCAGGATAGGGCATAATGCTATTAAATGGATTATATCCTCTCTCGATTGCGTATTACATAACGTGCAATTACTATCGCTGTAATGAGGTCGGTAACCCAGTTGAAGCAATTCACATCTGATCTTGAAAATAGTTCCAATAGTTTCCGTGCTGTATTGCTCACTAAAGTAATTATTTATGCCAAGGTTGTAATTGAGTTGTCTATACCACACTCTCGATTCGCTTCTTCTAGCTTGATCTTCGCACTGAATTCTGTGATGTTTGTCTATCGCCACAAGTACGGCCTCCTGCGCTGCATTCCACTCCGCAGTATTAAATACATCGCACTCTACATTACGCTCATTAAAGAGCTGCTGCCACTTTTTAAAACATTGCGTTTTGCCCCTTAGCATTTCTAGCGCAATTATTTTGGGCAGTCGATGTTCTGGCAGTCCCATGATTTTGTTTATATGCCCAAAGTGCGTTCTTAGCGTGGTGAGATACATCGCCGGTAAGCCTGTTTCAAGATACAGTGCATAACTTGGAGTATTAAGTGGCAGTCTAAATATCTTTTTAAGGAAGTTCCTTATCAACTTTTCCACATCATCGTAGCTTTGATAGCCCCATACTTCCGCCGCATACAACATTATCGCTCTTGCCGTTGCCTGGAATAGCTGATATTTGGCCGAATTTGCAATGCCTTTCTTTCCTATGAAGCTTTTCCATGTACTGTTCACCGCCAATGTTGAATCTTTTAGTTTTTTGTTCAGATGTTTTTTAAAGTTCATGTTTTGCGTTAATGTTACTCCCAAATATGTGTATTCGCTAACGACCTCCAACGAGAATGGCTCAATGGCTTGAGCATCTATCTTTCATTTTCTGGGCGACGCTCTCTTCCATCTCGTACAACCATTATTTTCGACTTTTCCTTATTTATTTCTAAGCCCCATTGCTAGCAATACCGCTCCGTCTGCTCAATCATTCGCTGCATTTCGTCCGCGCTCTCCGCCATGATCACCATATCGTCTGCATACATAATTGCTTTGCATTCCTTGTTGCCTATTTGAATTCCGCCTGATAAATATGTGTGCAGATCATTTATATACAAGGAGAATAATAATGGACTTATCAGACATCCCTGCTTAACTCCTGTGTTAGTGTCGAACCATTCAGAGTGCTCACTTCCATCCCAGACTGTTGTTTTGTTTTTCTCGTACATGCTTTGCAAAGCGGCTATCATCTTTGTGGTTATACCAATGTTACTCAATTTGTACATTAAAGATCTTCTGTTAATGGTGTCAAAAGCCGCCCGAAAGTCCACAAAAAATAGAAAGAGCTTTTTCTTCTGTTCGAGATACCCATTGGCAACGTTGGTCAGTACAAAGATGCTATCCACCGTAGAGTAACCTTTTCGAAATCCGGCTTGGCATTCGTTGAGTATTTTGTTTGTGTCTATCCAGTCTGTTAGTCTCTTTTGAAGAACTGCCGCAAATATTTTTAGAGCCACATTTTGAAATGATATTCCTCTGTAGTTACTCGGAAGTTCAGGATCCCCTTTCTTAAATATTGGGTAGATTATATTTTGCCGGAAGGAGTCTGGCACCTGTCCGCTATCATATACTTTATTATATTCCCGTGTTAGAGCTTCTATAAACGGATGGGTTGCGTGCTTTAAAAATTCTGCTGGTATTCTATCAATACCCGGCGCTTTATTGTCCTTGCAGCGTGCTGTTGCCGTTATGACTTCCGACGTCGTTATTTCCTCATCCAACTCGTTTATAGTGATTTTAGGTAAGGCGTAGCTATTAAGCTAGCTAGCTAGTAAGGCGTAGCTAAAAATAGTTTGCTAGTACTGTTGGGTCGATTTGAACTGTCTTTCGAGTTGTGCTCCATTTTACCTTCTTGCTAGTGTCCAGAAATCATTGCTACTTCTTACTTTTGCAATAGCAATTTGCATACGCATTTGATAATCGTCTTGCTTTTCTTTGCACAAACTTTTATACTCGACATTTGCTTGATGATAAGCAGCCTTGGCTTCTGTACTATTAGTTTTTTTTAGCTGTTTTTAGGGCGTTAAACGATTTCTGTCGTGCTAGTTCGCATTGTCGATCGAACCAGTTACTTTTTAATGCATTTCCTGGTCGGGTAGATTCTCTAATACTTGGATACAATTCTGACTAGCCTCAAGCTCTTCTGCGTGCTCTGCGATTTCTAAGTTTAGTCTAGTCCAATAGCGTTCAGCTTTTTTCGGGATCCATCTCATCTGCGGCAGTAGAGCTGTCACTTCCAGTTTCTGACTTCAATACACACTGCGCGACTATGGGCAGATGGTCGGAGAGAGATTCATTTTCTACGCGGAAGTCGTGCAGAGTTTCATGCCACCTTCCGTTGATTAGGCAGTAATCTATTGTCGATGCCGTCTCTCTTCGCATATACAGGGTTGCCCAAATTCGACGGACCCATGTTTTTTTTTAAAAAATCAAAGAAAAAAAGAAAAATTTGGCGGTTGGCAATCTTAATCATTTAATTTGTCCCAAGTAGATTTGTTTACATCAATTTTTGAATATGATATCTCTCAAATGGCCGCCTCTGGCGTTGATGGGTTATTGTGCCCTTTTTGCAGCATTTTCCATCGTTTTCGCCAACATTTCGGCCGGAATAGCGGCTATTTCTTCACGAATGTTGTCCTTGAGCTCTTCTACGGTCCTTGGCTTGTTAACGTAAACCTTTGACTTCAAATATCCCCACAAGAAGAAATCAGGCGGCGTCAAATCGGGCGAACGCGGTGGCCAGTCCAAATCACCACTTTTCGACATCAAACGGCCCGGAAACAATTTCTTCAGAAAATCGATTGTTATGCGACTTGTGTGCGGTGGAGCGCCGTCTTGTTGAAACCAGAACTGCCTCATACGCTTTCGACGAATAATTGGCATCACAAAATTGGTCATCATGTCGCGATAACGCTCCTGGTTGATGGTAACAGCATGGCCATTTTCATTTTGGAAGAAAAACGGCCCAATGACCGTTTTCGCACTAACGCCGGACCAAACTGTGACTTTTTCGTCATGAAGAGGCACTTCTTGAATCTCCTGAGGATTTTCAGTGGCGTAAATACGGCAATTTTGCTTATTTACGGTCCCATTAAATGTGAAATGGGCTTCATCGGACATGATAATTGTGTTTTCACAATTGACTTGTTCTGTTGAATGTTAATTTCAACTATTTCAGAGCGCTCGCGTGGCGTGTATTGTTCCATGGTAAAAATCTGCTTGGACTGACGCTTCAAACGCGGTATGTCATTAAGCGATCTGACATCTCTGTCAAAAGTTATGGCGTTGCCAGATGGGTCCGTCGAATATGGACAACCCTGTAGGTAAAGCTGCCGTCTAAATCTCCAGTTGTTCTCCCATTTAGTACCGTTAGATTTGCACACTCGCACATTTCTATGTATGATGTTTTTCCCATTTGCGTCTAGCTTTTTGTCCCGAGATTCTCTGGATATCTTTCCGAATTCTTGTGCGGTACTCTGTCTGGCGGACGACTGAAAAGGCGCGTCGGGAGACTGAAATGGATAGTTTTCGATATGTTTTGGTTAAATTCAGTTGATATTGGGTTACAAATATACCATGATTAACATTGGCTAACTATTTCAACATATTTCGATTTTTTAAGCCCACTTGAAGTGACTGGCCCATACCCAGACTGGCAAGTGCATCGAGAGCCAAACAGTCGTTCACTAACAGCAGTGGGAAAAATCGAGAAATAGCATTTTTGTGCAATTTTTTTATATGGGCTGGCTGATATTTGTCTACTTATTGTGTTTGTTTAGGATATGGGGATAATTTCGAAATATTTCGATTTTTAATGGCCGTTTGAAATGACAGAGTATGGACCAGAACCCAAACAAATGTATGCATGCAACTGCCCAAATACTCTCTTCCTAAATCGACTGGTAAAAATCGAAAAAGCGTATTTTTGGCAAGTTTTTTCAAATATCTAGTTGATGTTTGTCTGCAGGTATGGTTTACTAAAAATTTGTAAAATTTGCAATGAACTGGGACTGGGACTCTATCCATGCCAAGTCATCCTCATCCAAAAGTGGCACATTCTGCTTAGCTACATCATTAAGGGCCGTTTTCATATAAACCTACAAATAACAGAGAAAAAACCTAAGCTAGCAGCTATTTAGAAGATGACAAATTGGCCCTAAATCAAATATAATAATTATTAGAAAATTCTCTTTCTCATTTGATATGAATTTGTAGCCCTAATAAGGGCTGTTTAAAAATCAAATTTCCGATATTCGATATCTAAAATTTGCGCAATCTTCCGCCTGCAAAACTCATTTACTTCTTGGCAGAAGTTGTCTTTGCTTTGGGCTTCTTGGCTGCAGCAGGAGCGGTGGCCTTTTTCGTCGTCTTCTTGGGCTTGGCAGCAGAAACGGCAGTCTTGGCCTTGGCCTTAGCTGCGGCGGCTGGTTTCGCCTTCACTGTTCCTGTTTTCTTGGCATCCTTTACCTTAGCCTTCTCGGATTTCTTCTTCTCAGCGGTCTTCTTGGTAGCGACGACTTTTTTGGCCTTGGGTTTCTTGTCACCGGCAGCGGCTGCTTTCTTAGCAGCGGGCTTCTTCTTCGCTGCTCCGGCTGTAGTGGCCTTTTTGGCCTTGGGTTTCTTCTCAACAGAGGCAACCTTTGGCTTGGAGTCTTTCTTGGCGGCGGCAGACAGTTTGAACGAGCCAGATGCACCCTTACCCTTGGCTTGGATCAGCTTTCCATTGGCAACGGATGACTTCAAGTACTTCTTAATGAACGGGGCCAGTTTCTGGGCATCGCACTTGTATGTGGCACTGATATATTTCTTGATGGCCAAAAGCGATGAGCCACCACGCTCCTTCAGGTTCTTGATCGAAGCGTCGACCATTTGCTGGGTTGGCGGATGCGATGGTGGTGCCGCTGGCTTCTTTGCCTTTGTGGCAGCCTTCTTGGCGGCCACCTTCTTCTCAACGGATGCTGGTGGGGCAGCCACTGGCGACGCGGATGTAACAACTGCGGTATCTGACATCTTTTTCGTTTTTATTAGAAAAATCAACCCCAAAAATAAGAGACCCCTTTTTGTGAGATTCGGGTAGAAAGGCGGAATGCGCATATTTTTCGTATTCGTCATTTGGTTAGTAAAGTTGAATTGAATAAGCAACATAGTTTAGCGTTTTCTTCCTTTTAAACTAAAAACTGATATAAACATTGACTTGTCCATGTATACAATAGCATAATGAATCCATTGGAGACAGTTCGGTTTTGCTTAGAATGTCTGTCTAGATTTTTGCTAAATACACTTGTGCCTAAAAGTACAACTATGCGTTATTCACATCACGCACCGTTCATCGTTGCCAGGTATGATCAAAAATTTGCACTATCAAATCAGTTTGCAAATATATTTATATGACATGCAATTTGAACGATTTTCTTTGGATAATCAATCAACAGTTTGAAGCAAAAACTATTTTATCTAATTTTATTAGCGAATTGAAATTGACACTATGCTGTCTGAACAGACGAGTTCCAGGGCACAGGCAGCATTAGTTTTTGGTATCGGAAAAATAGAAATTTTTAACAAATACCAGATAATGCTGAATTTTCTGAAAGATCTTTATCAGACTAATCGTCCCAGTACGGGTTTGTTCCATTCTCATGGCCAGTTGACTTTTAAAATGCCCTTCTTGTCATTCTTCGTCGTCCGTCCCAAAGCTGTGGTCTATATTAGGTCATGGGAAAAATCGAAAAATACTATTATTTTGCTATTCTTATGTTTAAGCAGATTCGTATTGGTCTGCTCATTGTGATTGTTTGACTTTTGTTGGAAATATAAGCATTTTTCGATTTTTTAAGGCCACTTGACTAAGCCGGCCCTTTCGCCATTGCACCATACACAGGCACACTAGATGGGCCTTAAAAAATCGAAAAATTCCAAAATTTGTTAATTTTTTAATGGAAACACGTTTATATTTGGCTAGTTTATCTGTTTATTTAAAAAAATTAGTATTATATTTTTTTTAAGGCCCATTTAGTGAACTGGTCTGTGCCATACCCTTGCCCCATATATGTGCGTCTCTGTCTGGCGGACGACTGAAAAGGCGCGTCGGGAGACTGAAATGGATAGTTTTCGATATGTTTTGGTTAAATTCAGTTGATATTGGGTTACAAATATACCAAGATTAACATTGGCTAACTATTTCAACATATTTCGATTTTTTAAGCCCACTTGAAGTGACTGGCCCATACCCAGACTGGCAAGTGCATCGAGAGCCAAACAGTCGTTCACTAACAGCAGTGGGAAAAATCGAGAAATAGCATTTTTGTGCAATTTTTTTATATGGGCTGGCTGATATTTGTCTACTTATTGTGTTTGTTTAGGATATGGGGATAATTTCGAAATATTTCGATTTTTAATGGCCGTTTGAAATGACAGAGTATGGACCAGAACCCAAACAAATGTATGCATGCAACTGCCCAAATACTCTCTTCCTAAATCGACTGGTAAAAATCGAAAAAGCGTATTTTTGGCAAGTTTTTTCAAATATCTAGTTGATGTTTGTCTGCAGGTATGGTTTACTAAAAATTTGTAAAATTTGCAATGAACTGGGACTGGGACTCTATCCATGCCAAGTCATCCTCATCCAAAAGTGGCACATTCTGCTTAGCTACATCATTAAGGGCCGTTTTCATATAAACCTACAAATAACAGAGAAAAAACCTAAGCTAG
>JAWNNM010000283.1:0-162847 GCA_035044965.1 Lordiphosa andalusiaca
ACCTACCTACCTATATTCGTAAAACAATATAAAATGTATCTATACTAAGACTAAAACCAAAAAAAAAAATCATATACACATATAATATATGTGTACTATAATTTCATTTTTTCATAAAATAACTTCACTATATATAATGAAATATGTCTACTATAATTTAATTTTTTCATAAAATAACTTCACTATATTACGTTATTTCTTTGAAAAGGGAAATACCAAATATAATATTCAGCATTCCTAACCAACGTAAGGGTATAATAACCCTAACATTGAATAATACACATAGTGTAACGGCTGAATGAAACGAAACGAAACGGAAATATACGGAGCAGTGGCAGGATAATCCATATCATTAATTGGTCAACGCCGGTAGCTATCGATAACAAATTCGATAAAAGCGTGTATTTATATATATGAGAGAACAAGCGTAGGCAACTTTACATCGTGGTTTTGTCCATTTCCGATTGCTTAAGATTGTTTAATCCACGTAATCCAAGACAAAGTATCAACTTTTAGGACATTATAAAGAACAGCTTTAACTGTTTTGAGGAATTGTTTCTGTGGCCAATAAATTGGGGAAGCGCGCACACATTTGTTTGTATGTATTGAGCTGACGCGATAAAGCACACTCTTCTCCACATATTTGTCTTTGAGTATACTGGATGAGATTAGCAGGTGAATATAAGTTTGCCGCGATACCAGATTCCGTTTGTGATGAAGTGATATTTGCAAAGCCATTGGTGGCCGCAGAAAGCCAACAAGTGGAAGGTGCCCTATCCGGGGACATATCGTGCATATGTGCACAACATCAGGAAAACTTAGCGTCGATTTTTATGGTCATACTGCAAGTCACTGGCTGCAGGCCTACGGCTGTTGACAAATGTATACAATCTTTAAAATTAATTTTCAGAAAAACTGCGGGGAGAAACTTTCTGGGAAAATTAGTATAAGTAGATTGATTTTTTCCCTATCCGGGGACATATCGTGCATATGTGCACAACACATGTGGCTTGGTCACACCCAACTCGGTTAACATGGCTGGCCTTATCAGTAATGGCAACTCGCTCACGGCTTGTTCACTGATAAGCAATTTTCTCAAAAACTGAGGGGAGGATTTTCATAATTTCAAAATATTCCTAATTATGTCAGCTTTCTGCTGATATACCGTGCATTGTGGCACAACATCTGAAAATTGAGATATTAAGCAAAGTATGGCGTCAAAATTTTTTTTGCAAAATTGGGATGAATAAATTTAGAGGTCGGTCCACTGTGAAGCAATTTTCTCAAGAACTGAGGGGAGGATTTTCGTAATATCTTTTCCAAATTACTCCTGAATAACCTGATAGTTTAGTACCTGCAATACTCAAATCCACCCAAATCTTATTGTAAACAATAGTTTATTCTTTTCTTAATATTTTGCAATTTAATTTGTCTTAAAAACACTTAATTTTTTAGCCTGAGAAAATGACAAAATAAAAAAACTACTTTTGTTTCATACTCCACCGCTCCAATTCGACGCTAAAACATTCATGCTATTTTGACTGACATGTCAAATAAATACCAAATTAATTTCCGATAAATTTCCGTTACCAAGAATAGACGACATTCTTGACCAATTAGGCAGAGCCATGATGCAACTATATACGGTGAGGCCACGCCAGTGAGAGTTCGCTGCAAAGTACCCCGACGTTCAGTGCTGAGCGTACACTTGAAGCGTAAGGTTGTCCGCGGATGTCGATTTTTTGTTTGTTTTGTTTATGTATTTGGGGGTGGTTTTTTTGCGCTGTAGCAAAAAATGAATACATACTTAGCTGTGTACACTTTGTGTTGTTGTGGCCAAGGCCATGATCATGATGCAACAAAAAGTGTATACATTTTTCTTGTCTATCTTTTTGTACATCATTTTGCACCGCGGAAATGCCCATATCCCAATGTTAGTACGAAGCTAATAAATACAAATTATTATTTTTTATTAACATTACTTATGTTTAAATGGTTTTAATTAATATTTACACTAGTATTGGATTGTTTCCTAAAATATATTTTTCTTTTGACAATTGATTGAGCGATCGCTTTTGTTGTTACACACACAGACACACCGGCATACATAAAGTGCGCCCATGTGCGCCACTCACTCTCGCTCTGCCACTCGCTCTCCCACTCTCTCTCCCAATCTCTCTCGCAGCTTTAGCCAGTACGCCGCACACTGGCGTGGCCTCACCGTATATAGTTGCATCATGGGCAGAGCCAAATATTTTGTACGTTTGGACTTAATGTCCGATTCTCACCAAAAAGAGCTGAAAGAGCACTCTAGAAATATTACGTATTTTTCAACGAGCAATGGCTTATATCGATTCACACGACTACCATTTGGCTGTTATGACCCAAAGCTGGGCCCTGCGTGTGTTGTTCAAGTGGGTGTGCCGGCTAGCTCCAGCCCTCAGGGAATAGGTCCACAAAAACCTGGCCACCACACGTAACAATAAATATCTAACGAACATTAAACCGCGGCTGTTAGACATTAGACAACACTAACTACTGCACAATTTGAAATCACGAAAACAAACGAGGTGAATTTAAATTTGAATTCAAATTTGAATAAAAAAAAAACCCAAGCACATACGAGAATCCTAACTAACACAAACAAGAAAAATTTAACTGACTGAAGTAGAAACTGAAACTAGATAAGCAAAAAAAAAAAAAACTGGACAAGACATCGGTTGGCAGACTCTAGCTGGATTGAGCCTTCTTTTGCGCACCCCTCCCATCCTTGCAGCAGTACATCCCAATGCTTCCTTGTGCTGCCCCAAATATGCCGACGAGCAAACCATTTTTCACACCATGATCAGGTCACTCCTTTCCTCCCATATAAACGCTTTCTAACACATCTTATCTTTTCGTTTCATTAACTTAATTTATTGACAAATTTCCTTGGCTACAAATTAACATATTTTTTTTTTCCTTTTTTTTATACTTTTATGGAATTTAGATTTGTTTAAGTTTGCTTCTTGATAACTTGGAGAAGTTGTTGTTGCCAATTTGCAATCTGGCTAGGATTCCAATTGTATAGACACTAATTATTTATTTTTAGGCACTTGTGCGATATGTAAAGCAACGCCCTACCTGAAAGAGCTCTTTAAGGGCGATGGTCTCCTTCAACTGAAGAACAAAATTTCTCGAGAAAAAAATAAATAAATAAATGACCATAAACAATTACTAAAATCAAACCTTCCTGCAGGGAACAACAAAATGCCCCAAAAAAAAATCAAGAACAAATAATATCATTGGACATAAATACATAAATAAATAAATCGCATAAATAATCCAATAAAAATGAATAAATTATTTAAATAAATAAATAAAAAGAAATGAATTTTAAGCAAGAAATAAATAAATAAATGAATAAGAAATATAGATAAATAAATATAAAAAAAATGGACAAAAACAGGAATTTAACTAAAATTTATATAAAAAAAAATCTAAAGTTGTCGCCTCTGGGTAGACGTGTCGGCCTCAGACCAAAAATTGTCTTGTTTTGCAGTTGCACTGCTCTTTCCGCAGCGAAAAAAAATACGTATCAGTCGGCCTTGGGCGTAGGGGTAATCATCCGCCGCTTGGTAGGGATTTGGCTGAGCAGCAAATCTCAGCAAAAATGATAATTTAAAATGGGAATGATTTGGCTGCCCAGGCACATCCAGCGCTCAAAATTTAATTTATACTGGGAAGTGGTATGGCCGCAGGGCTGTCCTGAAGAAGCCAAATCCACAAAAAAAACTGACCAGGCCCGCGAATGTGGCCTGGTCTAGAGCCTGTGACTTTGTTGGACACGGTCGGCTATAATAAAAAAATGTCCTCAAAATTTCGTCCTACGCCTATTGCGGAACAAACTTACCCGTCCCTTATGACCAATCAGGTATGCCAAATAAATCCTGGCTGTGCTCACTTTATATGGTTTCCTTGCCCTCTTCTGACACACACTTTTTATATTTTTTTTTATTTTAATTTTTTTTAGTTTTATACAAAAAAACAGAAATGTATGTGCACTTCTGCGACTGCGCGCAAGCAACTTGCATAACCGACTGACTCTCTCGCCCTTGGCCTATTTCTTCAAAGTCATGTTCCCAATTTTAAATGTTCCGGGTCATTGCACTGTTGACCGTCAAACGTCCGCCCCCAACAGAGAATTTTCTCCCATCCCTGGCGCTCGTCGCTTTTCAACACCTTTTTTTTTCTGCACATGGTTGCTATTCGATGTTATCGATACAAATATGCCCGCTTAATCAAACGGCCACAACAACGCACTGACATCTCTAGCGTTCTCACACCATGAGTGGCAATGAAAAGTGAGCCGCCAGCTTTTTTTTTCTTACATTAATGTCACGATCAAATAATAAGACCCAATCAGATGGACGTAGCAGGGCCCAGATGCTAAGAACCAGCGCCATACGAGGGGACCACCCACAAACAACATGAACCATGAATCACACAACAAAAATTACATTCGACAGCGGCTCTAAGTAAGTACATGCTTTATTGTTTTCCTGATTTTCAGATTTATATTTTCGTTTTCTTGCAGATCCTTATCAGTAGTGTGCTATTCCTCATATGATAGGATTCACCATAGGGCTTGTTCATTAGCGTCATTGCTTCAAATCTTTTGCATGAACAACACCGGTCGGTCTTCCCTCAAGATTTTCCACCTCGTACATGTTGTTTCCTATTGGCCTCTTTATCCTACACTTCACAAACTTTCGGACAAACTTTGCATTGAAGAGTTTTCCAAAGTCACTTAAGACAAAGTTTCTCCGGTAGACTTCTTGCCCCGGCATGAATCGGACATCCCTAGTCTTACGGTTGAAATAGCGGACACTCGTCTCATGCGCATTGTGCAGATTACTCCGGATTTTCTGTCGCAGTATACTCATCCTGTCTTGTGCTGGTAGCAACCTCAGCTCATTGTCTTCCAATGATTGGAGCTTTCTTTCTAGCTGGTAGTCTGCCCCGCTAGTATACATATATTGACCGAACAGCGCGAAGTGTGGGGTAACTCCTGTTGCTTGATGAACCGCGTTCCGAAGGGCTCCCTCAATTTCCGTCAGATACAAATCCCAATCTCTATGATCTTCTTCCAGGTAGGCTCTGATCGCATTCAGAACTGATTGGTTGACTCTCTCTGCCGCGTTGGATTGAGGAGAGTATGCTGCAGTTTTGATGTGCCTTATGCCATACTTTTCTACCATGGCCTGGAAACTCTTTCCCACGAACTGTTTGCCGTTGTCGGAGTGCAGCATCTCTGGCACTCCAAACGTGTGGAAAGCCTCCAACGTCATAAACTTAATAACTGCTGCTGCCGTGGCTTCTCGCATTGCCTTCAGGAACACGAATTTAGAGAAATGATCGACAACAACAAATACATAGGCATTCCCAGATTTGGATCGCGGGTACTTTCCCAAAAAGTCAATATAAACTTTTTGAAACGGGCGATATGTGATTGTCTCACCCGCTGTACTGGGTTTTGGACCACAATTCGTCGACTTTGTTTCTTTGCAAACGGGGCAATTTTTGACAAAATCTCGGACTTGGCTTGCCATACCAGGCCAGTGAT
This sequence comes from Lordiphosa andalusiaca, assembly GCA_035044965.1. Taxonomy (NCBI): domain Eukaryota; kingdom Metazoa; phylum Arthropoda; class Insecta; order Diptera; family Drosophilidae; genus Lordiphosa; species Lordiphosa andalusiaca. The sequence continues at coordinate 5,606 of JAWNNM010000283.1, forward strand.
AGCGTTGCCGTAGATGAGGTAGGGTCTTTGCTATTCCTCCATGGGATCGGGTTGCCGGTGAGTGCGCTTGTTGTATGAGTGCTGTAGAGAGAGATAAGGGGACATATAGCTTCCAACTAGTCTCTCCGAGTTCAGGACACAGATCCTGGATGTGTGAACGTTTAAAGACATAGCCGTCCATTATCTTAAGATCAGGCAACTTCTCCTTGTTCGCCTCGACCTCTGATCTCAGCTCCACGTACTCCTTAGACTCAAACTCTGTAGTCTGGAACCCAATCAATGTATCCACATCGATCTCTTCAACCATCCGAGAAAGAGTATCAGCCACTACGTTTTCAGATCCTTTTCGATGCTCAATGTTGAAGTTAAATGCTTATAGCTTTAATGACCACCTGGCCAGTCTTCCATCCAGATCCCGCAAGGACATCAGCCATTTCAGGCTGGAGTGATCGGTGATGACTGTAAATGGCATCATTTCCACATATGGTCGGAATCTTTTGATGGCGGACACAGCTGCCCAACACCCTTTCTCAGTTACGCTGTAGTTCTTCTGGCATTTATTTAGCTTCTGCGAGAAAAAGGCTATTGGCTGCTCACTTTCGTCATCCTCTAATTGGAACAGGACCGCTCCTATTCCCGTGTCGGATGCATCGCATTGTATGAAAAAGCGCTTGGAGAAGTCTGGGTGCCTTAAAACCGGTGCTTTGGTCATGGATTCCTTCAGATTATCAACTGCTCTTTTCGCTTCCTCGGTCAGACAAAATTTTGATCCTTTTTTAAGTGTGTCTGTTAACGGGGCTGCTATTTCCGCAAAGTTCTTGATGAATCGCCTGTACCATCCGGCTGTACCCAGGAAGCTTCTTACTTCCCGAGGGCTTTTTGGCATAGATAAGTTCCGGATGGCTTGCACCTTACAGGGATCAGTTTTAAGTGCACCTCCACCTATGAGAAATCCTAGGTATTTCAGTTCTTTGAAGACGAAATGAGACTTCTTAAGGCCAATAGTTAGACCTGCATTCCTTAGGCAGTCTGCCACTTGTTGTAGTACCTCCAGGTGTGTATCAAAATCAGGAGAAACCACTAAGAGATCGTCCAAGTACAAAAACACTTGTTCTCTTAGCTTCGCTGGCACCACCTTGTCCATTAGTCTGCAGAGTCGTTGTGCCGAATTGCAAAGCCCAAAGGGCATGACCACAAATTGATATTAGGGTCGTCCAGGGACAGTAAATGCCGTAATTTTTCGGCTTTCCTCCTCCAACTCAACCTGCCAAAACGCATATTTGAGATCTACGATACTTATGTATACCGTAGAGTCTATTCTGCTTAATATCCCATCTATGTTTTGCAGAGGATATGCGTCCTTCACTGTGACCTTGTTTATCTTCCGGGCATCAAGGCAGAGCCGGTTCTTGCCTGGTTTCATGACCAATGTGATGTTATTATTCCAAGCGCTGTCACTCTCTTCTATGACCCCCAAGCTAAGCATGTTGTCTATTTCCTCGTATACTGCTTTCTGTTTAGCCGGCGACATGGGATAGCATCTTTCTTTTACGGGTACTGCTCCTTCTGTTAGCTGTATACTGTGTTTCATTAAAGGGGTACGCCCTAGCCCTTTTTCCTCGAAAGTCAGGGACGAATTCTGCACCGCCTGCAATCTGAGCTGCTGTTCCTCTGTGAGCTCATGAGGTTCCGGTTTTGATATCTGGGTGTTTTGATCTTCTTGCTGATTTAGCTCTGAGACGGATTCACAAAAAAGTTCCGGAGCTAGCGAGAAGGATTGCCAAAAATCTATCCTTAGATAAACTTCCTGCTGCAAGGTAGGGCATAAGTAGAAGCAAATGTCTGACGTCTGTTCTTTGTAGGAAACCTTAACTATGACTTTCCCGATTATGATTTGCCCACCTCCATTGGCTACTTGGACCTTTGAGTAAACTGGTTTCCATGCCAGCCCAAGTTTGTCTACCAACTCCCGACATCCAGACCCAAGAACGCTTATAGATGCTCCGGAGTCTAGCAGACCACGCAGCTTATGACCCTCAATTGAAAAGAATGCGTACGGCCTGAGATCCATATTGGATTGTTGGCCTATTTGAATCGCTGTAACTGTTTTCCGTACAGCTTGTCTTTCCAATTTTCGGCGCCTAAAACGTTCCGTGGCTTTCTTCACCCGATTTGTTAGCATAGTCAACTCTTCCAATTTATTAGAGCCAAATATTCTATTTCTCACTGTTCTATATCGAATCCAACGCTCTTCCAATGGGATATGTGGGTTAAGTCCCTTCTCTTTCTCCGTGTGTTCTGGCATGGTGCGGGTTTGAATCATGTTCTGCTCGTTTGTTATTCTCAGTGTACTGGAGTCGATTAGTTTTGGTGAGGTGGATAATCTTTCGATTGTGGTATCGGGTCCTTGCTGGAGCGCGACTCGCCTGGTCTCGCCTCGCTCCTGAATCCGTTTCCCGCACAGCAACGTGTGCATTTTGGTGTCATCACATTTTGACGTCCACATTTATAACAAAAGATGCTACGCTGTGGGGATCCGCAATCCATGTAAACATGCCCTTCTTTCTGGCAGTTCCAGCATATTAATATATTTCTTGCCGTCCCACTAGAGATTGCTTCCAACTGGGCCTTTATATATCTGGGTGCTTCCATAGGTTTGGTTTCCCATTCTGCCGGCTCAGCCTGATATACTTCCTCTACTCTGCTGGGTCTAGCATCTTGTCGAGCTCTATGAGTTAAATGAACATAACAATTTCTGCCCCTTTCTGCCGTAAATGTCCTCTCGGCTTCTCTACATTCATCGCTTAGATGCTCCAAAGTGTATACTTTGATAGGGTATATCAATTGTCTCATCGGCTCTCATAGGTTTCTTTTTATGGTTTTTATTACCCAGTTGGTTTCGACCGGCATTCCCTCCGACGCTATCAACCGTCGCATTGCCGTGAAAAAGTCATCTAGTGATTCTCCCGGCTGCTGTTTCCTCTCAGCGATATCTTGGATTCTATCATAATCACTTCGAGTGTCGCTGTAGCGTTGTTCCAAGGCCTCTTTGAGTTCCTCCCAATTATTAATTTGTTTGGAGCGGATCAAAAGCCAATACCACTCCGATGCCCCATCTGTCAGCAAACGATGGAAGTCTCTTAGTAGGTCACTCCAGTGAAAGTTGTAATGCCTTTGCAAGTGCTCCACCCTAAAGATGAAGTCGTCAGCGCTCATTTCTCCGGTGTTTCCTGCGAATTGGAAACCCCATTTTTCTAAGGGCACAAAGTGCTGACTGCGATTCTCCCTGCGCCAGCTTGCTCCATTCGCGGGTGTTGTGCCTCTTGAAAAATACTGACTCATACCAGTTCTCTGTCCAGTATTGTCCCGGTACTGATTCCATCTGCTCGGTGGACGAACGTACTGGGTACCCATTAGATTTTGATAATGACCATTCGTGGATATATGTATTTGGCAATCGGTCAATAGAGGGTTCTCTATTCACTGGTGGACGATCCTGACCGACTCCCTGTAGCGCTTCGTTGCTGGGGATGACTTGCCTTGCTCTGTCACTATGTTCACTATTTCGTGTAGCTACTGAGTGAACCGTCTTAGCTGTAGTTCCTGAGGACGTGGATGTCCCATCTTTCAGGTCCAACTTCTTCATAAGGTCTGCAAATTCTTGTTTGCATGCACTGGTCAATTCTATTATCCACCAGTTGCTGCAGGTCGACTTTCAACTGTTCCTGGGAAGCCTGTATCATTTCGCTCATTTCTCTTCTATAAACGGACTGGAATGCTTCTGCATTTTCTTGGCTGTACTGCTCCTGTATAGGGTCTAAGATGATGTTTGAGTACGTGCCATATGGAGTGGATTCGTTGTTAAGGTTCAGTTGTCTGCCGACAGCTCCTCTCTGTTGTGCACTGAGCCTAATTCTGTCGACACCTGCTGCTCCCTCTTTTTCCCCGTCTTGTAATTCTCCGAACATTCTTGATAGATTTTGCCCTCCCATGTACAACCACCGCTAATTAATTGATTAGGGCCTAAATATTCCTTGAATTTACTCCTTAAACGGATACGTAATTATTATTTGGACGGATACCAATCTGAAGTAAATTTTCATAAATATAGCAGGAGAAAAGGAGATCCCGTCTCATGGCTTAGTTTGCTCGTCGTGTAGCAGACATTCATCTGCTTTCTGCGCTTAGACCAACCAATTGTCCTGTGCTGCTTTTTTATAAACTAAAATGATATAAATTAACGATAAGTACACACATACATATATCGACATTGTTGACTGTTCAGGTCATCTTGAATATTAGATGACCGACAGTCAAGAAGTCAACACACGTAACATAACACTAACAACTTCATTTTCTTCAGGTACCTTCTTTGTTTCGCTCGGATGCTACAGCTACTCGCATCTCAGCTAGTGCTGGCCATCGTCACTTGCATCAACTCACTACGAAGCCCCTACTGTGGGATTTCGGACGTTCAACGCTCAGATCCAGAAAACGAAGAATTAGTAATACAAAAAAAAATATTATACACTAACAAATATTTACCCCAAGTTTTGTACCTAACTTCTATCTTATATCTAATCTTCCTAATGCTATCCGTCTTTACTATCACAAGCTGCAATTGCCTTTTTAATCTATAATATTCTAATCTGCAGTCTATTTGCTCGATCGCTAACCATCTCCTTTCGAATCTGGTGCCGTCGAACCATTCTAAAGCGGTCGCTAAACGCCTTTACCCTTTGGTTGGCCGTTGTCGCCGTATCTAGTCCCTCCCAAAAAATCTAAATTTAAACCTATATACAACTTAAGCTATATCACAGAATCATATCACCATTTGGTTTAAGCCTCTTTTGAATATCCTGATCGTTTATCACCTTGGTGATTCTCACCTGGTAATGCCGTCAGGGTTCTTTTCGGATGCTCACCCCAAGAAGGATATGGTGCTCTGAAATGCTTTCTTTTCATTTTTAATATTTTCGAATTTTGATCTTGGAGGATCCCATGAACTGACCTCTACCTCTCGAGCGGCAGGGTTCAGCCATTGGGATCCTCAAAGTCAGAATTCTTTTATCTTCTTGGCCACCATTGTGGAAGCCGTTAGTGCTGCCATTTATTTTTGATTGGGCGCCATTATTGTTATGACCCAAAGCTGGGCCCTGCGTGTGTTGTTCAAGTGGGTGTGCCGGCTAGCTCCAGCCCTCAGGGAATAGGTCCACAAAAACCTGGCCACCACACGTAACAATAAATATCTAACGAACATTAAACCGCGGCTGTTAGACATTAGACAACACTAACTACTGCACAATTTGAAATCACGAAAACAAACGAGGTGAATTTAAATTTGAATTCAAATTTGAATAAAAAAAAAACCCAAGCACATACGAGAATCCTAACTAACACAAACAAGAAAAATTTAACTGACTGACGTAAAAACTGAAACTAGATAAGCAAAAAAAAAAACTGGACAAGACATCGGTTGGCAGACTCTAGCTGGATTGAGCCTTCTTTTGCGCACCCCTCCCATCCTTGCAGCAGTACATCCCAATGCTTCCTTGTGCTGCCCCAAATATGCCGACGAGCAAACCATTTTTCACACCATGATCAGGTCACTCCTTTCCTCCCATATAAACGCTTTCTAACACATCTTATCTTTTCGTTTCATTAACTTAATTTATTGACAAATTTCCTTGGCTACAAATTAACATATTTTTTTTTTCCTTTTTTTTATACTTTTATGGAATTTAGATTTGTTTAAGTTTGCTTCTTGATAACTTGGAGAAGTTGTTGTTGCCAATTTGCAATCTGGCTAGGATTCCAATTGTATAGACACTAATTATTTATTTTTAGGCACTTGTGCGATATGTAAAGCAACGCCCTACCTGAAAGAGCTCTTTAAGGGGGATGGTCTCCTTCAACTGAAGAACAAAATTTCTCGAGAAAAAAAAAATAAATAAATGACCATAAACAATTACTAAAATCAAACCTTCCTGCAGGGAACAACAAAATGCCCCAAAAAAAAATCAAGAACAAAATAATATCAATGGACATAAATACATAAATAAATAAATCGCATAAATAATCCAATAAAAATGAATAAATTATTTAAATAAATAAATAAAAAGAAATGAATTTTAAGCAAGAAATAAATAAATAAATGAATAAAAAATATAGATAAATAAATATAAAAAAAATGGACAAAAACAGGAATTTAACTAAAATTTATATTAAAAAAAATCTAAAGTTGTCGCCTCTGGGTAGACGTGTCGGCCTCAAACCAAAAATTGTCTTGTTTTGCAGTTGCACTGCTCTTTCCGCAGCGAAAAAAAATACGTATCAGTCGGCCTTGGGCGTAGGGGTAATCATCCGCCGCTTGGTATGGATTTGGCTGAGCAGCAAATCTCAGCAAAAATGATAATTTAAAATGGGAATGATTTGGCTGCCCAGGCACATCCAGCGCTCAAAATTTAATTTATACTGGGAAGTGGTATGGCCGCAGGGCTGTCCTGAAGAAGCCAAATCCACAAAAAAAACTGACCAGGCCCGCGAATGTGGCCTGGTCTAGAGCCTGTGACTTTGTTGGACACGGTCGGCTATAATAAAAAAATGTCCTCAAAATTTCGTCCTACGCCTATTGCGGAACAAACTCACCCGTCCCTTATGGCAGGTATGCCAAATAAATCCTGGCTGTGCTCACTTTATGTGGTTTCCTTGCCCTCTTCTGACACACACTTTTTATATTTTTTTTTATTTTTATCTATTTTTTTTTTTTTAGTTTTATACAAAAAAACAGAAATGTATGTCCACTTCTGCGACTGCGCGCAAGCAACTTGCATAACCGACTGACTATCTCGCCCTTGGCCTATTTCTTCAAAGTCATGTTCCCAATTTTAAATGTTCCGGATCATTGCACTGTTGACCGTGAAACGTCCGCCCCCAACAGAGAATTTTCTCCCATCCCTGGCGCTCGTCGCTTTTCAACACCTTTTTTTTTCTGCACATGGTTGCTATTCGATGTTGTCGATACAAATATGCCCGCTTAATCAAACGGCCACAACATGGCTTAAGGTAGTAGACCGGTGTGATGGGTCAAAAAAATAAATATTTTTTTTTTTCATTTTTCAGAAGAATTACATTTTAAAAATATGCTCTTAAATTTTGAGACCGAAATTTTGAATATTTTCAAAGTTGCAGGCAAAACAAGAGAGCGCGCCGTAGGGTGTTTGAAAATGTGTTGACACGTCAGCGTCAGCTGCTCTGACCGTTCCCTCTTTTATTGTCCTTTCAACCTTTATTATTTAAAGATACCAAGGAATATCTAATGCTAATGACGAATTTGAGGAAACAGAAGGATTGCTGTATGAACCGGGCATAGCTGATTAAATAGTGCAAGTCTTATTTGTTGCCAAAACTTTAAACGCGTTATTCTCGAAACTATGTTTTTGAAATTTCGGGGAAGCACTGACTCAAAACTGTTCAACCGATTTGGCTCAAAATTTAACTAGTTATGTTACATACACATATCTAAATACCTAACCTTTAAAACATTTAATTTTTTAATAATAAATAAATTTTCTTAAACATTTTATCAACAAAAAAAAATTTATTTTGAGAATTTTTTTTCACAAGTCCGCAATTTTTTAATTTTTTTTTATTATATATATTATTGGTTAGTTCATTAAAATAAGGTCTACACAATAATAATCTTTTTGGTTTTTTAATTTCCGATGACCACGAAATGCTGTGTGCTTCCCCGAAACAGCTCATCATTTTTTAAAGGACTCCACTTTGACATTACTATACTAAATATATAAATGGAAAATTAAATAAAAAAAATTTTTTTTTATCATTTAAAGTACTAAAATAAATATGTAAAAGTTACAAAACGATCGTATTATTTTTACTAGTTAAAAAAAGGTCACGAAAAAACGTCGAAATTTCGGCCGTCACACCGGTCTATTACCTTAAAGACAGCGCCAAATTCTTTTCAAAGAATAATGACAATAGCTTTCTTTGGATTAGACCCTTCACAAGCATGCTTGTTAATAGTCATCGGTTGTTCCAAAAATCACATGATCAAAAACCCTACAAATATCTTTGTTTTGTGTAGGAAACACAACCTTATGTGCTGTTCTAACTACAACTGCATTTAGCATTTCCGCATTTTGTGCAACATGTACATTTTCCCCATACTAACGTCAATGAACACGGTTCCCGGAGAGAGAGGAATGGAAGCAAGACACTACCATCAGGGAGAACGAGCTATCCATCTATACAGACGGTCCAAAAACGGATGAAGGCACAGGAGCAGGCAGCTTCTCCGAAGAACTTGCGACACAGCTCTCATTCCGTCTACCAAACTGGTGTAGCGTTTTCCAGGCAGAGATGTATGCTATCTGGCAGGCGGCTAAATTGATATACAGCTTGGATGAAACTCCAAGGAACATTTCAATCTTGGTCGACAGCCAGGCGGCTATCAAACGCCACTAAGAGCGTCATAGTCCGCAGCACGGCGACAGCACTGAACCAAATCCAACAGCACTCCATCACCCTCGTCTGGGTACCTGGTCACGCAGGCATACCGGGCAACGAGGGAGCAGACGAGTGCGCTAGGAACGGCTCAACGCTGCCATCGACGCAGGCGGTAAGGGACATTCAAAGACCCCTGCAGGACATCATGACGGAATTGAAGTGGAGGCCAGAAATAGGGCAGAACGACAATGGGACCTCGCACCCGGTTGTCACATCTATCGATCACTCTGGCCCAGATACTCACCTAAAAGAACTTCCCAACTCCTACACTTTAGCAAGAACAGGAAAAGAACTATGGTAGTTGTCATAACGGGGCACTGCACCATCGGTGCAGAAGTGCCCTGCACTTCTTAGGAAACGCACCCAGCATCTGGGCAATCCATTCATTGAAGACCTAGAAGACCTGGCTCTTATTGTGGATTCCTCAAAATGGTTTAAGAAGAGACTTGGCGCAGAATCTGACCGTCAATACCCACGACCCCCTCCCCTCCCAACCCCTTACTAGGCATCACAATGGGCCCAAAGGCCTCTGGGTGAAGTCGGCCTCCGCCGAGCAGCCTATTTAACCTAACCTAACCTAACCTAACGGCAATGAATATGCAGTTGAATTAATTTGTAATTTAACGAAATATTAAGTTGCCGGTCCAATTGCAAATAAAAGCGCAAATACAGTCGCAAAAGCAATATTCGAATCTTTTATATTGAAGACGTTTATTTCGGACATGGAAACTGAGTATAAAAATTCTATTATCAATGACTTGTGCAAATATTTGAAAGTGAAAAATATAACGTCCACTGTACACCACCACCAGACAGTTGGAGCATTAGAAAGAAGTCATAGATCTTTTAACAAATAGATTCGCTCATATATATCTGTTGATAAGACTGATTGGGACGTATGGCTTCAATATTTCGTTTATTGTTTTAACACAACCCCCTCAATGGCACATAGTTATTGTCCATATGAGTTAGTTTTTGGCAGACAAAGTAATTTGCCATCGATTTTTAATTCAGTAAATAATATAAGTCCATTATACAATATAGAAGCCTATGCTAAGGAAAGTAAATATAGATTAGAAGTAGCTTATAAACGAGCAAGGGTAATGCTTGAAGAAAGTAAAAGAAGGAATATGCAGTCATACGACTTAAAGATAAATGACATAGAAATATCAATAGAGATAAGGTTCTACTAAGAAATGAAACAGGTCATAAGCTAGATTTTAACTATACTGGACCGTATAAGGTCACCAATACAGAAGATAGGAATAATATCATAATATCAGATACCAAGAACAAAACCCAAAAAGTACATAAGGATATATTAAATATTTTTTATGTATGATGATGTTTTTAGTATGGCCATACATAAGCATAGCTATACACCACAACCATACATAAGTATAACTATACTCTACCAAACCCGTACATAAGCGTAATTATCATTAGCGCAAGCATGCATCTGCAGAAGCTATTCATCATTTTTGTATTTTTTATTATTTTATCGGACTTTGCTGGCTGTGACCGGTGAAGTTGAGGTTCGAATTTCCTTGCGAAGTTCTAGAGCGGCTCTTGGTTGTGGCGAAATAAGTGTTCATTTGTATTTTTATGTTCTATTGATCAAACAATTTATTATAATGATTTTAATTTCACAAGCTTAGGTTTTAATAATTATAATGGCGCGAGCGACGCTTAAAATATTTCGTGAGCTTCTTTCCTCTCTCCTTAATCCCGAATGATCGCCATTTCTTCGTGATGAAACGTAGTCGATGGCATAGGGCAAGAAACACTCGATTTCAGCTAGATCAGCGTATCGCACGGAAACATTCAAATGTGCGATAGTTTTTAAACAAATATAATAATTCAAACTTAAACGAACTAAATTCATATTGGCGGCAACACTGACTGTGCTAAAGGAGCGACGGACACCCCAAGAAGACGAGCTGAGACTTGTGTTGAGGGTGGAAACTGATCTGCACGACTGCAGAATTCCAGAGACCAACATGGAAAAGACGCTCAAATATTGTGGATGTGTGTGTTTGCGCGCGGCTTGAGTATCGTGCCCATATTGTTATCTCGCTCTAACTTAACGGAAGGCTACGGGCAAGTGACTGAAGGCGAAGAAGAAGGTGTATGTGTGTGTTGATGACTGGCTTATGAAATTCTAACATATATTTACGCACATGACAAAATTCTTGGAATTTGAATTCGAACTTTTTGGAGGTAGAAAATAGTATTGGCTTGTAGCAACTATTGGTAAGTGCCTGTTGATTGTTGATTTGAGGAAGGTTATTTTGTCTGATGGTGTTGACCAGAGCTAAAGCTGCAATGAGTCGCACCGAAGGAGAAACTGTTGATGGAGAGGCCGCAAATGTAGACTGCCCAATGGTGACGGGCGGCGCAACAAATAGTTCCGACCGAGGAGAACCACTTGTGTCTGGGACAATGTGGGAAATGTGGCGTCAAATGCAAAGAATTTCAACAAACGAATACCAGACATTTTCAACAATTCCAGATAGAAATATTGAGAATGAATGAAAAATCAAATGGATAAGACAAATCTCCTAATTGAAGCCATCACTGGGGGTGGAAGAATAAAGAGAGCAACTGAAGAACAGCGAGCTCCCAGTGTTGCTGGTACATCAAATGAGATTTTACAATCAAGAGAGCAGGCTGATATTTTTCAGCAAGAGTCCAATCATAAGCTATATGACTTGCCAGATTTTGATGGTACACCGGAGCAGTGGCCAATGTTCAATGAAGCCATTGCTGAATATAGATATTCCAATCGTCAACATATGTTGCGGCTGAAAAAGGCTACTAAGGGCAAAGCTAAAGAGACAGTTGAGTGATTGCTTATTCATAGTCGGAATGTTCCTAGAGTCTAAAACAGAATTTTGGTAGACCAGAGAGGCTAGTCAAAAGTCAGATAAGTCGTGTCAGAGATTTTCTAAATATCCGCGAAGGAAAGTTGTACCAAATGGTTGCACTTTAAATAAAGGTACAAAACTTGACGGTTAAAGAGTTCAACCTTAATGGAGGAATTGGTGCTCAAGTTGCTAGTGCAGCAGAGACTCGCGTGGGCACACTTTTCCAAACCTCTTGGGGAAAACAAATCGATCAAAGATTTAAGTTTGTGGCTCCAAGACTTAGCGGATGATGTTCAAGATTTGGGTTTGGTAGAAGACGATGCAATTTAAAAACCAAAGAAGGAAAAATCTAGATTTTTCCACGCAAATGAAGCTGTGTCTGACAAGGAAAAGGGTTGTTATTCCTGTAATTTCAAACACAGCTTGGAGAAATGCAGTGCATTTGCTCAGTTGAACAATGAAGAGAAATGGCAGTTTGGAAAATAAAAAAAAGCTCTGCTTTAACTGTCTTTAAAGTGGGCATCGAAGTCAAGACTGTAAAATACGTCATCAGTGTGAGACAAATGGCTGAACCAAACGTGTTCACAATTTACTTCACTAAAAATTCTGAGATTAATGTTTTAAGCAAAAGCCAGGCCTTTACAGGCACAGCAACGCATGCAAAGAGTTCCAATATTCTCTTCAAAATCTTGCCTGTTAAACTGCATGCGATTGGAAGAAAAGTAAAGTGTCTCATATTTTTGGATGAGGGATCTTCTGTTACACTTATGAATAGAAGCTTGGCAGACCTTTTAAAGCTAAAAGGACCAAAGAAAAATTTGACCCTACAATGGTTTGGAGATAAGAAAGTTACTGAGTTGGTGGGTCAGTTTGACCTTGGAATATCAGGTGAGAATGACGATAAGGTTTATGAACTGAAGGGTGCCGAAGCAGACTATAAATTGGTTTGAGCGAAGTTCTTTAATATCGCTATATAAAGAATATTCCACTAACAGGGTACACAGACACAGTAAAAGAGTTGCTTATTGGACTAGATAACGTACATTTACTTGTTCCTAAGAATAGGCCAGTAGTAGGATGGAAGGCCAGCTGTTGCGGTCACCAAGTTGGGATGGATCGTTTATGGCCACGGTCAAGGAGAGTCTGGATCCAGCAAAGAACTGAAGAGCGTCCATCTGGTAAGAGAAATCAACGAGGAATACATCGACCAATTGGTGCACGACTAAATAGCGAATGCTGAAATGGATGTACGAGGTGTAAATAACCATTTTGAGAGTCCAGAAACAACAAGATCGAACAAATTACTACTAGACACGACCAAACGGGTTGGTCACCGTTTTGAGACAGGTCTTCTGTGGATCACAGATAAAGTAGTTTTACCGGACATTAAAGAGATGGCATTTAAAAGGCAGTTGGCTTTAGAAAGAAAGTTTAAGCGAGAACCAGAATACTTTGAAAGGTACGGCAAGCTGATGACTGCGTATAAAGATAAAGGATAAATTAGGCAACTAACTAGCGGAGACATGGAGGCGGAAACCCAAAGGCAATGGTGTAATGGAGGCGGTTTGAGGTGTGAACCTTGAGTGACTTTATTTGGGCACCAAGGCCACTATTTATATGATTTTGTTTACATTAGTTCTTACGGGCTACATATGGTTACATGTGTTAGAAGAGATCTTAATGCTATACTTATGCTAGGCTTAATTACGGTTATTAGGAGTATGTCGTACCAGCTTAGAAGCACTGGCACCAAAGCTTAGATAATAAGTTCTGTTTAAGATGGAGCTTTTGGCTTGAAGCTTTTTAGCTTTGAGCTTTGATCGCTAAGCTTTGTAAGCTAAATGCTGAGCTTTGTTCTGACGCATAGTGACTGCCATAAGTTATCCTACATCCCCCTTTTTCGCAAAAAATAGAATAATTTATTGTTTTTTTTTCAAATATATTCTTTTATAAAAACAGAATTAGACATCTCAGCATAGTCTGGGATTCACGTACTCAATGAGTAGGGATCTTAATATTATTACAATTTTAGTCTATTAATTTAATTCGGTCTAAGCTTACAATTTTTATCTTTATTATCTCTAATAGTAATATTGTTGTTTTTTCCTATTTCTACTACCTTATACTTCCCTAAGTATTGATTTTCTAGTTTATGGCCTGAGTCATTTTTGACTAAAACTAGTTGCCCTATTTTAATTGCTACTTCATTTGTTTTCTTATCATAATATTTCTTTTGTTTTTCCTTATATCTTTCTAGTATGAGCCTTGCTTTATTTTGTGCTATTTGTAGCTTATATTTAATTTCCTTATTATAATCTTCTAAGCTATAGACTGGGTCAACTGTTGTTGATGAAAATGGAAAATGGTTGTTTACCAAAATTTAATTCAAAAGGACAATAGCCATGTACAGTTGATGGCGTAGTATTAAAACAGTATGTAAAGTATTGAAGATACTCATTCCAATCATTTTTGTTTATTGATATGTATGATTTTATATACTCGTTGAATGTTCTGTGGCTTCGCTCGATTGTTCCTAGTGTTTGATGATGATGGGCAGTTGAATTAATTTGGTCAATTTTAAAGTTTTTACATAATTCCGTTAGTATTGATGTTCACGCCAAAAGTACATTTTTAATTAATTTGAATTTACTGAACTTGTTTAAAGTCCTTAGGAACTAGTTCTAAGACATTTGAATTTTTGTGCCTATCAAACATTGTACTATAGAACATCGATAATTGTAAGAAAAGCCATGAGGTTGGCGTGTGGAAAATAACCCTTCTTCTTCTATTCATCCGACAAGCGAGCGAACGTAATTTTTGGGAGCTCAAGAGGAGCTCAAGCTGTTTGTCTACAGGAGTAGCGGAAACATTGGCGCCCGAGCAGGGACCTTTTGGAAAAGTTCCTCACCCGGCTGGAGCCCATTAATTGATGGCTCACCACTTCGAAGCTCGGGATTGTAGCTAATCACTATTTGGAGTAGAAGATCAACCTGGAGGCTGCGTTTACTGGAAACGGCAGCATCTCTGGATTGGAACTGTGAGTCGGTAACTACAGTTGGTAACTGGTACGTCTTACATGGCATGTTTATTGCAAGTTCGGTGTGTTTGATCTAAGTGCTAAGAGAAGTCTCATTTGGAGATAATTTGTGGCAGGTCAATTAAAGCGGTACATTGGCTGAAGGCTGTATGTGTATGCAAAAAACGGTGACATACATGCATAGGTTGGATCACATATATATATGTACATAAACGCCTGTCAATTGCAACCGCGGTTTACATACATACATACTGACTTTGAATTGACTTGGTAAATATTTGAGGTTAGGGAACCTTGGCGCATTTTTGGCGCGTTTTGTTATTATTTATTGTAAAATAATTGTTTCAGCACATACATAGGCAGTTGTTGTTGTTCAAGGCGTAAACTTAACTCATTGCTTACATGTGAATGGAGCTTACGTAAGCAGGCTACACTGAGAGAAATTAATGCGTTAATTGGAAGCAGTGAGATAAGGTGACGACAGGGAAGTGTCGAATTGTGGAAATTTAATTAACTGAAAATAAAATTAAATAAAAGATGGGACCAAGAAAGGGATCTAAGGTCTCAGAGTTTCACTCTTCGCGAGAAAGCTTAATAACTTCTCTAAACCGCAACAAAAACTATGTAATGAAGAACTGCGTTTCAATGACTGCTGAAGAACTAGAGGCAAGATTAAGTCTGATTGAAGCAAGTTTCAAGCAGTTTAGTAACGTTCAGAATCAGATTGAACATCACAGTGAGGACGTCAGTGAGTTCGAGGTTCGTCAATCTATGGAAGATTTATACTGCGAGGTAAAGGCAAAAATCTAAAGTAGTTGCAGTCAGCGAGGAGGACGATCCTCAGGTACAAATCGTTCTTGAATAGTTCTGGTAATGCTCGTCCTGCAAGGTTACCAGTATTAAAGTTACCAGAATTTTCAGGTAAATTTACGGAATGGACGAGTTGGTATAACACGTTTGCAACTTTAATAGAATCAGACAGTGGGATAGATGAGCTTTCGAAATTCATATACTTAAAATCGTGTCTAGGCCCCATTCCGCGAAGTACAATTGAATGTCTAGAATTATCTGCGGTGAATTATAGAAAGGCATTAAAATTGCTCCGAGATCGATTCGAAAACAAGGCTATTATTTTTCAATCGCATGTGTGCGAGCTGTTTAGCATTCGAAAGCTAAAGCAAGCTGATGAGTTGTTGACATCTCTAGTAGATGCAGTTAATTCACAGCTTATGGCCCTACAGTCATTGGGCAACGATAAGGAAGTTCTTGGAGCTATTGTGCAGCAAACTGGACGAGGATACAGTGGAGAAGTTGGATAGCGAATACGATTGCTCAAATTTGCCTTCATGGGAGCTATTGTCCCAGTTTTTGAGTCACAGATTAATCAGCCTAGCTAACCGAGAGGTCAGAAAGACAACCGGTTCACGTGTAAACCCTAAAGGCGAACCCAAGCGGTCCATTTTGACGGCAGCTGTGGGA
This sequence comes from Lordiphosa andalusiaca, assembly GCA_035044965.1. Taxonomy (NCBI): domain Eukaryota; kingdom Metazoa; phylum Arthropoda; class Insecta; order Diptera; family Drosophilidae; genus Lordiphosa; species Lordiphosa andalusiaca. Next base: position 21,518 of record JAWNNM010000283.1, read on the forward strand.
AGTCATGGTAGCACTGCATGCTACAGTTGTTTAGGAAGGTACCTTTTAAGGGACTGTCCGAAATTTAAAGAACTTTCTCCGTTACATAGATATGAGGAAGTGAAAAGGTTGAGCTTATGTTTGAATTGCTTTAGCAAACGTCATCAAACGAAGGAATGCGGTGTACCACGTTGTTGGATTTGCAACAAACCTCATCATGAGTTGCTGCATAGGGAATCTGCTGAAGTGCCAGGCTTGGCTATTCAGGCAAACACAGCCACCACCAGCAGCTCTCTGCAGAGTTCGCTGTTGACAAGTACGACAACTAGTTTTCTGGCTACGGCTGTAGTTCTTGTAAAGAGCTCAAATGGTAAGTTTTATCCATATAGATGTATTCTTGATTCGGGCAGCCAGCTGCACTTTGTCACATCCCGGTTGGTGACTCAATTAAAGTTAGAGGTTAAACACGACCAGTACGCGCTAAGTGGAATAGGAATAGAATATCTGCCAGACATTACGCAGTACAGCCCAGCAACTACAGCATCTGAAATAGGATTAAAGGATCCGAGTAGAATTCAGCTAGCAGATCCCGCTTTCGATTCTGCCGATAGGATCGATATGTTGCTAGGAGTCACCCTCTTCTTTAAACTAATAGTTGCTGGCCAAATAAGGTTGGGTTTAAATAGGCCAATATTGCAGAAATCCTTGTTAGGTTGGTTCGTAGTTGGGGAATGTACAATGACCAATGGGATATCCTTAATCGTCAACAAGATAACGGAACCTAAGCCAGATGGTCGGGACTTGCACAAGTTGGTGCAAATGTTTTGGCAGTGCGAAGAAGTTTCGCAGCCAGTTTGTAATTTCACGGAAGAAGAAAAGCAATGCGAGGAGAAATTCGTCTCAACGTTGAAACAGACGCCGTCTAACCGGTTCATTGTTAGTCTTCCATTAAGAAACCCTAGAATGGAGTTAGGGAAGTCTTATAATATAGCGCTCAAGAGATTTTTTAATCTGGAGCGAAAGCTTAATCGTAACCCTGCTCTAAAGGAGCGTTACGCTGAATTCATTGAAGAATACAGAAGACTAGGGCATTTGGAGGAAGTAAATCCTGCCCAGATAGACGAGGTGAAGTATTGTATGCCTCACCATCTGGTAATTCGACCGGATAGCTTGAATACTCAGCTACGTGTCGTATTTGACGCTTCGTGTAAGAGTAATAATGGAGTATCTCTTAATGAAGCTATGCTAGTCGGACCTACTTTGCAGCCTGAGCTGTTTGAAATTCTAGTCCGATTCAGGTTTTATAAAAACGCCTTATCGGCCGATGTTTCGAAAATGTTCAGACAGATCCTGGTTAGTGAAGCCGACTGTAACTACAAGTGCATACTATGGAGGCAGAATTGTACTGAAGTCATAAAGGTACTGCGCTTAAAAACCGTCACATATGGTACAAGCTCTGCTCCATTTCTGGCAGTTCGTTGATTACTCTATCTGGCCGAGAAGTATGCACAAGAGTATCCGCTAGCATCGGAAGCGCTAAGGAGAAACTTTTACATGGACGATAGGCTTTGTGGAGCTGATTCCGTGGAGCAAGTGGAGAAGTTAAAATTCGAAGTGACAGAATTGTTACGATTAGGAAGGTTTGACCTTCACAAGTGGCGATCAAATTGTAAGCTTGCCTTAGGGGAGTGCAATGAAGATCGGCTATTAGATTAAAGATGACAGAATGTGTAAAGACACTTGGGATTGGTTGGTCTGCCAACGAAGATTTTTTTAAGTTTTCATATACCGACAACCAGTCCGATCACATTACAAAACGTGTTGTTTTGTCTGAGTTAGCTCAGTTGTTTGACCCTCTTGGGTTTCTAAGCCCAATTGTGATCCTTGGAAAGATATTCCTGCAGGAGTTATGGCTTCTTGAGCAGGATTGGGATAATGAGCTACCACCAAGTTTTGAAAGGCAGTGGAAGAAATATAGAGAAGAGTTGAAATTGGTTCAAGAATGCTCGCTTCCACGGTCGGTAGTTCCGCAGAGCACAGAAATAAAGAGTTTAGAGCTGTGTGGGTTTTCGGATGCATCCTGCCGCGCGTACGGATGTGTGATCTTCGCACGTGAAACAGATCATATAGGAGCAATTTTTGTGAAGCTAGTGACAGCGAAATCTAAGGTAGCACCAGTTAAGGTTGCTTCGTTGCTACGCCTAGAGCTGAAAGAAGCCTTACTCTTGGCTCAGCTTATGGCTAGGGTAGTTGCATGTATTCACCAAAAGGTTTCTCGAGTTCGATATTTCACAGACTCTACGATTGTGCTAAATTGGTAAGCGTCCCACGCTAGTCGCTGGACAACCTTCGTAGCAAATCGAGTCGCCCAAGAAGTAAGCAATAGGCGTGATTGGTTTAAGATCGATCCGAGGCTTAATCCTGCGGACATTGTTTCCCGTGGTTTGCATACCACAGACTTGAAAAATGCATCCTTATGGTGCGAAGGCCCGAAGTTTTTGAAGGATCCTATTGAGCTGTGGCCATTTCTAAAAGCCTGCCGGAGCAGCGAAGCTCCAAATTTAGCTTGATTGCAACTGAGAACATTACGACAGTGGACATTTTAAAAGACTGTAAATATGTGAATGATTTCCAAAAATTGCAACGAGTCTTCGGATATATATATCGCTGGCGTCGTTCTGTGCAAATGTTGGATGTCGGGGCCAAGTCAGAAACAGCGCTGACTGCAGCCGAGTTGAAGGGTGGTTTGGATTACATAGTTTTTAACTTGCAAAACATAAGATTTCAAGAGGAAATCAGTAGACTGAAAGAAAGAAAAGTAATTAAGACAGCGAAAGTGCAAGGGCTAAATCCGTTCATAGATGAAACGCATGGGGTTCCAATAGTTCGTGTAGGTGGTAGACTTGCTGAAGCTGATGTCCCGTTTGAGGTTAAGCAATATGCATGCTGGTGCACTGCTGTTGAGTGCCATTGTAAGGCAAAGGTTCTGGGCAATCAACTGCAGAAAATTGGCTCGCAGAACGATACGGAGTTGTATTGCTTGCTTCAGACATAGACCAAGGATGTCTACTCAAATTATGGGGCAGCTGCCTGCGGAGTGTGTGCGAACTGGTGCCCATCCATTTGGGCGCGTTGGACTTGATTTTGCCGGTCCTCTTTGGATGCATTTTAACATCAGAGGACGCCGGCCAGTGAAAGTGTACCTATGCGTGATGGTATGCTTTACGACCAAGGCTTGCCACTTAGAGCTAGTGTCGTATTTGAGCACGAACGCCTTCGTCGTCGCACTAAAGCGCTTTTTCGCCAGACGTGGACTAAGGCCGAAATCTTCTGTGACAACGCCACAAACTTTGTGGGCGCCGCTCGAGAGTTGCAGAAGTCGTCTGGGATGAGAGCAGCCGGAACCAAATACTGGATCAATGCAGCAGTCTTGGAGTAAAATTCCATTTCATACCTCCACGGTCGCCTCATTTCGGGGGACTTTGGGAGAGCGCGGTCAAGGTGGCTAAGAAATTGTTGGTTAGCTGCGTAAACGAATCGGCGCTGAACTATGAAGAGCTCTCCACTGCTGTTGCTCAAGCGGAGGCATTGATGAACTCCAGGCCGCTGCCTTCATTGTCTTCAGATCCTAACGATCTCGAGGTCTTGACGACTGGCCTCCTTCTGGTTGGCCGACCACTTAATGCCTTACCTGAACCGTTTAATGAAGGCGTGTTGAAGCTGTCTATGACAAACCGTTGGAAGCGGATTCTAGATGGTCAGATGAGTATCTGACTCTTCTACAGGAGCGGAGCAAATGGAAGTTAACAGTTTTCATCGGACCAAATGTCAAAATACATTTCTCAAATATTGCTCTTGCAACGGTTTTTGCGCTTTTGTTTGGTATTGGTGCAGTAATAAGGTATTTCGTCAAATCACAAATCATTGTGACCGCGTATTCATTTCCGTTTTCTGTTTTTGGTAATGGACCAATAGTGTCAAATAAAAATGTCAAAAGTTTTTGCAGGCGTTGGTGTCAATGTCATGGGGGTTTTATTATGTCTGGTAATTTTAGCTAACTTGCATTTTTCACTCGACTTTACGTAAGTAGTTACCCTTCTTGTCATTTTTTTCCAATAGTATTTTCTTTTAATTTTTCTCAACATTCTTGATATTCCACAGTGTCCTCCTGATATTGGATTATCATGGTACCTTTCTAATATATTTTCAATTTCAACATCATTTTCTTTTAAATTTCTTAATAATGGCAGTACAGTAGTTTTTAATTTCCTCAAATGTTTATTTCGTTTGCTATTAAATTCGTTTACTGAAACTATACTGAATAATTCATCTAAAGGAGCTATTTGCAATATGTTAATGTTTAGTTCACCGGCTTCTTGTTCAAGCCTTGGAAAGAATCGATCTAGATCGAGTATTCCATTAATGAATAAATCATTAACTGCAAAAGCTGTTACCCTTGATTTTCCTCTTACTAATGAGCATTTTTTTTCTTTCAATTTTAATTTTATACCTATGTTATCACAGAAGCTGATTGCCTCGTAAATCATTGGTGTCTTTTCTTTTGTCAGTTGTTTGTTTTGTTTTTCAATGATTTCATTTTTCTTTTTTGTGTCTGATCTTGTAGTAACTTTTAATATATTATTATTTGGTAATTCTTTTATGTCTTTAAATTCAATTCGCTATATAGCGTCTGCTGTATAATTTTCACGGCCTCTGATATATTCAATTGTAAATTCAAATTCCACTAAGTCTAACCTCATTCGTATAAGTTTGGATGCTGGGGTTTTTAATGAAAATAGATAAGTCAGCGGTTGGTGGTCTGTTTTACTTAAGAACTTTTTCCCATATATGTAGGGTTTGAAATATTGTATGGCCCAATGTATTGCAGTAAGTTCTTGCTCTATTGTTGACTTATTGCTTTCGCCCTTGGTGAAAGACTTCGATGCATATGCTACTGGTAATTGTTTTCCGTCATACTCTTGGCTCAGCACTGCTCGGCATGCTTTTTTGCTTGCGTCCGTTGTTATGCAAAACTCCCTATTAATATCTGGATATTGAAGAATAGTCACTTTCATTTGTCCATTCAAAAGTTGCATTTTTTCGAGATAACCTCGTAAATGTCTTGCGGAATCCGCGAAATTTGCGGATAGTAATTGCAGAATGCTATAAAGCGCTTAGCTTCATCCCCGTTTTTTGGAGTGGGATAGTTTTTTGTAACCTCGAACTTATTGTCATCTGGTAAGATTCCTTTGTTTGTGCACTTGTGGCCTAAAAATGTAACTTCATGTCTGAAAAGAAGAACATTTGTCCGGATGTAGTTTAAGATTGTACTTTCTGCATGTGTAAAAACATCCCGCAAGTGACGTGGCATATGGGACTCGGAACATCCTATAACTTTCAGGTCGTCCATATATAGAAATGCTTGAGACGGTGATAGTCCAGAAAATGCTAAAGACATCATTCTTTGGAATGAGTTTGGAGCTACTTTGAGACCATAAGGTAATCTTTTAAATCGGTATGAGCCTTTATCAGTTGAGAATGATGTGATATCCCTTGACCTCTCTTCCAATTCCAAAAATATTTTGCTCGTCCAAGTTGATCAAGAATGTCATCCATTCTGGGTAGTGGGAATTTGTCTGCTATTAACTGTTTGTTGATTTTACTATAGTCTACTAATAGACGCAAACGTTTTTCTGCGCTTCCTGGAAGTGATTTCTTTGGCACTTAAAGTATTGGACTATTGAACTCAGACATTGAAGGTTCAATTATGTCATCATCGATCAGTTTGTCCACCTGCCTCCTTATTTCATCGTTCTGACTATGTGCTATCCTATAATTTTTCATATATACTGGAGTTTCGTCTTTTAGTCGGAGTTTTTGTTTGTAGAAGTTATTGGACGAAATTTGCTCGGATTCTGTTGCAAAAATATCGTTAAACTCAGTACATAAGCTATGTAGTTGTTCTTTAACAAAACAAGTTTTTACTGAGCTTTTCCAAAACATTTGTATCATGTGCTTTATTGTTTGTGGGTATTTGGAAAATGTCGTAGTCTGATTGTCTTTCAGTTTGAAAATTAGTTTTGTCTATTTTTGCTTCTACTGGTTTGTGTTTATCAATCTGACGAATGAACTTTTTTGTATACTATCGTGTTTGCAATGAATACACCTGGTTGAATTTCTTGGTTCGGAATCAAAAGATCGTCATCGTTACTGTTAATTTGTATTGGTCTAATCACTTCGGACCGAGATGGAATAGTGAAAATACTTTTTTGTGAGCTTGTTGCTATGGGAACTGTTACATTTTTGTGGGGATAGTTTGGTCTTATTGTAAATAGGTTTTGATTATGTGCATAATCTAGGTTGCAATTAAAATTTTTGATGAAGTCAAGTCCAATTATTCCATCACGTGGAATCGGAAAATTATCTTTGACTACCTGGAACTTGTGTTGAAGTGAAATGTTTTCGATATCTAAGTTTAAAACCGTTTCTTCTATTGATTGTAAAGTTTCTTGACATATCCCATTTAACCTAGTGTATTTTGTTGTGTTTATGTCTGTTGGATAAATCAGTTTGCTTTCTTTTATCAAGCAGATATCCGCACCTCTGTCAATGAGAAATTAAATGGATTTGATTTGAGGTTTAAGAAAATGAAACTATTGCTGTCTAGACTTAGGGTGTATATGTTGTGTGTACTGTAGTCGTAACTCTAACATTGTTATTTCTGTTTTGATTATTATTATAGTTTCTATTATTAGTATTATATCCATTGTTTTGGTTATATCTGTTTTTGTTGTTGTTATACCGATTGTTCTTATTATTGTTGTATCTGTAATTGTCATTGTTTCTATTGTATTGTTTTGTTCTATTATTGTTCCAGTTTCTTTGACTATTATTGTTGTTCTGCCATTGATTATTTTGCCTGATAGGGTTATAGAATCGATTGTTGAAGTTTGGTTTTGTAAAAAGAATAGTGTTGTTTTGACCAGTTGCGTCTGTGCAACTACTGACAAATTTAAAGATAACTTCGTTCATATTACTAAATTGTCCCGCTTCCATTATCGTTTTGACTTTTTCTATTGTGCAATTTTGTGTTATTGCTTTTACAGCTGTATTTGTAGCGTATTTATTAGCTGTTTCTGGTTTAAGTTCGTCAAGAATATATGCTCGCGTAAGTGCTTTTGTTAAATTTTCAATTTCTGTCGCATATGAAGTAGCTGATTTTCCGTTCTGTCTTAGGTTCATCATCTTAGCTTCGAGAACTCCTACTGATTCTCCCTTAACACTATTTTGAAGTTTTAATATAATTTCTCTAATTGTCGTTTCGTTCGTAATTAATAATCTGGAGTCTCCTTTTAGTTTTGTCTTAATGAAGCGTCCAGCTGTTGCTTCATTTTCTTCCTTAATGTCATCTAAAAGTTCAAGAGAGTCAATGAAACTTACTATGTTTTCAGCCTTTCCATCAAAATCATGAACAAGCCTTGAGGCCGAGCTCAGAAATTCGAGACGAGTTTGAGGCATATTGATTTCTTTTGATTTTTATTCTCTGTACCGTAGGTACACAATATTATAAGTTTGTGCAAAAGTATGTAACATCAAGAAAGAGCATCTCCGACCCTATAAAGTATATATATTCTTGATCAGCATCAACAGCCGAGTCATGTCCGTCTGACTGTCCGTATGAACGCACAGATATCAGAGATGGTAATAGATAGAGTTTTGACATGTATGGGACATATGCTTCTTATGTCTGCAGGCAGATAAAGTTTATTTTCAATTTTGGCCACGCCCCCTGCCGCCCCCACAATTTAGAAAAAAGTCATATCTCCTAAGTTTACAGATAGGTAGGATGTTCCTTCTAGATATATTTAGTAATAAGGATAACTTATCGATCAGCCAAAGGAATGGTGAAGATTGGATGCACGGTTTTCGAGTTATGATCAAAAGACTGTTATTTCTAAAAAGTAGGAAAGTGTCATTAGCCTGAAGTTCCTGTAGTGTATCGAGCTTAGTATAGTAAGCTCTTAATATTTCTCTTATCTGGTTAAAGTTGTCAAATAATATTTCCAAATGTTTCCCTATAGTTACTGACCTAATTTGAATATTTTTGTTTAGGCATTTAAATGATTTATAAAAAGTTTCTTTGTGAGGTTTAATTTATTCCTGACTAATTTTCCAATCCATAAGTTAATTGGGAATATATTTTGTTAATTTCTATCTCCTTTTTTTTCAACTCCGCGCCGATCATGCGCCGATCATAAAGCTCAGAAAGCTCCTCAAGCTGCAGCTCCGTTTGAAAGTTCTTTTTTTTTTGTTTTGTTTTAGTTCGCTTATTCCAAATTTGTGAGTGACATTTTTTTCTGCATTTTAAAATTTTGTGTGTTTCAAATCATTTTAATGTAATAATTGTATATGTATGTACAAATGTGTAAGTGTATATCATGTTTTAAATTTGTCTGGTGTACTTATTGTTGTATGCGTATGTTGTTCATGTGTACTTTGTTTAGTTATTGTGCGCGGGCGAATATCGCCGTAGCGCAGGGTTGCCAAATTTAGGCACTCCCTTTTATTTTGTTTAGTTGGTGTTTATTTAGTTTTATTGTTGCTACTGCTGCTGGTTTTGCTGCGCTGCTTCCCTTCCTTTCCTTTGTTCGTCCTCCAGCTTAATTTTTTTTTGCCAGATGACGGAGGCTTCGTTCCAGGGTGGTGGTGGTTCTGAATTTACACGGGCCAGGAGTGCGGACCGTTTTCTTCTGATGTTGGCGCTGATTCCGTCGCGCCGTTTTGGAGTTCTTACCGTTGGGATGTGGGTGAGAGCTTCTTCTTGCTGATCTTTGGCCAACTTGGCCGCTCTGTTTGCCGGTTGGCGTGCCTGGTACTTCTCCATGGTGAGGGGCTTAGGTCCAGCCTGTGCGCACTTATGGATCACCCTTTGAACGGCGATGCTGTGCTCCGTCATATCTCTTCTGACGGCAGGATATTTGTGTTTATTTGCCGATGTTAGGCAAAATTAGTTTTTGGTTTTTATATGTTTTTTAAATTTTTTTTTTGCCGATTTAAGTCAGGATTATTCAGGAACTCCATTACATGGAAGGCGGTTGAGGTGTGAACCTTGAGTGACTTTATTTGGGCACCAAGGCCACTATTTATATGATTTTGTTTACATTAGTTCTTACAGGCTACATATGGTTACATGTTTACATTAGTTCTTACGGGCTACATATGGTTACATGTGTTAGAAGAGATCTTAATGCTATACTTATGCTAGGCTTAATTACGGTAATTAGGAGTATGTCGTACCTGCTTAGAAGCACAGGCACCAAAGCTTAGATAATAAGTTCTGTTTAAGATGAAGCTTTGGCTTGAAGCTTTTTATCTTGAGCTTTGATCGGTAAACTTTGTAAGCTAAATGCTGAGCTTTGTTCTGACGCATAGTGACTGCCATAAGTTATCCTACAATGGTTCCTTCCTCATTTTGGAGTTATAAACCCCAATAAACCAGACAAACTCAGGATTGTGTTCGACGCAGCAGCTGAAGCTGAGGGAGTGTCATTAACCTCGACGTTGATGAGTGGTTCTGATGTGAATCAATCTTTAACCGATGTGCTTATGAGATTCAGGCAGAAACGTGTGGGAGTATGTGCTGATATAACAGACATGTTTCACTGTAAAAACCAAACCAATTGACCATATTCTATAAATAAAATTAATCTGCTCAAAAAAATCGACCATCAAAAATTGATTTTTGCAACGCCAAATTCGCGAATCCGGCCACTGTGCGGCATGAGAGACCAATACGGATTCGTTCAGACAATGGAACTAGTTTGGTTGAAGTTGAACGCGAACTGAGAAAACAAGTTCAGGAACTTGACCATATGAGGATTGCATGCGAATTTGCAACACATAAAATAGAATGGCACTTCCGTGTTGGCAGCCGAGTGAGGCAGTTGGTCCTAGCAGAGCTCCGTCTAAGAGAGAAAAAAAGAAAAGTGACAAGTGGAAAAAAAACATTGTTCAAGACCGGTGGAAATCTTTACAGAAAAAGGCAGCGACCTAATTCCTGAGGATTGGTGCAGGTAGGTCCTTGGCAGGCTGGTTAAACCAGGCACAGGCAGAATGGGCGATGCCGAGCCCTATTTGTCTGCTCAGAAAAGGCATGCAGAAAACGATGAAATCTTCGCAAGAACATCCATCAAGCGTTGTGCTGGCACGATGGACATTTTTGACAACAACTTAATGACAGATAAAACGACTGACGATAATACAAGACACTTGGACAAAAAAATTCATAAGGCCAACAAAAAGGCAGGGCAGAGGAGAACGACAAATCGCAACACTGACAAAATGGATGAAGACGACAATGAAGAAAGGCAAAATACAGCAAGTGATAGTGAACCAGAAGGTAGCATGGACCTAGACAGCGCCGCATCAAAGCAGAGCTGTGGGTCTCAAAAAACCGTAGAGTCGGCTGACGGGAATGGGAGAGATGGCGAGGACATGCAAAATAATGCGGCAGGCAGCAGCTCTGTACGTCAAAAAGGTTTGAACAGCTCGGAAAAAATAGGGTTACCCAACAACGACATGGAAGAGAATGGCAAGGCAGGTGACACGACAAACAAAAGGGAAATTGTTACGTATGATGACAATCATATAGGAATGGCTAGTGTTTTAATGGACACAAAGGAATGTAAAGCCTTCGAAAACAAGAGTTTTAAAAATGGACTATATTTGTTCGAAAAAATTCAGCACGCTAAACTGACAGGGATAAGAAACATCCTTCCTTTTGGCATTTCGTTGTACAAAATACAATTTGAAAATGGAAAAGAATCGAATGCAGCAGTCGAAAACAAATCGCCAATAGATATGAACATAAAGGTATTTATTCCGAAATCCTATGTTGAAACGTACGGTGTGATTAAAGGTGTCCCCATAGGCTTCACTGAAAAGAACATTTTCGACAACATTGACTCTCATGTCGAGGTAAAATACGTCGAAAGAATCATGAGGAAGAAAAAGATTGAACGTGAGGGAGAGGGAAAAGTGGTTTTAGAACCAACCGAAACGGTTAAAATAGCATTTGCTGGCAATGAAATTCCTCAATCTGTATATATTCACATGTGTAAATAACGCGTTACGCACTTTATTCCTATGATTAGGCAGTGCTTTAATTGTGGGCGCCTGGGGCATACCACAGTGGGCTGCAAATCTAATAAAAGATGCAGGAAATGTGGCGGCTACGAGTGTGATGGCAATTGTCAGAACATGAAGTGCACTCTATGCAACACATCGGCAAGCCGAGATGTCTGTCCAGTGTGGGCAAAAGAACGCGACATAAAGAAAATTATGACCATCAAAAAACTAGCCGGAAGAGAAGTGCTCACAATGTATGCGTCCATAAGCAACGAGTTCAGTATGCATCAAGACTACGACAAAAATTTCCCAGCTCTGGATATGAAATCCAAGCCCACAGTCAGCAATGACCAAAGCTTCAACCAAATTGTCAGCAAACATTCATACAAAACCAAACTTGTACAAAGGGCGGTGGCTCCACCCAAGCCCAAACCCCACTACCAGCTAGAGTCATTCACCCATGACTCCGGCAATTCAAAATATAAGTTTCCGGAGAAAACCTCCAAAGACATGGCATCGGTAATTAACAAGGTTGTAGACAGTCTGACACCTCTATCCAGAGGTAATGGCGAAGTCCTAGCAATATTTAACATGTTGAAACACAAGTTCCTCACAAAAAGTAATTCAGTTCACTCAAAATTCAAACCTTTAAACGACCCCAGGGTGGTCACCCAGTATGAAGATGAGTATTAGAATATTCCAACAAAACAATCAATCTCTGATTGCAAACAAGGCAGACTTAGAATTTCTGTTAAACAATGAATCATTCGATATAGCAATTCTATCTGAGGTTTTCTCACGTGATGAAAACCCCCTCAGAAGGAAAATAGCATACTTCAAGCTAATAGAGAAGTTCAGAGAAGATGGCTATGGCGGAGAACAAAAGTATAATAAGTATAATAATAAAAATATAATAATAATAATAAGTATAATAATAACAAACTTTTAAGCGAATCAACACCATTCACTTCCAAGAAGCAGCGTATGTATGACTATTCACGAATATGTTCTACAGGAAATTATTAACCTTTCCTGCTCATTTTAAGACTCAGTCGCAAAAAGCAACCAGATAACAGAGCGATTAGCACTTAACAGTCTCCACCATGGTCTCCGCCCACGGCAGTTTTAGGAACGTAAGCGAATTCGTTGTTTTTATTTTGATTTTGCGTTTGTTAAAAGTTTCAGTTTTAGTCCGAGCAGAACTGCCGGAGCGCACATCAGTCATATGAGTTTGCTTTTGACTGTCGTTTTTTGATTTTGCGTCTACTGCTGCTTATGAAATTTTCAAAATCAAAATTAAAAGCAACATTTCGTTTTCGACTTATGAGAACTGCTACCGCCTGCTGCTTCTGATATTTCCAAAATCAAAATCAAAAGCAACATTTTGTTTTCGACTTATGAGAACTGCTACCGGCTGCTGCTTCTGAAATTTTCAAAAGCAAAACAAGAAAGAAAGTCGGTCAAGCCCGACTATAACATACTCTGTACCAAGAAAATTTCTTTTGATCATAACTCGAAAACCGTTCATCCGATCTTCTTCATTTCTTTGCCGGATCGATAAGTTATCCTAATAACTAAATATGTCCAGAAGGAACAAGCCATCTATCTTCAAAATTGTGGGAGATATGACGTTTTTTCTAAATTGCGGGGGCGGGAGGGGGCGTGGCCAAAATTGAAAATAAACTTGATCTGCCTGCAGACATTAGAAGCATATGTCCCATACATGTCAAACCTCTATCTCTTACCATCTCTGAGATCTGTGCGTTCATACGGACAGACAGACGGACAGACGGACAGACGGACATGACGGACATGACTCGGCTGTTGATGCTGATCAAGAATATATATACTTTATGGGGTCGGAGATGCTTCCTTCTGGATGTTACATACTTTTGCACAAACTTATAATACTCTATGTACCTACGGTACAGAGTATAATCAATAGCAACATTTTGCTTTTAACTTATGAGAATTGCTACCGACTACTGCTGCTGCCTTTTTCAGAATCATAAGCAAAATCAAAATCAAAGCAGTGAAAAATATCATAAGTTTTTAAACACAGGAAATAAGTATGTTATTGATGCAATTTGAAAACGCAGATAATGTATACATAGCAGGAGACTTCAATGCAAGGCACGTACAGTTCGGAGATTCTGTAACAAATGCTCGTAGACGCTTTCTGGCTGAATCTATGGCTAGTGCCGGCTTCAGATGTCTTAACAATGGAAGAACTACCTTTAGGCAACACATAGACAGCCAGTCTGGGTCCGTACTAGACTTGACTTTCACAACCAACTGTTCTAGCTAAGTCTGGAACGTCAAAAATGTGTTTGTTGGCGGAAGCCACCATCACCCCATTTCCTTGGAGCTATTTGACAGCATGACAAAATCAACCAGATTCCTCGCCAAAAATCGCCTATTGCATAACTTAGAGGATGCCAACCTCACGGGTGACTTCAGAAGCATAGCGAACGAAATAAACAGACACATTAAGGCATCCACCTTTAAAGTAAGGGATCAGAAGACACCTAAATTCTGGTGGTCCAATGACCTCAATATACTTAATGCTAGGTACAATGAAGCCCTGCTGGCTGCAAACACACATCCATCCACAAATGCATACATATTGGCCGTTAACATGAAAAGGAAATCGAAGGAAGCGGTGAAGAAAGCTAAAAGAGACAGCTACATGAGTAGAATAGAAGAATTAGACCTACAACCGAGCACAAGAAGTGCTTGGCGTTTTCTGAACAGTCTCAAGATTCAACAGAATAGCGACTTCGGGCGACTTGATGAGTCCCTAAATCAGGAGTATCTGCACTACCTTAAGGAACAAGTTCCACCAGAAGCCAGAAGCATAGTTAGGAGTGTGTCACCTGTCGAACATCAAGACAACTTTCAGGAAGAAGAATTAGAGGAAATTTTAAGCCTAAACAAAAAAACAGCAGGAGGAATCGACGAGATCACATACGAGATGGTAAAAAGCCTGAATTCTGAAGCAAAGAATCATTTGTTGTCGCAGTTTAACGACGTCTTTCAAAGGAATAACATACCTATGGATTGGAGGGTTATTAAAATAACACCAATTCCAAAAAGAATCAAAGACCTAAACGACCATAGGAACTTTAGACCAATATCACTCATATCAGTGCTGGCCAAAATCCTCAACGCCATGATCAAGAACAGGCTGAACGATCTGATAGACGATAAAGGCACACAACCACAAAGAACATACGCGTGCAGAAAAGGTAAATCCACGTCTATGTGTATAAATGATTTACTACATACCATTGGATGCCTAAGGCATCAAAGGCAAGCTGTGGTGCTAGTATCGCTTGATATCAACAATGCCTACAATTGCGTTAATCTTATTCACCTAAAGCAAATCATGCTTTATGAAGGAATCCCAGAGCAATATGTCCAATGGATCACCAACTTCCTCTCGGTACGATACCTCAGACTAGGAAATGCTGTGGAAGAGGTGAACGGTGGCCTACCGCAACGTAGCTGCCTATCACCGGTACTCTTCAATATATACACAAAACGACTACATCAGATCGAAGACACAAATACAAAGATCTTCCAGTATGCTGATGACGGCATCATTGTAGCCCACGCGGGCACTTTCGTGAAGGCAGTCGACATACTAAAAAGGAAAATAAGCGATGTCAATCTACTATGCCAGGACATTGGTTTAACCTTCAATCCGGCTAAAACGCACATTTTATCCATGAGCTCAAGCAGCAAACGGAAAATAGAAATCAATCTAGAGGGAGTGTCGATAAAAAACGAAAAGGAAATAGTGTTTTTGGGTAGAAAGATATGCGCAAACATGTCAAACACGGCTCACATTAAAAATCTAAAGAAAGAAAGCAAAAACAACATCAAACTGCTTCAAATGGCTACCACCATCAAGTCGGGGCTCAGACCCAAAGTGGCAACAAACATCTTCAAAGCTTTCATCAGATCGAAACAAGAGTATGCAATATCCACCTTTGCAAATATGGGAATAGGAGCTGCTAAGGACATGAACATAGCTCAATCGCAAGCGCTCAGAAGATGTGCCGGTGTTACACCAAACACCCCGCAACATATACCCTTCGACTTAACTGGGACGATCCCTCCTGCTTGGAGAGCGAAATTGCTAGCTGCGAAAGAGCTCCTCAAGGTGAACCAAACAAGAGTCTATATGATAATGTAACAACGGCGTTTGCAGAAACCACCTTCATCTACAATCTGTTCAAGGACGTAATAGATCGTACTAAAATGGCGCGCAAGTACATACCATGCCCCAAACTAGCTTTATATAGTAAAACTATAAGATTGAGCAAGAACGAAATGGCCCCAGAAAGATTGAGAGCCATTTACGGCGAAAAATTAGCACATTATAAGAGTAGCAACTGGAATATCATTGCCACTGACGCATCGATAACAGAAGACTGCGTAGGCTTAGGAATTTTTGACAGTAACAGTGACAGAGAAATAATGTACAAAATAGATCAAAAACTATCGTCAGTAAATGCGGAACTCTTTGCTATAAACATAGCGTGTAAGATAGCATGTAACCATGAGTACAAAAAAAACTGTGATATTCTCTGATAGTATGGGGGCTATATCCATGCTAAAGGATAACAAGTCAAAGTCATTCATTGTCTGTGACATTCATGAAACACAAAACTGCTTCAGAATAGAGAGGATGGAAATAATGTGGATCCCTGGACATAAGGGAATAAACATTAACGAAAGGGCTGATAAAAGAGCCAAAAAAGCTACGACAGAAAGACAACCGTACAACATACAGTTAAGTTATGGAGAAGCCATTAGACTAATCAAAAAACGTAATTTCTCCAGCTGGAACGACCATTACAAGGACCTATCAAGGGAAAAAGGTAGGTTTTTGCGGAAATTTTCCCTGAAATCCCCGAAAAACCGTGGCATTCCCAGCTCAAATGGAAAGCTAGGGACATTAAGGTTATCAACAGACTAATGACGGGACACACGTACGACAAAACTTACCTTCACACAATTAAAAAAGTGCCTAGCAACATTTGTGGTATATGCAATGTAACCGAAACTGCAGAGCATTTAATTTTTAGCTGCCAAGGACTTGCTGTATTAAGAAGAAGAAATATAAAATCATTAATTATTTCAGAAACACAAAGGATCTTTTGCTTTCGAAGGAACCTTTGTATTTCAGAGAGCTAGCTATATTTATAAAATAAGCCGGTTTTGACTTTTGAGTAAAATGATATTAGCGTAAAAGACGAAAAGGAAAAAATAATAAACCTCGGTTTAAAACCGATATCAACTACCAACCTCGCATGCCTTGGAAGAGCCGCGCGCCTTGCCAAGAACGCACTCTGTACCTGGTCAATAAGGTTGCCAGACTGTGACCAACAAATCATCACCCACGAGGTGATCAAAGCCAAAAAAAAAAATAGAATGGCTTTTTAATTGTCTATTGAATCCACATGAAGGAGGATGTTGGGGGCGGTTGGTCCGTAGCGTTAAGCGGGCTATTGGAAATGTATTGTCGAGCAGAAACTTGAAAGAAGATATACTTTTTAGATCGATGTGTGAAGCTGAGAACATAGTTTTGCTTGATTTTGTATGTAACTTTTAATTTGTAACTGCCGCCTTAGTTAAATAGGTAGCCGCTTTATTTGAGTTGGGCTGAGATATTGTTTTGTTCCCATGCTCCCATGTTCCCATTTTTATATTATATTAATTCAATTAATGTTACATACGGTCACGTTAGAAATAAATTATCGTTTATATCGATGAATATGAGTTGGTCTTTGAAAAGCGGCGGAGGGAAACGAAGTGTATGTATCTACTTTATTTTTGGTTAATTTTTGTAATTGACATTATTTCATAGGAAATAAATCTTCTCACAAACCTTACACACATCGATAAGCTGAAGTCGTTTTATCCGCATATCTCCCCGTTTGGATTCAATAAGTATGTTTGTGTTGTGCACAGTGTAAATATATGTTTCACAAATCCTGTATCAATAATTGGATTAGCACCTCACTTACATATCCGAAATGCAGAGAACCATTTCGCAAGATAGTTTGTTAGATGTAGTGGAAGAGAGAAATTCGAAAACAGCTAGATCTCTAAACAGAGAAAACAATTTACACAATTCACATTTCACAACCCAGAAGAAGAAGACCCAGAATAATAGAAATGTCAATTTAACTGTTGATACTGGCCTAGAAGTACCTAGTGAAGTCAACAGAGTAGCAACCCCCGATCAAATAGAGCAAAGAATAAATGAACGGGTACAACAGAGATTCCAAGTGCAAATGGAACAGATGCAAGCAGCTATCTCACAGCTCGCACAACAAGTTTCTAGAATGAGTGTAGATAGTCTGGCAGCTTTAAATAGTCAGCGTGAAAGCGGTAACGTTGAGCCGGAATGGGCATGGCTTAGCTTTCCATTGCCAAATTCCCCAGTGCAGTTAAATAAAAAACAAACACATGCCACTACCAAAGTTCTAATGAAAGATTGAGTAATCAAGTAATTGCACAAAATGTGTCCAAGGTGGCAAAATTGATGAGTAGTTGGAATCTTCAGTACTCAAGAAAGCGTGATGGTATGCCAGTTGGTAAATTTATTTATATAGTTTCGGCACTGGCGAAAGACAATATAAATGGTAATTTTGATTTGCTTTGTGAGAACATTCACAAATTATATTCACCGATATAGACGAACAGTGGATAAAATCGTTTGTAACGATTTATGTAGCGTAGTCAAATTTTCATGATCCTTTGTCAGATGAGGATGTGAGAGAGTTAATTCGCGAGCGCAAGCAATTGCCTAATGAGAATTTCGATTAGTTTTATAACGCCATAATGCTTCTAGTGGATAGGTTACAATTTCCCATAATGGAGACAACGCTTGTAGGTATTCTAAAGAGAGACTTACGCCCACATCAGCGAAAGGAATTTTTTTACCTTGAAGTCAATTCAGTAAGCCCATTAAGAAGCTTGGTTCTTAAGCGTGAAGCTTTTGGAGACGAGCTAAGTAAAGTTCTATGCAAGCCAACTGTGAAAAACCAAGTTTTTGAAATTAATGGTACCATTAGTGAGGACGAATTAGAATCAAGTCAGCAGGAAGTCTGCTAGCTAAACTTAGAAAAGGAAGATGTAAAAGGATGCCAGGTCATTTATGGATCAATTGTCGTGGCGAACGAAACGGTTTTTGTTATGGGTGTGGCACACCTAACACATTAAAGCCAGATTGCGATCGTTGCAAGTGAAACTTGAAATCGAGCGGAAGCCAAAATGCAAAGAGAGAGCAAGAAGAATAAAATGTAGTTTGAACTCGATTCCTGATGAAAGAAAAGAGCATCTTATCGAGCATCTAATTGAGATAGAGTAAAACACAAAACCAATTAAGCAATTGATACTATGATTAATTTGGGTGTCATAGAATCAGCACCACCGAGTTGTTCTTGGAGTAGTCCGGTATCACTTGTACAAAAACCTGGAAAGTTTCGTTTGTTCCTAGACTCAAGAAAGCTGAATGCAGCTACGGTAAAAGATGCGTGTCCGCAGCCCAAGATTAATGGAATATTGTTGGATTTGAAGCATGCCTTTTTTCAAATCAATGTGTGTGAAGGATCAAGAAATTATACAGCTTTTGCTGTACCTAATCGACCGTTATATAGATTTCGTGCCATGCCTTTTGGGTTGACAAGCGCAGCGCGACCTATGTGCAGACTGATGGATGCAGTGTTGCCAGCTCATCTAAAGGATCCAGTATTTGTGTACCTCGATGACCATTTACTCATTAGCGATACGTTTGAGTTTAGAGAAATTTCGAGAATACGTTGAATGCCAGGAGTTTAAAGTGATCACCGATCATGCAAGCCTTCGATGGCCAATACGTCAGTACGATTTAAATGGTCGCTTGGCAAGGTGGGCACTACAGCTCCAAGGCTTTGATTTTCCGATTGAGCCTAGAAAAGGAAGCTTAAGTGTGGTTCGAGACTTTCTGAGTTGAATGCGATAGATTTAAGTACACCCGATATAGACTTGAGTTCACCACACTTTACCTCACAGTCATATATGAGATTGCAAAAGTTGGTCGAACAAAATCAAAGTCAGTTACCAGATGTACGGATAGGTGATAATTATGTCTACAGGCGGAATCAGTTTAACTTAGGCGATGAGTTTTCGGAAGAATCATGTTGGAAATTTTGGATCCCAACAGAATTGACCAAGTCCGTGATAGAAAACGCACACTCAACTCCTCGCAATGCTCATGGTGGCGTCGGCAAAACCTTAGAGAGGATTCGACGTACATTTTATTGGCCAGACATGGCAAGCGAAGTGAAAAGGTTTATAGTAAGTTGTGAGATATTTCGACAAACCAAGTCCCCGAACCAAGTTTTAAAACCACATATGGGAAATTTAGTTATTTCAGAACGACCATTTCAAAGGCTACATATGAATCTGATTGGTCCATACCCAAGAACTAAAGGATGAAACATTTGAGCATTAGTTGTGTTAGATCATCTTACCAAGTTTCACTTCCTAAAGTCATCAAAAAGGTTTGCGACAGAGCTCATAGTGGACTATATGGGTTCAAGCATATTTTTAGTGTTTGGAAACCCCGAATGTGTAGTAACAGACAATGGTAGTCAGCTGAAATCAAAAGTGTTTAAAGACTTTCTATTGAAATTCAACATCAAACAGTAGCTAACCGCAGTTTAAAGTCGTCAGTCGAATGCATCAGAGAGATTAATCAGATTGATAGTTTCAGAAATCAGAGCTTGTGTAGGGAAAGATTAAGGGAATTAAGATTAAGATTAGGGAAAGATCTGGGATAAGTGCTTAGATTCTCCTGAGTTAATGGCTGCAATTTATTCCGTTCAGACCGAATTGGTCACGCAGGGGGTGTGGCTGTATATGTCAATACCAAGCTTAGATGCAAGACTATTTCTAAACAACCAAGTAATAGCCTTATAGAATATTTGTTTCTGGAAATCTTAGGTGTCCACACAAAAATGTTGGTTGCTTGCATTTATAGGCCACAAAAAAACATGGAATATTCGCAATTAATCGACTTAATTTCGTCATTATCTCTAAATTACACTGACATAATTTTGACTGGAGACTTAAGCAGTAATATGCTAAAAAAAAAAAAACACCTTTTACGCGTGCTGGAGGCGCTGGGCCTTAATGTAGTAAACGACACTCAACCCACTCATTTTTCCTGCACATCTGATACCCTACTTGACGTTTATTTTGTAAACAATACCGACAATATTTTATTATATGATCAAATCTCAGTACCCACTTTTTCAAAGCATAACTTAATATTCTTGACGTACGACTTTAAACTGGAATTTCATGAAGAAAATAGGACTCATTACAGAGACTTTCATAATATATAGTAGCCTGGAAACTGAGTGCAATCAATGTGACTGGAACTTAATTTACTCTTTACCGACGGCTGATCTTCAATGGAAGCAAATACAAACTAGCTTAGACAGTCTGTATAACACATTTGTACCAGTCAAACAGAAAACTATAAGACCATCACTAAAACCATGGTTTAACGACCAAATTAAAGATGCCATTATAATTCGAGATAAGGCATATAACAAATGGAAACGATATAGAATGGACTACTTTTACAAAGATTTTCAATCGAAAAGAAGGGTGGTCGTTAAATTGATTAACAGGGCTAAACGGACATTCTATAATTCCAAAATTAACAGTGCAATATCGGTGGGTCAAAAATGGAAGGAGACTAAAAACCTGGGAATTGGCAAGGCAAAGGCACTGCTTTTAAATGACATTGACGTTGATGCTCTCAACCGTACATTTCTACTTTCAAACGTACCTGAAACTACCTGTAACTCATATTTAAGCTCTGTGTTTGTTAATAACTGTGAGAACGTATTTGAATTTGCTTGTGTAAGTCAATGTGATGTTTTAGAATCAATCCTGAAAGTTAAGTCAAACGCTGTTGGACTAGATAACATTGATCCAAAATTTTTAAAAATCCTCTTACCAAAAATTTTAGTCCACATTACACACATTTTTAATACAATCCTTACTACCTCTTAGATCCCAGATATGTGGAAAGTAACTAAAATTGTTCCAGTTCCAAAATTCCAAAATCAAATAACGAATTTCGACCAATTTCCATCTTGCCTTTTCTCTCTAAAGCATTCGAACAGCTTATATCATCCTAAATTAATAGCTTTTTGGAACTCAATTCACTTTTAAACTTCAAACAGTCGGGATTTAGAAAATTCAGAAGTTGCACCACAGCAATTTTAAAAATAGAAGAGGACATACGAAAACACTTAGATAATAGTTACTTTACTTTCCTGACCCTTCTTGACTACAGCAAGGCATTTGACACGGTGACTCACGAAATTCTGTTAACCAAACTGGCTAAGTGTTATAATTTTTCTGGGACAGCAATTAAACTATTGCATTCTTACTTAAGCGGTAGAAGGCAGACTGTTATGGCACAATCAAACTCGTCTGATCTTATGGCTGTTAAACGGGTGTGCCACAAGCATCAGTTTTGGGGCCTCTTTTGTTTACTATATATGTTAATGATCTACCCAGCGTGTTGTCTTCGTGCGAAGTCCACATGTATGCGGACGATGTCCAAATGTATATAAGTCGTCCTTTGAATCAAATCTGTGATTGTATTAATATTCATAATCGTGACTTGTGTAATGTTAGTGACTGGGTAAAGAAAAATATGCTAGGGTTTAACCCTGTAAAATCGAAGTGTCTAGTGATATATAAGAACTCCATTAGCACCGAAAATCTGAATAAATTAAAACTAGACAATGTAGATATAGAGTATGTAGACAAGTCTGAAAATTTGGGATTCACATTTAACAAGGCTCTTTCATGGAGGGATCATGTCAACAGATCGGTAGGAAAAACATATGGACTCCTGCGGCAACTATCAATAACACAGCCATTTTTATCAAGCGAAACCAAAATGCTTGTAGCAAAAGCCTTCGTGACACCAGTCCTGTTTTATGGAATAGAAGCATTTGGTAGCTGTGATGCAGCTAGTCTGCATAAATTACGTGTATCATTCAAGAATATTGCTAGATATGTCTTTGATCTTAGGAGAACAGACCACGTAACTGCTTTTGCAAATAAAATTTTTGACCTTGAATTAAATTCTCTTCACCTTTAGATTGTTAATACTCCTCCACAAAATAATAAACACAAAAGAACCCCCGTATCTATATGACATCCTCAATTTTTAAAGCTCGAACAGAACCAATAACATTGTTTGCATTCGGTCAAAGCTCTCAAACTCCGAAAAACATTTTTATGTACACGCAGTTCGTAAATGGAATCAATTACCGCATAATCTCAAAAATATCCAAAGCACATCACAATTTTATGAAAAACTAATGGCACACCTAAAATCAAATTAAACTTAATAATGATTGAATAGAGCACAAACACGAAACGAAAAACAGAACAATCTAAATATATAATAAATAAGATCTTTGTCATTAGTTATTAAGAAAATAAATTTTAACATGTTTAGAAATAAGTTTGATAAACATAGTAAAATTTCTATTGTGATTGGCGCATTAACAATAAGTTTTATACTTGTATCATTAGGATATTTCCAATGAATAAATACAAAAATTAAAATAAAAAAAAATACATATCATAAGCTTTTGGGTCAGCTCATCACAGCGCAATAGGTTATTCACCATATTTTGCACTTTTTGGTATCTCAATGATTACCCATGCAGATTCGTATGAGTTGCTCAGAAAGTTAAACGACGTGAAGGAAAGAGAGCTTATTGATCGACCTGATAAGTTGCAAATTCTTAGAAGTTCGATTATTAGGAAAATTGAGGAAGCCTATCAGTCCAACAAAAGAATATATGACTTGCGAGTAAGACACTTACAATTTGAACCAGGAGAAATAGTGTTCACAAGAAACTTTGCTCAGAGTAGTAAACTCAAATCCTTCAACGCTAAGCTTGCTTCTAAATTCATAAAATCGAAGATCATTCGGAATCTTGGCAATCATTGTTATGAGCTGGAAGAAAATGAAAAGAACATAGGCAAATTTCATGCAAAGGATCTGTTGAAGTCCTGAGCTGAAACCGTTTTCCAGTTGATTTAACGTTTGAGTAACTCTTTAAGTCATCTGTGCTGTAGCGGCTGAATGATACGAAACGGAAACATACAGAACAGTGTCAGGAATACCCATATCATTAGTTGATCAAAGCCGGTAGCTATCGATAACAAATTCGATAAAAGCGTGTATTTACATATTTCAGAGAACAAGAGTAGACAACTTTACTTTGTGGTTTTGTCCATTTCCGATTGCTAACAGACCGAGAGGGTTTAAAGTTTGTTAAATCGTGATCGAAGACACTTTGTCTCCCCTATTGTGACATTATAAAGTAAAGCTTTAACTGTTTTGAGGAATTGTTTCTGCGGCCAATAAATTGAAGAAGCGCACACACATATGTTTGTATGTGTTGAGCTGACGCGCCAAAACACACTCCTCGCCACATATTTGCCTTTGAGTACACTGAATGAGATTAAGCCTTAATTAACCATTATCTATTTGGATATTGAGCAGGTGAATATAAGATTGCTGCGATACCAGATTCCGTTTCTTATAAAGTGATATTTGCCTACACAGAAAAAAAAAGATCCAAAAAAGTATCCATTTGGGAGTGATATGTCTTAAATATCCATTTAATCATCCAACGGAGCTGAAAAATCATCCCAAGGATCATAATTTTTCATATAATTTGTTTTCATAACTCGAAAACCGTTCATCCGATCCTTCATTCCTTTGGCGGATCGATAAGTTATCCTAATAACTAAATATGTCCAGAAGGAACAAGCCATCTATCTTCAAAACTGTGGGAGATATGACGTTTTTTCTAAATTGCGGGGGCGGGAGGGGGCGTGGCCAAAATTGAAAATAAACTTGATCTGCCTGCAGACATAAGAAGCATATGTCCCATACATGTCATACCTCTATCTCTTACCATCTCTGAGATCTGTGCGTTCATACAGACAGACAGACGGACGGACGGACGGACAGACGGACATGGCTATATCGACTCGGCTGTTGATGCTGATCAAGAATATATATTCTTTATGGGGTCGGAGATGCTTCCTTCTGGTTGTTACATAGTTTTGCATAAACTTATAATACTCTATGTACCTTCGGTACAGAGTATAACGAGAGCGTAAGTTAAAGTCGGCCCTGCCCGACTTCGAAATACCCGTTACTCAAGGCAATTAGTGTTGCGGCTCAAATAAGTATGCAACGTTTTTTTAACTCTGCCATTTATTATCCGATCATTATGAAAAATTTGTAAGATTGTACATATTGGCCACATGCACTATACTGCAAAATCTGAACTCGATAGCTTACAAATTGTATGAGATATTCAACATTTTTTATTTTTATTTTTATTTGAAACAAACTTGATCTGCCTACAGACAATACTAGCTTACATCTATAATTTGGCTGCTCTAGCTCTTCTAGTCTCTGAGATCTAGGTGTTCATACAGACGGACGAACGGACGGACAGACGGACATGGCTATATCGATTCGGCTATTGATCCTGATGAAGAATATATATACTTTATGATATCGGAGATGCTTCCTTCTGCCTGTTACATAAATTTGCACGACTTTAGTATACCCTTTTTACTCTACGAGTAACGGGTATGAAAATGGCACACGTTAAAACTGCATCGCAAATGTGTTCAGGACTTTTAATAACACAATTAAATCTATATTTTATTAAATAACACCGCGAGCATTTGCGCTTAAGGTAGTGACAGTTGACATTAAATCACTAAAGTGCCGCTCAAATTATGGATCAATCAAAACCTAATAAATTTTTGCTAGACCTAACGCTGTTGTTTGTTTCTGCAACTCCACTTCTTGTGGCCGCAGGCATACGTCAGTGTGTACGTCATTCGATCAATTCCTTACGCGTCAGGGCTGACAGCCAATCAGTGTTAAAAAGCAACTTACATTTCGTTTTATTACTTTGTACTGAAATGATTGTGTTTTAAATGCATGGGAAGTGATGGAAATTGTGTGACATGGGAGTTTGACGGCTCAAATAGCTAATATAATATAATTCTACTTTTTATTTATTTTTAATTTTATAATATTACTTTTGTTTCCAAAAATTTAAACAGACGAGTAATAACATCAACTCAATGCCAAAAAGTGCGATTCCAAAGGCTGCAGCAAGTCCAAACGCTAAACCAAGGATGCACAAGAAATTTTTTTTTGAAAACGAATCATGTTTATTTATTGGTGTTATATAAGTCTTTATTTACATTTCGTATGATAGATAGGAATCCATTCGCTCGCATTATTGCCACGTCTAGAATGTCGGCTTCGTATATATTTGGTGAACTTGCCATTTTCAAATGAGCCTTGAAATTGACCAACAATGCCCAACTTGGGAGTCATACTGGATAGGAAAGTTGGGAGTGTTTTACGAGAGATAAAAAATGCGTTTTATAAAATACCTCTGGCTACGTTCAACATCATCATTAGCAGAGCACCCCCATACTTAGGCAGCGAAACACGGAATTGTTTTGGCTGTAGCCTATGTTTTGTATTTTGTGCTGGGTCTACATATTTCCGCTTCAGAATGGAATTCCACGTAACTCCTATTGCTGATCGGGTTTCCTTTCATTTTAGTGCAGCGTGCTTCTCTAAGCTCATGTCTTTAGTGAGGGAGACTCCCAGGAGGAGATTCCCATTCCTTGTCTTTTTTAACATCTTCGAGTGGTTAGCCATCCATTGTTCAGTTCGTGCTTGTCTTTCTCTACTACTTTTTATTCTCAATACTTATGACTTTGTGCAATTGATTTCCAGATTCCACTTTGAGCTGTAGGCATGGGTGACATCTATCATCTGTTGCAGAGTTTCAGGGCTTTCCGCGAGCATGACCATTTCGTCGGCATACATTAATACTTTAAAGATATCTGCTCCAAGTTTGGCTTCTCTAGGAAGCTCTGCGGCGATGTTGTTAATGTTGTGTTTTTTGTTTTATAGCTTAGAGCTACAAGAGCATGGAGACTTATGTTTATGGCACTAATCGCATTTTGAAATCGAATTCAGAAGACAAAAAAAAATATACTAACTTTAACATGCACTGGGATAAAATCTAAACTAAAACTAATCATTAATGTTAGTAACAACAAAAAATAAATAGCTTGTGCTATTATTTTAGGTGGTGTTCTAGACTTTTCTTAAATAGCGGCGCGCTTATTATTGTCTTAATGTTATTTGGTAGAGTATTCCAAAGGTGAATTGCAAATGGAACGTATTGTAAGTCATAAGTAGCAAGTTAATTTTTAGGTCAGATTCGATTTTTGGTTCGTTGAGACGCAGCAAATTTTAGTATCTCACTAGGATAAGAAGGTTTACCAGAGTAAATTATTTTGTGCAAGAAAATGAGAACTCTCAAGCAAAACCATAAATTTAACGTTGTATCAAATATTTTCTTTGCGATTTCAGATACGTGGTCTGATCGTTTTTTGTTGTAGACATATCTACCTATTTTGTTAAAAGCAACAATAAGTTTAGACTTATTCTTTGCACTACAACTACCGAACACTTCCACACCGTATAAGAGTGAAGAGCGGATAATATGTTGTTTGTGTAAGGGTATCTGGCAATCGCCCATGAATTTTAGAACAGTAAGCTTTTCACAACAGACTTGAAAAGTCACCACTATAGGCTTAATGTAACTCTAGTCTGTAAGGCATTTGTAAAAAGAAAGTGAAAGCAACAAGAAGTTTTAATATACCCTGTGAAAACCTTACACCCAAGTATACTTTAAAAGCAGCGGAAAAGTACCCAGCCACCCCACTACCTTCACATTTTGGTCCTATCGAGCCAAATCCCCTACAATTACATTGGTTTTATCTGCTCGCCCCAGTTCGAAACGGTGGAGTGTGCTTTTTTTTTTATCTTCATCAAAAACCACAAGCTTAGTACATATCTAAATGTTCCATGCAAAGTAAAAATAAAGTTGGCGGAGGTGTTTGTGTTTTTTTAATCACACTCCCCCACTGTGTATATAAATGCACAGCAATTGTTCGCAAATATATGTATGTACATTTGTATGTTAATACACTTCAAATTTAACCAGTATCCTCTCAATCACGTTAACTAACATATGTACGTTCGCTCGCCCGGTAAAGAGATTCAATAATTTACAATCCAACCCACCAAAAATTTTTACAAATAAACAAATCTACGCAACACACACACATCTCCAAATAAATACTGTTTTTTATTGCAAATACTATAATCGTCTATACACGCATGTCCACTACTAAGAAAATCCATTAGTGCAAACATTTACAAATTCTATTTACATCAACAAGTTACATTCATACTCATATAAATAAACATATACACATTAGAGACTTTAAAATAAATGACTTCTGGTCAACAGGCAACTAAAGGTAATATTTAATCTTCCGACTGTCTCCCAGGAGTCCTGGGCTGCAATGAAAAATCTTCAAATTACTATCCAGGGATGATTGACGGCACTAGACTTGTACAAGGTCAGCATCGAAAACTGGGATTGCATACAAGTCTTTCTTTGCTCTTCTAAGTTGCCGAAGCTAACGCTTTCGCTTTGGGAGCAATCCATTATTAACAAAGCAAATATTCGAGCTACATCTTAATTCCTTTCTATCAGAACGCTATCGGACCTTAGAAGCTATTGAAGACATGCAATCGGGCACAAGCCATCAAAATAGTCAGAGACCTATTCGAAAAGAGACTGCATCCAAGAACATAAGGTCATTCGAGACAAAAGTCTGCGTTTACAGTAAGACATGTTGGGTTTGCCACAAAGAAAATCATCCGATCCGTCTGTGCCATCGCTTCCTCCAAATGCTTGTAAGTGGAAAAGAAATTTATATCAAACAGCTCAAATTGTGCCTAAATTGTTTCGCTGGGGGGCATCTCGTAAAGGATTGCAGCAGTGCTCACAGCTGCTATAAATGTAAAGGACGCCACAACACACTCCTTCATCGTGGCGCTCCATCTCAAGGACCCTCAGCTTCCATTTCCTTGAGCCAAACTGTTTTGAATACTCCAAATCAGTCCACTCCTTCCCAACAACTGCCAAGTATTCAAAACTATTTCGCTGCTAATAGGCGAGACGTACTTCTAGGAACAGCTCTCATTGATGTATGTGATTTGGGCACAAAATACACGGCGCGTACTCTGATCGATTCCGGATCCGACTTTCATAACTGAACGACTGTTTAAGGTGGTAAAGCTTCCTGTTGCGGCGCTAACCTTAAAAGTAGCCCCGCGCCCAAATGTCAGAGCCCTCGACCTGTGTAACTGCGCCCCTCCTTATATTTATTATAAGGAGTCCGTAGAGAGTGAGACAGCAATTTCCGAAATGCCGCATACGGCTCGCCCGACCCGAACCACCAGAGATGGGCGATTTACCTATGGAGCGGCTGTCACCATACACGCCGCCATTTACATTCACCGGAGTGGACTACTTCGGCCCCATGGACATAGTAGTGGGCCGGCGACATGAGAAAAGGTGGGGTGTGCTATTCACATGTCTCACAACACGAGCCGTTCATTTGGAAATTGCTGTCTCGCTCTCTACGGACTCCTTTCTATGCGTCATGAAGGCGTTTGTAGCAAGAAGAGGGGTGCCACGCCGAATGGTCTCAGACAACGGCACTAACTTCAGAGGCGCCAATCGAGTGTTGCAGGAACACATTGAGCGACTATCATCTGCTGCCGTGGAACAGCAATACCCAACTCTGGGTTTTAGTTTTAACCCACCTGGCGCGCCTCATATGGGAGGCGCATGGGAGCGCTTAGTGCGCTCAACTAAGTCTATACTCTCAGAAATCCTGCCAGCTGAAGGCCTGCGAGAGGAAGTGCTACGTGCCGCATTTGCTGACGTCGAACAAATCTTGAATTCCCGTCCGCTGACTTATGTGCCATTGGTAGACGGTGAGGAAGAGGCGCTGACTCCGAACCATTTCCTGACGGGCAGATCAAGTGGACTGCGAGAAAGCGGCTCATTGGATCAATCTGGAGCTCGATTGGCAAAACAGTATCGAGTCGCCAGCCAACTAGCTGACCGTTTTTGGAAGAGATGGTTACGAGAGTATCTTCCCACGCTCACAAGGCGGACTAAATGGTTTCAGCCGCCGCCAAAACCGATAGACGTAGAGGACTTGGTGATCATCGTCGACGAGAACGCTAAGCGCAACTCCTGGCCTAAAGGCAGAGTGATTGAGGTTCACCGAGGAAAGGATGGCCATGTGCGCAGCGCTGTTGTGCGCACAGCTGAGGGGCTTGTTACACGCCCAGCATTGAAGCTGGCCAAATTGGATTTTATAGAAGGTAACCCACATCGCAGGAGCGCGGTTGAATTACCGAGGGGGGAATGTTGCGTCGCTAACCTTAAAAGTAGCCCCGCGCCCAAATGTCAGAGCCCTCGACCTGTGTAACTGCGCCCCTGTTTGTTTCGAAGATCAACCGTTATGCATTTCTTGTAGCTTGTAGCTTTGCTTGCATGCATACACAGCGGCCAAACCGTTGCTTTAGCCTGAGCTGAGTATAGAAAATTGTGTCAAGCGGTGCGGATGTGCATAAAAGACAGAGGCGAGGAAAGCACAAATGTAAGAAATAAAACAGAAAATTATGTAATATAGAGAACTAAGACATGAAAATAAAGATTTCAGCGCATTATCAGCACTTTGGATTCAAACACGATCAAGTCTTTGTGTTGGGCAGCGGATTGTGGAGACGCTCGAAGTCGGTGCTAATTTTCTGGCGAAAAGTCTCTGGCCACGCATTGCGAGACAACACTTCCCTTCCAATCTATTCAAGCACAAGTTTCGGGATTGTACCGCGCTGTGGCAGCGCAGCCTCGCAAGCTTTGTCACTACCATATTGGCTCTCCGTCAAGACCAAGAATCCAAATCGAAGCAACGGCATTTGTTCTTCCGCACTTAGCCGGAAACTTGCCATCATACAGCATCCAGCAAAGCACCCTTAGGGATTTGCCAGACCTCCAATTGGCTGATCCAACCTTTTATCAAAGAGCTCTAATAGATATTCTAATAGCTGATATACTTCCATCCATTTTTTTGGGTGGCTCTTTTCGGAATATATGGGGTACGCTTCTCGGCCAGGAGACAATCTTTGGCTGGACTCTCACAGGTCTAGTTTCAGATTCAACTTCCAAGCCGATTTCAGCCTTCTCTACTCAGGTTTCAATAAGCCCAGATGAGAGCTTTGAGACACTTCTCACCAAGTTTTGAAGGAGGAGGAAATGCCAGTAGAGATTGTAAACAACACGAAGAAACGGTAGGTATATTGTTACTCTTCCATTCAGGGATCCTTATAACATCGACTCCAAATCAGTCCACTCCTTCCCAACAACTGCCAAGTATTCAAAACTATTTCGCTGCTAATAGGCGAGACGTACTTCTAGGAACAGCTCTCATTGATGTATGTGATTTGGGCACAAAATACACGGCGCGTACTCTGATCGATTCCGGATCCGACTTTCATAACTGAACGACTGTTTAAGGTGGTAAAGCTTCCTGTTGCGGCGCTAACCTTAAAAGTAGCCCCGCGCCCAAATGTCAGAGCCCTCGACCTGTGTAACTGCGCCCCTCCTTATATTTATTATAAGGAGTCCGTAGAGAGTGAGACAGCAATTTCCGAAATGCCGCATACGGCTCGCCCGACCCGAACCACCAGAGATGGGCGATTTACCTATGGAGCGGCTGTCACCATACACGCCGCCATTTACATTCACCGGAGTGGACTACTTCGGCCCCATGGACATAGTAGTGGGCCGGCGACATGAGAAAAGGTGGGGTGTGCTATTCACATGTCTCACAACACGAGCCGTTCATTTGGAAATTGCTGTCTCGCTCTCTACGGACTCCTTTCTATGCGTCATGAAGGCGTTTGTAGCAAGAAGAGGGGTGCCACGCCGAATGGTCTCAGACAACGGCACTAACTTCAGAGGCGCCAATCGAGTGTTGCAGGAACACATTGAGCGACTATCATCTGCTGCCGTGGAACAGCAATACCCAACTCTGGGTTTTAGTTTTAACCCACCTGGCGCGCCTCATATGGGAGGCGCATGGGAGCGCTTAGTGCGCTCAACTAAGTCTATACTCTCAGAAATCCTGCCAGCTGAAGGCCTGCGAGAGGAAGTGCTACGTGCCGCATTTGCTGACGTCGAACAAATCTTGAATTCCCGTCCGCTGACTTATGTGCCATTGGTAGACGGTGAGGAAGAGGCGCTGACTCCGAACCATTTCCTGACGGGCAGATCAAGTGGACTGCGAGAAAGCGGCTCATTGGATCAATCTGGAGCTCGATTGGCAAAACAGTATCGAGTCGCCAGCCAACTAGCTGACCGTTTTTGGAAGAGATGGTTACGAGAGTATCTTCCCACGCTCACAAGGCGGACTAAATGGTTTCAGCCGCCGCCAAAACCGATAGACGTAGAGGACTTGGTGATCATCGTCGACGAGAACGCTAAGCGCAACTCCTGGCCTAAAGGCAGAGTGATTGAGGTTCACCGAGGAAAGGATGGCCATGTGCGCAGCGCTGTTGTGCGCACAGCTGAGGGGCTTGTTACACGCCCAGCATTGAAGCTGGCCAAATTGGATTTTATAGAAGGTAACCCACATCGCAGGAGCGCGGTTGAATTACCGAGGGGGGAATGTTGCGTCGCTAACCTTAAAAGTAGCCCCGCGCCCAAATGTCAGAGCCCTCGACCTGTGTAACTGCGCCCCTGTTTGTTTCGAAGATCAACCGTTATGCATTTCTTGTAGCTTGTAGCTTTGCTTGCATGCATACACAGCGGCCAAACCGTTGCTTTAGCCTGAGCTGAGTATAGAAAATTGTGTCAAGCGGTGCGGATGTGCATAAAAGACAGAGGCGAGGAAAGCACAAATGTAAGAAATAAAACAGAAAATTATGTAATATAGAGAACTAAGACATGAAAATAAAGATTTCAGCGCATTATCAGCACTTTGGATTCAAACACGATCAAGTCTTTGTGTTGGGCAGCGGATTGTGGAGACGCTCGAAGTCGGTGCTAATTTTCTGGCGAAAAGTCTCTGGCCACGCATTGCGAGACAACACTTCCCTTCCAATCTATTCAAGCACAAGTTTCGGGATTGTACCGCGCTGTGGCAGCGCAGCCTCGCAAGCTTTGTCACTACCATATTGGCTCTCCGTCAAGACCAAGAATCCAAATCGAAGCAACGGCATTTGTTCTTCCGCACTTAGCCGGAAACTTGCCATCATACAGCATCCAGCAAAGCACCCTTAGGGATTTGCCAGACCTCCAATTGGCTGATCCAACCTTTTATCAAAGAGCTCTAATAGATATTCTAATAGCTGATATACTTCCATCCATTTTTTTGGGTGGCTCTTTTCGGAATATATGGGGTACGCTTCTCGGCCAGGAGACAATCTTTGGCTGGACTCTCACAGGTCTAGTTTCAGATTCAACTTCCAAGCCGATTTCAGCCTTCTCTACTCAGGTTTCAATAAGCCCAGATGAGAGCTTTGAGACACTTCTCACCAAGTTTTGAAGGAGGAGGAAATGCCAGTAGAGATTGTAAACAACACGAAGAAACGGTAGGTATATTGTTACTCTTCCATTCAGGGATCCTTATAACATCGACTTGGGTCATTCAAGGTCTCTGGCGCTAGCTGAATTCCTGAGAAATGAAAGTCGTATGAAAAGAAATACCACGCTGAAAGATCAATATGACTCAGTGATCCAAGAGTATTTAACTTTGGGCCAAATGCTACAAGTTACAACAAGTGACTGAGGCGTTTTTTCCGCCATGTGTTTAATGAGGACATAACAAAAATGGATCGGCAGATCCTTGTAGATCCGCAACGCACGCGCTTTCAAAGAATTTGACTTTATGACTTTCAGCTCATTTTCTGGCGATTCGTGTTTTACAACAGCTATCTCACGACATACTTGACCGGTATCCTCTGGCGAGCGACATCATTGCTAGAGCCAAGTATGTTTATGATATGTTAGCGGGTGCTCATACACAGCACCACGCGAAGTCGGCCATAGCAGAACTCCGCACGGCTCTAGAAAGCGCGGGTTTTCCATTAAGAAAATGGACATCCAGCACAAAAGCAGTGTTAGGTGATATTCCTAAGGATCATCTGTTGTGTGCAGATTTCCTTGAAATAGATGATGCCAGCACAGCAAAAGCGTTGGGAATTCAATGGCACGCAAGATCTGATGAGTTCTTTTTCTCACCCTCCACACCTCCATTAAAATCCACCTTCACAAAAGGGAAGTTCTGTCCCAAATTTCCAAGCAATTTGACCCAGCAGGCTGGCTGGCGCCCTTTGTTGTGCAGGCAAAAATATATATAGATTTGGCTGTTGTAACTCGGTTGGGATGATCCATTGCCATCCGAACTTATCCACAAGTGGGTGCAGTTCGTGCAATTTTACCCTAGGCTAGTCAATATTCGAATCCCAAGATGGGTCGGTTATCATCCAGAAGTACGGATACAATATCACGGCTTCTGTGACGCTTCGCAACGTGCTTATGGAGCGGCTTTTTACGCTCGAGAGGAAACCAAGAACGAGGTTTCGATTCATGAGCTGACAGCAAAAAATAGGGTAGCTCCAGTAAAGACCGTGTCTTTGCCTCGGTTAGAGCGTTTTGGTGCTGTGCTCCTAGCAGAATTATTAGCAGCTCTTTTCACAAGACTGCCTGTATCCGATCTTGAGGAATACTATTGGAACGACTCTACCATAGTATTGGCTTGGTTGAATAAGCCACCCTGCAAGTGGACTACTTTTGTAGTGAATAGAGTAGCGAAAAAAACTCAGTCTACCGATGCTTCAAAATGGTCGCACGTCCGTTCTGAACTTAGTCCAGCTGACATGGCCAGCAGTGGCTTATCGTCACAAGAATTGGTAGACAACAAGTTGTGGTGGCACGGACCACAGAGTGGCCCACTCCAGTAGAAAGGGTTCACGAAATAGAAATTGAACAGCAAGCCATCAAATGCAATTTCGGTAATGTACCACCTGTCATTGATATCCTTGACCGCTTTTCCAGCTTTGACAAAAAGCCGGTAATTGCCTATGATTTCCGCTTTATAAATAATTGCAAACGTAGATCGACGCATGTCCTAATGGACCTCAGTGCAAAAGAGTTGTCTGATGCCCAAGAGCTGCTCATCGTGTCTACTCAGCGTAGAGAATTCTCAAAAGAGTATAGCTGTTTAGTCAACAATCAGCAAATTCCGTCATCAAGCACAATCCTGAATCCAAATCCTTTTATTGATAAGCACGGTGTCCTAAAAGCGTGCGGTCGAGCGAGAGCATCAGATACTCTTAACTATGATGAGAGTCATCCGGCTATAATTCCCTACACATGTTGTTTTGCCCGCCTACTAGTTCGATTTATACATCGCATAACTCTCCATGGAGGAAACCAGTTGATGACTCGCCTAATCCGGGACAAATACTGGATCCCTAAGCTCACAGTCCTCGTTAAGTCCACAATTAGCTCGTGCAAGGATTTCCTGATCCATAAAAAGAAGCTTCAGACGCAACTCATGGGTGACTTGCCGGCTGTAAGATCCACTTGGTCTCTCCCTTTACTCATACCGGAGTTGATTTTGCGGTATCATTTGACATTAAAAATTATACAGGACGAGCTAGTCCGATAACAAAGGGAAATGTGTGTGTCTTTCTGTGTTTTAGCACAAAGGCAATCCATCTAGAAGCCACATCTGATCTGACAACGGACAAGTTCTTGGCTGCGTTTTCACGCTTTGTGGAGAGACGTGGCTGTCCTCAACAAATGTATTCCTACAATGGCAAAACTTTTATAGGAGCCTCGAAGGTACTTTCGAGAGACTTTTTGGAGGATATTAAGAAGCTCATCACTTCAAAGTGTATCCATCAATGTGGGTCGTGGCTTTTTAATCCTCCCACCCTCCACCCTCCTCCACCCCATATGGGTGGCTTGTGGGAAGCGGGCGTTAAGAGTTTTAAAACACTCTTCTACAAGTCGACTTCAACATTCAAATTAGGGCTTGATGTTTCACGTGTAGTACGAATACACGTGAAAACGTGAAATTAAGTGCTACGTATATAGGAACGTGTTTATGAACTACATGTGTATTTAACACACGTGTATCCGAATACACGTATATCCGTGTTTCCAGTGCTAACGTGAATCACGTGAATGTTTCTTTTTCGATATAACTATAAAAGCATTTTACCTGAATAATTGTGGCGCGAAACGATCCTCACTGCTTTCTCGTGCTGTTCAAAACCACTAGGCCGATTTCGTTTGTGTGCACTGTAGTCTACCCCCATTCGCCACGAACTTCATGAACACATGGAGAGGAACGGATAAGGTAAGGACCTCTCTTCCCCTCCTCCCACTACTCAGGTAGGCAGTGCGTACAGCAGGCAAAGGAAATTTACTGATACGTTTCTGAATAGATTAGAATGGCTCAGAAGCTAGGAGGTAAGGATGAAGAAGAAATTTATAACATTTGGAGCGAAAAAATTTGATTGCTCTAATCATCAACCTGCAAAAGAGATAAAACGACGTGGTACAAACAAAATACTACATTGTTAGACGATCAGAAAACAAATCATAGATCTGAAACGATTAGAAATAAATCATAGACTAACATTGATCACTCTTTCTTCATTTATTTATTTAATTGATCGGGTCTATATATTAATTTATTTAGGGAGTTGGATCAGTCCCGATGTAAGTGACAATCGATACAATTTTTTACAAAAGGGATCTGTTCTGGTACAGAAAAACCAACAAATCAACATTTGCAGGATAAAGGCAGCTGCGTTTAGGGGTGACTATATTACCAGCAGTTGAGAAACATCTCTCCGAACTCACGGATGTGGCTGGAATTGCCAAATATTTCCTAGCTAAATCGGCTAAAGCCGGATATTTGTGTTGCCGTGCGCGCCACCATTGTAATGGGTCCAAATCAAACCTTAACACGGGCTCAGCAAGATAGCTGTCCCATTGAGAGGTGACATTGTCTTCCGGCGTGACGTTTTCCTAGTAAAGGAACGCCAGTGCGCTGTTCTTAATGTCAGCTTGACTCGACTGT
Organism: Lordiphosa andalusiaca; assembly: GCA_035044965.1. NCBI lineage: Eukaryota > Metazoa > Arthropoda > Insecta > Diptera > Drosophilidae > Lordiphosa > Lordiphosa andalusiaca. The sequence continues at coordinate 57,827 of JAWNNM010000283.1, forward strand.
GGCTCGTCTTGACTAAAAAGTAGAAGGTGCCTGGGCCCTCACAATTTCAAGAACTCGGGCTCTGCTCTCTTCCCTTGCAGCCAAAGGTTCAGATTCCAAGTCCATATAACATGGGTCAAGCATAGATGCAACTTGCCGCGCAGACACCTTACTTTTCCCAGGTTGCCATGCGAGATTAAATCTTTTGCTCAGCTCATCGCGGACGGTATTTTTAAATGAGCAGCTTATGTCATCATCGTCTTCAGACGAATTCAGGTGCCATAATTTTCAAAACAAGAGGCCTTACCATTGAAGTCGGAGATTCTGTCTCGCCACACCGTACCGTTGTGAGTACTTGAAGGGGTTTCAGCATAGTAACATCGGCGTCAAGTGATTCCCATTCGCTCTCCAGTATCTCCAATCGAGCAGCAGTTTCGGCAGATATGATCCCTCGATCCAGAAGAACATTGGTCACTGGGATTCTGTTCTCTTGCAAGCGCTCCAGCATCGCGTACACAGAATTCCACCTTGTTGGACAACTTTGAATGAGTGTCAACTTTGACACTGACAACTGTTCCTGTTTCCTTTCCAGAGCATATGAGGCGATTTTAGAGTGCTTGAAGTGACCAACAATGTTCTTTGCCTTCTGCACCAAAGCAACAACAATCATGTTGGCTAGTGCCTTATTGACTGCAAGCTGCACTGAATGGGCAGTACAACTTAGATCTGCTACTTCAAAGACCTCGGTCAAAAGCTTAACAGCATTGAGAACATTAGCGGCATTGTCTGTCACCACAGCTACTATTTTGTCTTAAATATTCCATTCCTCAAAAATGCCCCTCTTATGTGCAGCAAGGTTCTCAACTGAATGCCGTTCTTCCAATTCCTTCGTAGAAAGTGTGAATTACTTCTGCTTCCATGCTGAATCAATTATGTGAGCTGTCACAGTCACATATGATTCTTGGGCTTGAGACGTCCAAGCGTCCGATGTGCATGCGACGCCTACTGCTGCTTGAAGCTCCATGAGCACTTTCTCCTCGACAGAAGACTTCAAAGCAGCCAGCCTCCTTTTTAGTGCGGTGGCACACATGGGCTTGAAGCCAGGCACGACTGACGACATGAACTCTGCAAAACCTGCTGAAGCAACAAAAGACAATGGCAACAAATTCGTCGCAACAAGTTTGGTGGTTGCTTGGTGCACGCTTTCCGCACGATCCTTGCTAAGAGTCTCGCTGTCAAAGTCGCGGAGGGCGCTACTTTGCCTCTTGCGCCTGCGACGTTCGCTGATGCCGCTAGTGCTGGGTATGGGTTCTGTTAAGGACGACTCTGTGCTGCCGCTCGTGGATGGTCCTACAGTTCCATGATTCAAATCAAATGCATCATCCACATTTTCCACCTCAATTGGATCGGTCCTTCGGGTAAATGTACAAAATCATTATCTTTTCTAAGCGAGTAATGCCACTGGTATATACATTAACCAACAAGCGAGGAAACAAGTGAAGGGACAAGGGAAGGGATCCCTCCTCCACCCACCCTGTCAGCTATTTGCGATTCTGCAATCATTTTGCAAGCACATACGTCGTCCATCAACACATAACACAGAACCCTGCAACGGCAGCCGACACACCGGGCCGACTCCTTCACCTCCTGTCACCCTTGCCTGCGAGTCAGCCGAGGCCGCATGAGCGGAGGTGAAGGAGTCGGCCCGGTTTGTCGGTTGCCGTTGCAGGGCTTTGCTACTTAGTACGGCGCTATTTTATCTCCCATTCACTCACCTTTGTTTATCTCCTGCCGCAGCTGATTTTGAAGGTGAAATATTGTGAGCTGTTTTCAGGTGTCTCCCTATGGATCCTGTTGTCCCACCAGGGCACGCAAATTCACTGTCATCATCCTCGCTGCATAAATCACAATACGCCTTATCCGATTTTCTATTTGCATACGACCAAACCCAGCTCTTCTGTTTAAGCATTCTGACTGATAGTAGAGTGGACTGTAACGTGTGTCCTGACACAGATGTCGATTCGGAAACTGCACATCCGGAGCCGACCAAGGCTGATTTGGACCGACCGATTATGCACTATATACCCAGAGATGAACTGGTAGTTGGTACTTACTGGTTGATCTGCTACTCCAAGATGTTGACTCGACCGATGCTGCGCACTAAGGGAAGTGCTAGTGCGATTGGGCTCGTCTTATATGGGCCGCTGAGTGCTGCCGGTGTCGACTGCCCTGTCAGTGCTCAGCTGTTGGTTATCGATAACAATCATGGCGGCTTGGTTCCAGCCTGATTGAGTTTGATTGTGGGCGCGCAGTTTAAATCTTTATTTAATCATAAACTAAATTCTTATTATGGTGCGCTTCGTGCTGCTTAATGTAATCCTAATTTAATTCTATAATGAAGGTTGCGAGCTTCTGGGGCGTCGCAGGACGAATGATGTGCCGTTCATCGTTTACCGCAGGAAAAGCAAAGCCAGCCAGCAAACCGTTACAATACAAATGCCTTGTCGGGGCATAGATTACAAGCGAACGTGCTCTGCGATCATTTACAGGTTTAAGTGTAGTGAATAAGCTTTGCGAAAAAAAATCAGCGCCTTGGCAACCCAGTCGGACTTTGCGTCATGTGTTGAGAAAAATCAGTACACCCAGTGGCATGATATTTCACGTAAATAGTCTGTACATGATTTTTTTTGCATGAAATTAGCCCTTAATATATCAGGAAAACTCACTAAAAGTATGAAATTTCATTCGAAAACATGAAAAACTCAGGGGTTTGTCGGCGAACGTCTCATGTCTTTCCACCTACGACATACAAAGTAAGTACATCTGGAGAACTAAGAAAGTAAAGAACCCAAAGTCTAATGACGTCACCTAAACGGACACGGTTAAAACCCCTGAGTTTTTCGGCGTTTGCATTGCAAAACGAAGCCGAAGGCTCAGGTTTTCTCATGCCTTATTACGTGAAAAGTAAGCATGAGAAAGTACCTTTTTCATGATGAAAAGTCCGACTGGGTTCTCTTTTCATTGTCAACAATGCGTTTGCCAAAAACAAAATATCACTCGTCAAGCCGATGATACGTTCTGGTGCAAATCAACTGGATCGGATGCCGCAGGCAAGCGCTCCTCGGATAGCGTGTTGCTAGTGTGTTTCTAAAAGCAAATTTTCTATGCAATTTATATGGCATCTGATGCGTTTGGTCATTTCCGGTCATTTCCTATTCGGGGGTCCACTATTGTAAGTTTCTGAGCTAGAAATGACTCAACCCGCAACATCCATCCTTAATCGTTGGCAACGCTTGAAAGCACTCAATCAACAGTTTGGTTTTGGGTGGAAAGAGTAGTACCTTAAGGAATTACATGAACGGAATAAATGGCAATCTCCGTCGAGGAACATAAAAATTGGAGATATGGTCATCATAAAGGAAGAGAACATTCCGACAAACGAGTGGCTTCTAGGTCGAGTTCAACTGACTTATCTAGGCCCTGATGATAAGGTCAGAGTGGTCGACGTTATGACTGCTCGTGGTGTGATCAAGAGGCCCATGGCAAAACTTATCCTATTTCCTAAAGATGACACAGGCTGACAAAAACCCTCTAGCTGAACCCTCCATGAGGGTGTCGGCTGGGCAATGGACACTGCATGTACCTCGGCTTACGGGTAATACCTAGTGTCTCTTGCTCGTCTTACACCTAGAAATGCAGTGTCCAGCTAAGGTGATGGCCAACACTACAGCAAAATGTTGGGTAGAGTTGAGCCAAAGCCATGTTTAGAGGTGCCTGGCAGCAGGCTTAATATGCTATGGGGTGGTTCCCACGAATAAAAAAAGGTGTGAGTGTGGTCAACACTCACGAGGCATTGATGTGAAACATGCTGTATAAAATGTGCACCGCCTTTCAGTTACTATATATTCATAACTCAATTCTCGATAAACCTAAACCTAAAAACTAAAAACCTAAAAACTAAAAACCTAAAACTTTAAACCTAAAACCTAAAACCTAAACCTTTATTCTAAGTCCTAAAACCTAAGCCTAAAACTTAAAACGTAAAACGTAAACCTCAAACCCTAAACCTTAATCCTAAAACCTAAATCTTAAATCCTATAACCTAAACCTTTATCCTAAATCTTAAAACCTAAGCCTAAAACCGAAGTCTAAAAACCTAAAATAACTAAAACCTAACCTAACCTAAATCCTTAAACCTAAAACTTAAACCAAAAACTTGAAACCTAAACCTTAAACCTAAGACCCAAAACCTAAAACTTTAAACCTAAACCTAAAACCTCAGCCTCATCCTTAAACCTAAAACCTAAACCAAAAACTTGAAACCTAAACCTTAAACCTAAGACCCAAAACCTAAAACTTTAAACCTAAACCTAAAACCTCAGCCTATAACCTATAACCTAAAACCTAAAACCTAAACCTAAACCTCAACCTCAACCTCAACCTCAACCTCAACCTCAACCTCAACCTCAACCTCAACCTCAACCTCAACCTCAACCTCAACCTCAACCTCAACCTCAACCTCAACCTCAACCTCAACCTCAACCTCAACCTCAACCTCAACCTCAGCCTCAACCTCAACCTCAACCTCAACCTCAACCTCAACCTCAACCTCAACCTCAACCTCAACCTCAACCTCAACCTCAACCTCAACCTCAACCTCAACCTCAACCTCATACCTCAACCTCATACCTCAACCTCATACCTCATACCTCATACCTCATACCTCATACCTCATACCTCATACCTCATACCTCATACCTCATACCTCATACCTCATACCTCATACCTCATACCTCATACCTCATACCTCATACCTCATACCTCATACCTCATACCTCATACCTCATACCTCATACCTCATACCTCATACCTCATACCTCATACCTCATACCTCATACCTCATACCTCATACCTCATACCTCATACCTCATACCTCATACCTCATACCTCATACCTATACCTATACCTATACCTATACCTATACCTATACCCATACCTATACCTATACCTAAACCGCCTCCTAATCCGCATCCTCCCAATCCTCCTCCGCCTCCTAATCCTCCTGCTCCTCCGCCTCCTCCCAATCCTCCTCCGTCTCCTAATCCTCCTCCAAATCCTCATCCGCCTCCTCCAAAGCCTCCTAATCCTCCTGCTCCTCCTCCAAATCTCCCTAATCCTCATCCGCCTCCGCCCAATCCGCCTCCTAATCCTCCTCCTACTCCTCCAAATCCTCCTAATCCTCATCCGCCTCCTCCAAATGCTTCCAATCCTCCTCCGCCTCCTAATCCTCATCCGCCTCCTCCAAAGCCTCTTCCTCCTCCTAATCCTCATCCGCCTCCAAATCCTCCTGCTGCTCCTCCAAATCCTCTTAATCCTCATCCGCCTCCTCCTAATCCTCCTTCAAATCTTCCTAATCCTCATCCGCCTCCTAATCCTCCTAATCCTAGTCCTTCTCCTCCTCCTCTTAATCCTCCTCCCCCAAATCCTCCTCATCCTCATATTCATCTTCATCTTTACCTTAAGTTGTGTGGCCGGCCACCGCCCACTGCACACTACCAGCAGCACATTTAAACCGAAAACAACAACCACAAAATATGCAAGTCAGCGTGACGCGTGACGCTGAAATCAAATTTTACCCCTACTAAAATCCTCGGTACCGAAATTAAAGATGTTTCACATCAAAAATTGACCACTATGGGTACATTAACAATGGAAAACACAAAGAACCCAACTCGGGCTTGGATATCAGTCCAAACGTCGGTGGAAGGCGTGACTGCTACCACCGGCGGACACAGTGGGGAGAGAGCGGTCACACCTCTGTCGTGGTTGGAGCAGGCCAGGACAGTTGTACAGCTACTGTCGATACGACAAGGACCAACGTGTGGAGCGATACAGATTCGGACTGTGAATCGCATGGAGGTTCAATTAATACGGAGGCGGAAGAAAAATCGGTGCTATCTCCAGTTCAGGCGGGGTCTAGTAAATATGGAAAAACCAACACGAACAAAGGAGGGTATGCGAAGGAAAGGCCAGCATAAAGCGGCTCTCAAAATCAAGGTGCGACTGAACGGAAGCGGTGAGCTTACCCTAGAGGAGAGAAACAAGCTTGCGTGGGCCGAGCAAATGATTATTTTATTTATTTATTTATTAATGGTCGAACAAAAGCTGTCAACAAATTTGTAAGCACGTTATAAAAAGGCTTATTTACTAAGGAGGCATAAAAAGAAAGCCTAACAAAATTACAAAATAAACTAATAACGACTCCGACTCGGTGGGGGATTTTTATTTGCCGGTCCGGCCAGCTATGCCCCGATTCACAGCCTGTTGTGGTCAGAGTCGATATTAGAGCTAACAAAACCATTTAACAAATATACAGGCCTGTTCAGTTTTTCACTTACATTAAATTATCTCTATTTCGACTTGGCTACCTGTTCTGGTTTTCATAATTTGATTGAATTACTCGATTTGAATTCCCATTGCTTGGAGCATGTGAAATCAGATGTAAGTTCGTAATTTTCATTAAGTGCTATTAAAATAAAGCGAGATATTAAAAAGCTATATTAAGCTATTGCAGAGTTTGTATTTTGATTGTTGCATCCAACTGATTAAGTTCAGCGAGTTGTTATAAGAAAAACAATTTGGAAATGAAACAGTCAAATTGCAAGTCGAATACCAGAACAGCGAACACAAAATCGTTCGAATTTAATTTCATTTGAAGTATAATAAATTATGTGAAGCCCGGAACAGGCCTGGAGAGATGTGAAGAGGTAAGAAAAAAGAATAAGAAAATGCAGGCTTACAAATACATAGAGGAATAAAGGCATAAAACTATAATTAAAGATAAAATGGAAGACTGACAAAAAAAAAATAGAAAATTACAAATTAAAAATATATTAAAATAAAACTAAAAGGATAACCGAAAAATCTCTGACCCGGTGGGGGAAGATTTATTAGCCAGTCCGGCAAGCTATGCCCCTATTCACAGCTGGGAGTGGTCAGAGATTTTCACGGAGATAGTGTAAAGGGACGTTTTTAAGGAGAAGAGAGAGAGATCTGTTGAGAGGAGGTGATAAAGATCGTTGTAGCTTACGGAGAAATGTAGGGACGTTTCTAGAAGTTAAGGAAAAAAGTTTTTGCCTAGAAGGAACAGAGAAGTTAAGGCGACGTAAGAGTCTCAGAAGAATCTACATCACCGATAATTAACTTGCTGAAGAAATGAAACACCTAAGACTGTTCTGCGGTTAGCTAGCGAAGGAAGGTCTATAAGCAAGAGTCTTCTGGAGTACGAAGGCAAACGGAGGTTAGGGTCCCAATTAAGGCCACGAAGGGCAAAAGCAAAAATTGTTTCTGAACTGATTCAATACGATCAACATGCTTTTTATACTGCGGACAGCATACGGATGAACAGTATTCTAAGCACGGGACGGACTAAAGCTGTATAAAGAAGTTTAGTGGTGTAGGGATCATTAAACTCCTTTGACCAACGTTTAATGAATCCAAGTACACCATTCGCTTTGTTAACAATAGTGGAGATATGGTGATTAAAACTCAATTTGGGGTCAAACAGAATTCCAAGATCAACGACAGACGAAATACGTTGCAACGGTTCATTACCACGTACGAGGTATAGAGAAACACAGGAAATTTGAAGTGTTAGCATCGATGCAGAAATCCTGATCCTATCCTATCATGCATCATGAGTATCAGATAGAAATATTGTACGAAGCACCAAGAGTGCAGAGGACCAAGATGCACCTTGAAATCCAAGTTACAGAACGAGGTTTTGAAAGAAGAGAGAATTTTGAGTCATCGGTAATGAGAGCCCAAAGCAGATAAGAAGAGGAAATCCTAATCGATCGAGCTAAAGAGGAGAAGATCAGGTCGGCAACCTTGTAAAGCGGTTAAAGACATCAGTTTGCCTTTTCACAAGGAATCCATCATTAACTAACGAAGTAAATTCGAGCAAATTGGTCGTTGTTGACCGACGCTTTATGAAACCATGCTGGAAAGGTGACAAAATAGATCTACAGTAATGCTGCAATGTGGAGGTTATAATCTCTTCAAACAATTTCGGAATGGCGGAAAGCTTAGCAATGCCTCTGTAATTTGAAATATCCGACTTCCCACCCTTTTTATGGAGAGGAATAATGTAAGATTCTTTCCAAAGAGATGGGAAGACAGACGACTTGAGTGATAGATTGAAAAGCTTTAGCAATGGTTGGCATAAAGAACTAGAACACTCTTTGAGCACACAGCTAGGAATGTTGTCAGGCCCGGGAGAAAATGAGGATTTTAGTGATTTTAAAAATGAAAGAAGAGAAGTTTCGGAAATTTCGGGATCGCATATAGAGTTGGAAGAAGTAATGTTATAAGGATAAGAAGTGTTCGCATATTGGGCAGAGGAATAAGTTGATTGGAAGAAATCAGCGAATAAGTCAACAGCTGTGGAATCATTGCCAGCCTTTTGGTTACCCAGAAAAAAAGAGGAAGGTAAAGAAGAAGATCTTCGCTTAGAGTTCACAAAGCTATAGAATTGCTTTGGATCCTGTGCGAATTGAATTTTGCACCGAGCAAGATAATTGTTATAGCACTCGGAGTTAAAAAGTGTAAAGTTAGATTTTGCTATTGAATATTTAGAAAAATCAATCGCAGAACCAGTACGTTTATACTTTTTGAAGCATCTAGATTTAATATTTTTCAAATTTGATAACCTAGGACAGTACCAAGGGGGATTAAGTGACGCGGTGGAAGCGACGCTATTAGGAATGCAGATATCTAAGAGAGAATTAATAGACTCGTAGAAAAAGGTAAGAGCAAAATCCAAATCAACCGCATTGTACAATGGAGACCAGTCTGTTGCACAAATGAGTTGACTTAGCAAAGTGAAGTTTCCTTTACGGAAGCAACGACGAGGTATATTGGGGATTTTTGAATTTGAAGGGGCAGGTCCAAATATTGAAAGCGAGACTTCCAGTGTTGGATGGTAAGAATCTTCGGGTAGTGATAGAGGGGGAGACCTAGAGACACTGGCATTGGTGCTATCAGTGACAAAAATAAGATCTAACAATTTATTTAAATTGTTTTGTACAGGATTAATTTGAAAAAGAGACATGCCAAGCAGACAATCTAAAAAATCATGCTGCACTGATGGTACAAGGTAAGTCGACCCATTAGGATTTGACCATGTGATGTTAGGCAAGTTAAAATCACCTACAACAACCAATGTGTCAATGTCCCGTAAGTGGGCTAAAACATCTTTAATGCAGGCTACATGGTGCATATAAATTTCAATATCGGACGAAGGTGGGATATAAGAACAAGTAATAAATAAAAAAAATGATGGAAAAGTTACCTTTACGGCAACAAATTCAACATCCACAGGCTTATCAACAATGATCAGTTCGGAATTGTGGCTGGTCTTAACTGCGATCAGTACACCACCACCTTTGCGATCTGGTCGATCATGTCGATAGATAAAAAAATCATTTGACAAAATTTCACAATCAGAAATTGAGGATTTTAACCAAGTCTCTGAAAATGCAACTATGTCAAATTCAAAAGATGCACTATTCAAAAATAACGTATGGAGCTTAGATAAAAGGCCCCTAACGTTTTGATAGGCAATGAGAGGACAGACGGACGGAACTAGTTTTTTGAAACCCTAGTAGACGCTACACGTGAGGATGAACTAAATGAGGGCAAGTTGACTGGCATCGGCCTCATTGGATTTTTTTGCCTGAACTCATGCACAATCATATCTGGCAACCAGAATGCTGGGTCACATATGATTGGAAATGATTCAGACGGAACACTTAACTTAAACGAAGCTATATCACGGGGTTGAGCAAAACTAAACTTTGAAATAGAAACACTTGCTGAGCATTTGCTCGCAATGTATGCTGCAATTGACTCGCAAGTAGTTTCCGGAGACAACCTAGACACAAATACTTGCTTACGCGGTGCTATCACGGACAGTAGAGGAGGTTCAGGAGGAATGGGAACGCAGACGGAAACACTGCCCACAGGTTCAGTCGACGTTAATGGGGACTGCTCGAATCTACGGACAGAAGAAGGATTATCTGAACGATTTCCAACAGCTTGATTCGGGGAGGGGAAAGGAGACAAATCAAGCATATTGCCTGGTGAGACAGACAATGAAATAGTTGGAGACCTTTCAGTGCAATTGGGGGAAGATTGGTTCGAGTTGCCAGACACGGGTGGTGGCACATCTAAAAATTGAGGCTCCAACCGACGCGGGGGTGGTGACTCGAACTTATACTCACTAAGCATCTCGGAACTGGCGAGAAACTCGCTTGCGAGATGCTTAGTTAGATTGTGCATTTTGTCGAATTTATTTTTCACGTCGATAAACATCCGTGAGAAATTAAATTGTTTTTCAGCGCACAAAGGGCATGACCAATTCAAAGCACCACAATCCTTTTTAGGCGAGTAAACTTTGTCCAGATCACGTCCACTTAGCCCAGCACATTTAATATGCATACTATTGTCGCACAACCAGCAGGTAACAAACCGAAGTTGTTCCGACTCACTTGCATTCTTAAATGTGCAGGCCTTTTTGGGGGGGAGAGCTGTTTTGCTATCGTGGTGAACGGACGTGCTTTTGCTGAGCTCCGCGAAGATCAGGCTAAATCGCCAACAGAATACGCGAGAACCTATAGTTTACTGTGCAAGTGAAGTACAAGTGACACCTTGGCCCAACGGGCAAACATTCAAGGTCATCCACAGTGCATAGTGCCAGTGACAGTAGCTTTGTGTTATCAAGAAATTAAAAACTATTTTGCCGGCAAAAAATCGACTGTGGTTCACAGGCCACTTTTCGACAACACCCGGAGAATTGCAGTTAATTCAGCAACTCTCTCTCTTGTGGATCAGTATAACCAAATACGCGTGTGTGAGTGTCGGTTGAGCAGTCCACATATACTCCCCACCGAGTTCGATAAAGCAGTGCAAGCAGTCCACTAAGCAGTGTCAACTCCTCATAGACGCCAACGAACGAACCACCTGCAACTACCATAGTAGCGCAGTGGGTGGCTACCAAACTCTGGAGCGAGGAAACGCAGGTTCGATCCCGGGCACGGTCAGTCAAAAACTTCAACCTCAACCTCAACCTCAACCTCAACCTCAACCTCAACCTCAACCTCAACCTCAACCTCAACCTCAACCTCAACCTCAACCTCAACCTCAACCTCAACCTCAACCTCAACCTCAACCTCAACCTCAACCTCAACCTCAACCTCAACCTCAACCTCAACCTCAACCTCAACCTCAACCTCAACCTCAACCTCAACCTCAACCTCAACCTCAACCTCAACCTCAACCTCAACCTCAACCTCAACCTCAACCTCAACCTCAACCTCAACCTCAACCTCAACCTCAACCTATACCTATACCTATACCTATACCTATACCTATACCTATACCTATACCTATACCTATACCTATACCTATACCTATACCTATACCTATACCTATACCTATACCTATACCTATACCTATACCCATACCTATACCTATACCTATACCTAAACCGCCTCCTAATCCGCATCCTCCCAATCCTCCTCCGCCTCCTAATCCTCCTGCTCCTCCGCCTCCTCCCAATCCTCCTCCGTCTCCTAATCCTCCTCCAAATCCTCATCCGCCTCCTCCAAAGCCTCCTAATCCTCCTGCTCCTCCTCCAAATCTCCCTAATCCTCATCCGCCTCCGCCCAATCCGCCTCCTAATCCTCCTCCTACTCCTCCAAATCCTCCTAATCCTCATCCGCCTCCTCCAAATGCTTCCAATCCTCCTCCGCCTCCTAATCCTCATCCGCCTCCTCCAAAGCCTCTTCCTCCTCCTAATCCTCATCCGCCTCCAAATCCTCCTGCTGCTCCTCCAAATCCTCTTAATCCTCATCCGCCTCCTCCTAATCCTCCTTCAAATCTTCCTAATCCTCATCCGCCTCCTAATCCTCCTCCTCCTAGTCCTTCTCCTCCTCCTCTTAATCCTCCTCCCCCAAATCCTCCTCGTCCTCATATTCATCTTCATCTTTACCTTAAGTTGTGTGGCCGGCCACCGCCCACTGCACACTACCAGCAGCACATTTAAACCGAAAACAACAACCACAAAATATGCAAGTCAGCGTGACGCGTGACGCTGAAATCAAATTTTACCCCTACTAAAATCCTCGGTACCGAAATTAAAGATGTTTCACATCAAAAATTGACCACTATGGGTACATTAACAATGGAAAACACAAAGAACCCAACTCGGGCTTGGATATCAGTCCAAACGTCGGTGGAAGGCGTGACTGCTACCACCGGCGGACACAGTGGGGAGAGAGCGGTCACACCTCTGTCGTGGTTGGAGCAGGCCAGGACAGTTGTACAGCTACTGTCGATACGACAAGGACCAACGTGTGGAGCGATACAGATTCGGACTGTGAATCGCATGGAGGTTCAATTAATACGGAGGCGGAAGAAAAATCGGTGCTATCTCCAGTTCAGGCGGGGTCTAGTAAATATGGAAAAACCAACACGAACAAAGGAGGGTATGCGAAGGAAAGGCCAGCATAAAGCGGCTCTCAAAATCAAGGTGCGACTGAACGGAAGCGGTGAGCTTACCCTAGAGGAGAGAAACAAGCTTGCGTGGGCCGAGCAAATGATTATTTTATTTATTTATTTATTAATGGTCGACAAACAAAAGCTGTCAACAAATTTGTAAGCACGTTATAAAAAGGCTTATTTACTAAGGAGGCATAAAAAGAAAGCCTAACAAAATTACAAAATAAACTAATAACGACTCCGACTCGGTGGGGGATTTTTATTTGCCGGTCCGGCCAGCTATGCCCCGATTCACAGCCTGTTGTGGTCAGAGTCGATATTAGAGCTAACAAAACCATTTAACAAATATACAGGCCTGTTCAGTTTTTCACTTATACTAAATTATCTCTATTACGACTTGGCTACCTGTTCTGGTTTTCATAATTTGATTGAATTACTCGATTTGAATTCCCATTGCTTGGAGCATGTGAAATCAGATGTAAGTTCGTAATTTTCATTAAATGCTATTAAAAGAGAGCGAGATATTAAACAGCTATATTAAGCTATTGCAGAGTTTGTATTTTGATTGTTGCATCCAACTGAATAAGATCAGCGAGTTGTTTTAAGAAAAACAATTTGGAAATGAAACAGTCAAATTGCAAGTCGAATACCAGAACAGCGAACACAACATCGTTCGAATTTAATTTCATTTGAAGTATAATAAATTATGTGAAGCCCGGAACAGGCCTGTAGAGATGTGAAGAGGTAAGAAAAAAGAATAAGAAAATGCAGGCTATCAAATACATAGAGGAAAAAAGGCATAAAACTATAATTAAAGATAAAATGGAAGAGTGACCAAACAAAAAAAAAAAAAAAAATAGAAAATTACAAATTAAAAATATATTACAATAAAACTAAAAGGATAACCGAAAAATCTCTGACCCGGTGGGGGAAGATTTATTAGCCAGTCCGGCAAGCTATGCCCCTATTCACAGCTGGGAGTGGTCAGAGATTTTCACGGAGATAAGTGTAAAGGGACGATTTTAAGGAGAAGAGAGAGAGATCTGTTGAGAGGAGGTGATAAAGATCGTTGTAGTCTTGACATAAAACCCGAAATCGATTATGCTGGGCATAATCAGTTGTGCATCTAGACAAGATTAAAGGAAAGAAGTTTCTGGTTGGCCGAGAAGGAACAGAGAAGTTAAGGCGACGTAAGAGTTCAGAAGAATCTACATCACCGATAATTAACTTGTGAAGAAATGAAACACCTAAGACTGTTCTACGGTTAGCTAGCGAAGGAAGGTCTATAAGCAAGAGTCTTCTGGAGTACGATGGCAAACGAAGGTTAGGGTCCCAGTGTAGGCCACGAAGGGCATAAAGCAAACATTGTTTCTGAACTGATTCAATACGATCAACATGCTTTTTATACTGCGGATGAACAGTATTCGAGCACGGGACAGACTAGAGCAGTGTATAGGAGCTTAGTGGTGTAGGGATCATTAAACTCCTTTGACCATCGTTTAATGAATCCAAGTACACCATTCGCTTTGTTAACAATAGTGGAGATGTGGTGATTAAAATTCAATTGGGGGTCAAAAAGAATTCCAAGATCAACGACAGACGAAATACGTTGCAACGGTTCATTACCAATCGTATAGGAAACCAGAAATGGTTTGCATTGATGGAAAGTCATAAACATGCACTTGGAGCAATTCAGATGCAAATGTTTTACCAAGCACCAAGATTGCAAGGAGTTAAGATCATCTTGCAATCCAATAGATTGAATCGGGTTGTTGAAAGATAGAATAAGTTTAACGTCATCGGCATACATGAGTATCCGAGAATATGATAATATTGTAGGAAGATCATTGATAAATAGAGTAAAGAACAGAGGACCCAGGTGGCTACCTTGAGGTACACCAGAGGTTACAGACACAGGTTTTGAAGTGTTAGAACGAAGCAGAACTTTTTGAGTTCTATCTTTTAGATAGGACGAAGCCCAAAGCAGAAAAGAAGAGGGAAATCCTAATCGATCGAGCTTAAAGAGGAGAAGATCATGGTTGACAGAGTCAAAGGCTTTGCTAAAGTCGGTGTAAATGACATCAGTTTGCCTTTTCACAAGGAATCCATCATTAACTAACGAAGTAAATTCGAGAAAATTGGTCGTTGTTGACCGACGCTTTATGAAACCATGCTGGAAAGGTGACGAAATAGATCTACAGTAATGCTGCAATGTGGAGGTTATACTCTCTTCAAACAATTTCGGAATGGCGGAAAGCTTAGCAATGCCTCTGTAATTTGAAATATCCGACTTCCCACCCTTTTTATGGAGAGGAATAATGTAAGATTCTTTCCAAAGAGATGGGAAGACAAACGACTTGAGTGATAGATTGAAAAGCTTTAGCAAAGGTTGGCATAAAGAACTAGAACACTCTTTGAGCACACAGCTAGGAATGTTGTCAGGCCCGGGAGAATATGAGAATTTTAGTGATTTTAAAAATGAAAGCAGAGAAGTTTCGGAAATTTCGGGATCGCATATAGAGTTGGAAGAAGTAATGTTATAAGGATAAGAGGTGTTCGCATATTGTGCAGAGGAATAAGTTGGAAGAAATCAGCGAATAAGTCAACAGCTGTGGAATCATTGCCAGCCTTTTGGTTACCCAGAACAAAAGAGGAAGGTAAAGAAGAAGATCTTCGCTTAGAGTTCACAAAGCTATAGAATTGCTTTGGATCCTGTGCGAATTGAATTTTGCACCGAGCAAGATAATTGTTATAGCACTCGGAGTTAAAAAGTGTAAAGTTAGATTTTGCTATTGAATGTTTAGAAAAATCAATCGCAGAACCAGTAAGTTTATACTTTTTGAAGCATCTAGATTTAATATTTTTCAAATTTGATAACCTAGGACAGTACCAGGGGGGATTAAGTGACGCTATTAGGAATGCAGATATCTAAGAGAGAATTAATAGACTCGTAGAAAAAGGTAAGAGCAAAATCCAAATCAACCGCATTGTACAATGGAGACCAGTCTGTTGCACAAATGAGTTGACTTAGCAAAATTAAGTTTCCTTTACGGAAGCAACGACGAGGTATATTGGGGATTTTTGAATTTGAAGGGGCAGGTCCAAATATTGAAAGCGAGACTTCCAGTGTTGGATGGTAAGAATCTTCGGGTAGTGATAGAGGGGGAGACCTAGAGACACTGGCATTGGTGCTATCAGTGACAAAAATAAGATCTAACAATTTATTTAAATTGTTTTGTACAGGATTAATTTGAAAAAGAGACATGCCAAGCAGACAATCTAAAAAATCATGCTGCACTGACAAGGTAAGTCGACCCATTAGGATTTGACCATGTGATGTTAGGCAAGTTAAAATCACCTACAACAACCAATGTGTCAATGTCCCGTAAGTGGACTAAAACATCTTTAATGCAGGCTACATGGTGCATATAAATTTCAATATCGGACGAAGGTGGGATATAAGAACAAGTAATAAATAAAAAAAATGATGGAAAAGTTACCTTTACGGCAACAAATTCAACATCCACAGGCTTATCAACAATGATCAGTTCGGAATTGTGGCTGGTCTTAACTGCGATCAGTACACCACCACCTTTGCGATCTGGTCGATCATGTCGATAGATAAAAAAATTATTTGACAAAATTTCACGATCAGAAATTGAGGATTTTAACCAAGTCTCTGAAAATGCAACTATGTCAAATTCAAAGGATGCACTATTTAAAAATATCGTATGGAGCTTAGATAACAGGCCCCTAACGTTTTGATAGGCAATGAGAGGACAGACGGACGGAACTAGTTTTTTGAAACCCTAGTAGACGCTACACGTGAGGATGAACTAAATGAGGGCAAGTTGACTGGCATCGGCCTCATTGGATTTTTTTGCCTGAACTCATGCACAATCATATCTGGCAACTAGAATGCTGGGTCACATATGATTGGAAATGATTCAGACGGAACACTTAACTTAAACGAAGCTATATCGCGGGGTTGAGCAAAACTAAACTTTGAAATAGAAACACTTGCTGAGCATTTGCTCGCAATGTATGCTGCAATTCACTCGCAAGTAGTTTCCGGAGACAACCTAGACACAAATACTTGCTTACGCGGTGCTATCACGGACAGTAGAGGAGGTTCAGGAGGAATGAGAACGCAGACGGAAACACTGCCCACAGGTTCTGTCGACGTTATTAGTGACTGTTCGAATCTACGGACAGAAGAAGGATTATCTGAACGATTTCCAACAGCTTGATTCGGGGAGGGGAAAGGAGACAAATCAAGCATATTGCCTGGTGAGACAGACAATGAAATAGTTGGAGACCTTTCAGTGCAATTGGGGGAAGATTGGTTCGAGTTGCCAGACACGGGTGGTGGCACATCTAAAAATTGAGGCTCCAACCGACGCGGGGGTGGTGACTCGAACTTATACTCACTAAGCATCTCGGAACTGGCGAGATTGTGCATTTTGTCGAATTTATTTTTCACGTCGATAAACATCGGTGAGAAATTAAATTGTTTTTCAGCGCACAAAGGGCATGACCAATTCAAATCACCACAATCCTTTTGAGGCAAGTAAACTTTGTCCAGATCACATCCACTTAGCCCAGCACATTTAATATGCATACTATTGTCGCACAACCAGCAGGTAACAAACCGAAGTTGTTCCGACTCACTTGCATTCTTAAATGTGCAGGCCTTTTTGGGGGGGAGAGCTGTTTTGCTATCGTGGTGAACGGACGTGCTTTCGCTGAGCTCCGCGAAGATCAGGCTAAATCGCCAACAGAATACGCGAAAACCTATAGTTTACTGTGCAAGTGAAGTATAAGTGACACCTTGGCCCAACGGGCAGACATTCAAGGTCATCCACAGTGCATAGTGCTAGTGGCAGTAGCTTTGTGTTATTAGGAAATTAAAAACTATTTTGTAGGCAAAAAATCGACTGTGGTTCACAGGCCACTTTTCGACAACACCCGGAGAATTGCAGTTAATTCAGCAACTCTCTCTCTCTCTTGAGGACCAGTATAATCAAATACGCGTGTGTGAGTGTCGGTTAAGCAGCCCCTCCCCACATATACTCCCCACCGAGTTCGATAAAGCAGTGCAAGCAGTGTCAACTCCTCATAGACGCCAACGGGCGAACCACCTGCAACAGCCATAGTAGCGCAGTGGGTGGCTACCAAACTCTGAAGCGAGGAAACGCAGGTTCGATCCCGGGCACGGTCAGTCAAAAACTTTTTTTTTCCTTTTTTGATTTATATCCCTGCCTTGTGGCTCATATTTGTTCCTTGAGCCCGACGCATTCTATTGTATTGTTGCTGCCACCGATCAACAAGCACGCTGGGCCATGGAGCTGCCTAGGGGCGACATTGACCCTGGCGGGTCTAACCAATTGGAGGTATTGTTGCCGGGTGGCGACTCTGGAGGCACCAGTACACCGCTCACGAGCTGCATTAATTGGGACGGAAAAGATCCGTTCAAGAAGAGCGCGAGGATTGCTCGCTCACCAGATACACTATCTGGGTTGGAGACCGAACGCCCAGAGACGGTAATCCCGCCATCGCCAGCGGCTCGTTCCATCGGGAACCAAAAGACGGAAGAAGCAGATGGCCTCAGGAAGCTGAACAATATAGGGTCAAAAGCTAGAGAGCTTAGAAAGCTGATGGCTCTACCTAAGCGCTCGATCACTAATGTCATGAGGGAGTTAGTGGACGAGATCGATCTCCTGCAGAGGGAAGCCCAATCCTGTGTCCAAGGGCTACTGGCAAAACAGGTAGAGGAATTGGCAGCCGCCCCACCCAAGGAAGCAAGTGTCGGCGCAAAACGACCTAGGAATCCCATGCAGGACAACATGTCGCCTTCAGCCAAGCCGACTCCGAAGAAGGCAATGCACAAGGCGCCGGCAGAGAAGACAGCCCGTAAGGAGCAAAACATCCGCAAAGGCATACGGGATAGTGAAAGGCCGCAACAACAAGAAGAACAACAGCCAAGCACTGCCCCAGAGGAAGCCAATAATAAAGAATGGACTACTGTACAGCCGAAAACCCGGAAGCCAAGGCCGCCAAGGAACGACGCCATCGTCATCAGAAGCAAAGGAGAGTCAACCACGTACGCAGATATACTGAAAAGGGTCAAAACCGAACCGCAGCTGAAGGAATGGGCGCAATGTGTACAAGGAATCAGGCGCACGGCTAAGGGCGAGCTTTTGCTGAAACTAGACAAGGCATCCGACCCCAAGGCACTGGAGATGCAAAATGCCGTGCAAGCATTGCTTGGAAATATCGCCGAAGTCCAAACACTCACGGAGACGACGTTAGTGGATATCAGAGACATTGATGAAATCTCGAAGGCTGAAGAGATTGTAGAAGCCATCAATGAGCAGGTTGGATTGAGCCTTTCGGAATCGGCGATTGTTGGCCTACGGGCAGCCTACAGGCAAACGCAAACACTCACACTGCGGCTGATGCCAGAAACGGCGAGCAAATTGATCGAACAAGGAAGAATCCGTGTAGGGTGGGTGTGGTGCAGAATCAGACCGAAACTGGTTCCAAAGAGATGCTACAAGTGCCTTGAATTCGGGCACATATCGGTAAACTGCAGGAGCAAACATGATTGCGCAAAAGCCTGCTACAATTGCGGTGGTGAAGGGCATAAGGCTAGCCTCTGTAAAGCTTCCGCGTCGTGCATCGTCTGCACACGTTCCAATCTCAAATCGAGGAGTCATGCCACATCGAGCACCAAATGCCCAGCATATCAAAAGGCGCTAAAAGATATGGGCCGTAAACAAAGATGAAAGTTTTACAACTGAATCTTAATCACTGCGCGGTGGCTCAGAACCTGCTAGAGCAGACTGTACAAGAGGAGAACATAGACGTGGCCATCATCAGCGAGCAGTACAGAAACAGGGAGGCCGGCGAGTGGGTGGCAGACAACCCCGGGAAGGCTGCGATCTGGTCATGCGGAAATCCAAAAGCGCAGATGCAAAGCACCTCACAGTCAGCCGGATACGTCAGGGCTATGATCGGGGGCGTTCACTTCTATAGCTGTTACCTGCCGCCAAGCCTGAACACAATGGAAGCATCGAGCATACTGGACGACCTTTCTGAAGATGCCCAAGGAAAATGTCCAATAGTTATAGCGGGAGATTTTAATGCATGGGCTACCGAATGGGGCTGCCCGACTACAAACGCAAGAGGCCAATCCTTACTGGAGTCATTCGCATCACTGGACATTATCCTCCTTAACAGAGGCGATAAACAAACCTACTGTAAGGCGGGTAGAGGATCAATTATAGACCTTACTTTCGTGAGCAGCAGCCTGCTACCCCGCAGTAACTGGAGCGTGACCGACCTCTACACGGGAAGCGACCACATGGCCATAATATTCACGCTGCGGCAACCTAGCGCATTGGGGATTAGACGTACACCCCAAATTCGGTACAAGGTGGAATCGCTGGAAGCAGAAATAATCCCTGTGCTAATGGAGGACTTCACAACCCACGGTACAGCTAATGACAGAGCAGATCAAACGGCAGCGCAACTAAAAGCGACATGTGACTGTGCAATGCTGCCTAAAGGACGCGGACCACCCAGACGGAGACCAAAATACTGGTGGACGCAGGAAATAGCAGATTGTCGAAAGGAGTGTCTGCGTGCAAGAAGGCTATGCCAGCGTTCTCGTTGCTCAGCCAACTGGACGGCTCTCCAGCAGCAGTACAAGGAGAAAAGGCAAGTTCTTAAAAAGCACATCGAAGAAGCTAAGAGAAGATGCTTCGGCGACATTTGCAAGGATCTAGACGAGAACCCTTGGGGCCTCGCGTACAAGCTAGCAGTTAAAAAGCTTAAATCAAGCAGCCGACCAGCACCATCAGGTCGTGATCAGATGGCGCATATAGTGGAAACCCTTTTCCCACAGCAAACGACATGTGAGCGACGGACGCCCTATAGGCTGCAGGCCTATGAATGGCGCGGAGTATCGATTGAGGAGGTTGTAGCGGCAGCAAGCGCCTTTAAGGATGACAAAGCGCCAGGCCCAGATGGCGTCCCCAATAAGGTTCTCAAGCTTGCGATCATAGCTAACCCTGAACCATTCGTGGAGCTTTACAATGCTTGCCTTTCGGAGGGATCCTTCCCAGAAAGATGGAAGCGGCAGAGGTTAGTCTTACTACCAAAGGGAGCAAGCAATGTGGATGACCCGTCATCGTATAGACCGCTATGTATGCTAGACACAACAGGGAAAATCCTAGAGCGCATCATTCAAACACGCCTCGAGACCGCAGTTGAAGCGTGGATGTCCCCCAGGCAATTCGGATTTAGGAAGAGACGTTCCACTATACACGCAGTTCGTGAGCTGCACAACATTGCTAGTGAAGCCATTGAAGGCCAGCGCTGGATGTATGGTAGCAAGGAGTATTGCTTGGTGGTCACTCTGGACATCAAAAATGCATTTAACTCGGCAGGGTGGAACCATATATTGCGGGCGCTAAGTGCAATTGATGTGCCTTCATATCTCATCGCAATCATAGAAGACTACCTAAGTTGCAGAATACTTACGTACGAGACCGAGGACGGGGAGCAGCAACACAACATCACCAGAGGAGTTCCACAGGGTTCAGTCCTAGGACCAATGCTGTGGAATATTATGTATGACGGCATATTGCGCCTTCCGCTGCCACCAGGAGCCACAGCAATTGGGTTTGCAGATGACATTGCCATCGTGGTAGTGGCAAAGCATCTCAAGGAAGTGGAACGGACCAGCAACGGGGCCATTGAGAGCGTCAAGCGATGGCTCGAAAGGATGGACCTAACGTTAGCCATCCACAAAACTGAGTCGGTGCTAATAAGTAGCAGGAAAATAGTAGAGCAGGCGAATATTAAAATCGGGAACGCAACAATAACCTCGTTGCCTCACCTAAAATACCTGGGAGTCATGATAGACCACAGACTCAACTTCAGAGACCACCTGATCTATGCAAGCCAGAAAGCAAGCAATACGGCAGCGGCATTATCCAGAATTATGGCAAACACTGGCGGACCAAAGCAGTCCAGAAGGAAGTTATTGGTAAGCGTAGTGAGCTCAACCCTGCTCTACGCCGCCCCAATCTGGGCACCAGCCACGGAATACAGCTCCTATGTACGTGGAGCTAACTCAGTGCAGCGGATCTGCGCACTTAGAGTTATAAGTGCTTTTAGAACGGTGTCAAATGATGCAGCCTTGGTGGTGGCTGGACTCATCCCATTTGACCTCAGGGCGCAAGAGTTTGCGGAATTGCACAAAGGAGCTCCAGATGGCAGCACGATGGCAGCGTACAGGACGGAGGTGCACACGAGAGCGGTGCAGAAATGGCAAGAGCGGTGGCAAGGATCGACTAAAGGACGATGGACATACAGCCTTATCCCTAATATAGAGCTCTGGCTAGACAGAAGACATGGACAGGTGACATACTACCTGACGCAACTGCTTACGGGACACGGATGTTTGAAAGGCCTTTTTGCAGCACGACATAATGCACCAAATTTATCAGAACTAAAGGGAAAGCGTATCAAAAAATAAATAAAAAAACACAAAAACACCCACAGAGCGCAGTTCGATATCGAGCGTTCTTAGCTTTGAGAGCAGAGCAACAACAAAGCTGAGTGGGAGTTAAGCACAAAAAGAAATGCACAAGCGAACGCACACACAAACCTGTGTATAGAGGGGGAGTTGCTAAGCAAGCAAATCAAAAACACTAACAAAATACACAGCACAGACGCCGCAATAATAAAATTTGCTAAATAAGCAATGTTAAGATGCACAACTGAAAAGAAAAGCACAAACCGATAGCAGGCAATGCTAAAAAATTAATTACGTTAGATTTGCGACAAAATTGGCACGTTAAACGACACAAGAAATTAATTGTTGCGGAGCACAAAAAAACACGTCAATTACTCGCAAGAGTCTCTCTCTCTCTCGCCAAAATAAAAGAATAATATTTAATTATTTATTAATTATAACTGTAACGTATCACGAAGAGACGATAGTTATAACGAGTGACCCTTAGAGAAAACTCCAAAGGCTGAGCAGCTGGTGGGTTTGACCTGATCCGCGAGCGCGCTTGCTCCGGCTTCCGTCTGGTCGGCAAGAAATGGGGGGGCTTAGAAATAAGTCGGACAGGACAACGCTCTTACTCGGATAATATTATTTTTGTATTTAATCACGTGCGAAAGGCAGACGAGATTGGCAGAGAGGACAGATAAAAATAAGAAAAGGAACAAGAAAGGACGAAAGGCTAACAGAAAGAATACCTTTCAGGGTCTCCTATACCTAGATATTAAGGAAAACGCTTCGCGGAGAAACTGGCTATTCAAGCCATCTCCGCAAAATACGCCAACATAATGTAAGAGAGTTTGGCCAACAAGTGGCAGCGCTCAAGTGAGCAAGCGAAGGCGGAGGCCCTTGCCAGTAATAAGCCCCGCTAAAGACCGCAGGAACATGCACAACCCCTCCCCAAAAAGACCAGTCAGCCCAAGGAATCAGCTAGCGACGTAGCAAAACGGCATCTCACCGTAGCTATCGTCGCCAAAAGCGACCCTAACGGCGTGATGACGCCCGAAGGAAATTTGAGGAAATTTTTGAAAGGATGGAGGACTCAGCAACGCAACTTGTAGCGTTTGACGGAGCAGGCTGACTGTATGGAGTCAAAATCCTCAGATGCAAGGACGACCACACCCTTAAGTGGGTCACAAGCGTCGTTGCAGACATGGGAAGCTTGTGGGAGAGTGGCCAGCTGGAGGGAGTGTAGCGCTGTTTCCACCGATTTCCCTTTTATGTTTGCGTGTTGGTTGTTCTGCAAGGTCAGATTCATATCTTCTCTTATGTGGAGATCAAGTAATTTTTGAAGTGAGGCTAATGGGCCTGTAGTCTTTTGGCTGCACGTGACTGCATTTCCCCGCTTTGGGTAGGAACACAACACATGCTGTCCTCCAGGCCACAGGTACATAGCCCCACCCCATGCAGGCATGGTACGACTAGGCCTTTGGTCTTTTTTAGCATGGCGGGAGCTATGCCATCTATTCCGGGGGACTTGTAGCTCGCGAACGAGTCGATCGCCCATCGTATTTTTCCTGGAGTGACTAAGTTGGTTGGTTGGGATGTTAGTTTGTTGAGTGTTTAAGTCCTGAAGCGTATCTGACTCGGTGACTATGGTGCAGCCCGGGAAGTACGCATCGAGGAGAGCAAATGTAGCTTCCTTGCTGCTTTCTGCCCAGTGAGCTTCGTCCGTTTTAAGTTGACTCTGCATAGGTGGCTGATTTGAAAGCAGCGACCTGAGTCTGGCTGCTTCCGAGACCTTCTCCATGCTGGAGCAGAAGGTTCTCCATAAATGTTGCTTTGCCTTCCTTACTTCTTTTTTGAATAAGCGAAGTCTTATCTTATACTCCTCCCAGATGATCACTTCATCTGCTTGTTTGGCGAGTTTGAAGCATTCCTGGACGTCCTTCCTCTGCTCTTTCAGTTCTGGGGTCCACCACGGTTCACGGTTTGGTTCTCCTTTTTGTAACTGTGAGCTTACACGAGGTTTTGTATGCTTCGATGAGATTGATAGTGAGCGTCTTCACGGACTTCTCAATATCTCCCACCAAACAGATGGGTGTTGCCGTCGGCAGTTTTGATTCCACTGCCTTAAGGTACTTCACCCAGTCGGTATTCCGGGGATAGACGTTTCTAGTTTGACATGAGTCGAATTGGATCTTGAGCTGGATGTACTTGTGGTCGGAGTTCTTTATCAAGAACTCTCCATTCTGGCGCCTGAGTACTGATCCCTAAGGTCATGGTTAAGTCTAGGACGTTGGCCGAGGTTGGTCCCACATATGTGGGTACGTCTCCAAAGTTTTCTACACTAAGACTGGTTTGTAGCTTGCCTCCACCGTCAGTCTTCCGAGTTCAGCCGGTGGTGCCTCTCGCTCATGCGCCATGTAGCAGGATGCCATAAGAATTGGCTCGTCCCTGCCACCCTGCAAGGCCACAACAGTGAGTTCGTCCATGCTGTAATTAGTCATTAAATAGGCATAGATGCCTTTTCTTACCAGAATGGCAGTCCTTGCTCTACTTACTGGGGTGGGGTAAAAGATGTTGTAGTTTTGTGACTTTAGCCCGGAGACCTTGTTTCCCGCCGCTATCCAAGGTTCCTGAACTCATCTGCGGGCCCTTCCTCCAAGGTAAAAAGGAGCTCCGCCGAGGCGATCTTGATCTTATGCAAGTTGACGTGGAGGGTCTTCAACTGCATGACTGGTGTCCGCATCGTCCGGTCTCGGTGGGTCAGCCTGCAAGGTTGTATCGCCATCCTCGCAGACCTCCTCCTCCTCTTATTCCGCAGACTGTACTGCCCCCGTAACATCGAGGCTGCTGGCTTTTTCTACCATCCTGTGAATGCCGATGTCGTTCTCCACCTCTCCAGCCTCCAGTGTGTGCTCATTAGTGTCCTCGGGGTGGCGTTTTTTGAGACGTAGGTGCACGATACTCCCCATGCCATCTACTCGAATCTTGGGTAGAGCAAATCCTCGGCCTCCTTGTTGATCTGGAGGACCACATGCTGCCCGTTTTTGTCGGGCTTTGCAACATGCAGTACCTTCCAGTCTCCAGTTGGCACATCAGGATTCTGATTCAGCCTGCTCCGTCAAACGCTACAGGTTGCGTTGCTGGCTCCTCCCTCCTTTTAACAATTTCCTCGAATTTCCTTCGGGCGTCATCATCCCGTTAGGGTCGCTTTTGGCGACGATAGCTACGGTGAGATGCCGTTTTGCTACGTCGCTAGCTGATTCCTTGGGCTGACTGGTCTTTTTGGGGAGGGGTTGTGCATGTTCCTGCGGTCTTTGGCGGGGCTTATTACTGGCAGGGGCCTCCGCCTTCGCTTGCTCAGTTGAGCGCTGCCACTTGTTGGCCAAACTCTCCTCCATTATGTTGGCGTATTTTGCGGAGGTGGCTTGAATTGCCGGTTTCTCCGCGAAGCGTTTTCGGCCCTCCTTAATCATTTGCTGTTTTTCTTCCGCCTCCGTATTAATTGAACCTCCATGCGATTCACAGTCCGAGTCTGTATCGACTGCAGTACCGCTCCACACTTTGGTCCTTGTCGTATCGACAGTAGCTGTACAACTGTCCTGGCCTGCTCCAACCACGACAGAGGTGTGACCGCTCTCTCCCCACTGTGCCCGCCGGTGGTAGCAGTCACGCCTTCCACCGAAAAGCAATGTACCTTAAAGAGTATGCCTTGGCAGCATTCCTTGATATATCTGGTGCATTCAGCAACATCTCCACGGAGGCGATAATGCGCAGCCTAAGAGCTGTATCAATACATAAGGCTTTGGACTCGTGGATATACAACCTGCTGAGCTGCAGAAGAGTACAAGCCGAGCGGGGTACCACAACCATGACGAAGGAAGCACACGGCGGCACGCCTCAAGGCGGAGTACTGTCACCCCTTCTATGGAACCTTGTGGTTAACGAACTACTAACAAAATTTCGCAGGAAAGCACCCAAGATAACCGCATATGCCAACGACATAAGCATAATTATCGTGGGAAAATGTCCTTCGACTCTCGGCTCAATCATAACTCTACACTCAAAGAGATACTAAAATGGGCCGCAGAAGCCGGACTTAGTATTAATGCGGAGAAGACGGACCTCATTCTATTTACCAAGAGATACAAGGTGCCGCCATGGATTCCACCAAAGATAAATGGAATACCACTAACGCCAAAGAATTACGTTAAATACCTTGGAGCAGTAATCGATAGTAAACTGTCATGGAAGCCGAATGTGGAAGAAATAGTGAAGAAGGCGACCAACGAACTATATGCATCCCAGAAGATGCTGAGTAGCAGTTGGGGCCCATCACCAAGTCTGATGCATTGGCTTTTCATTTCAGTAATACGACCGATACTGCTACACGGTGTACTAGTATGGTGGCAAGCCTTGGAGATAGCCACATACCTAAAGCTGATGGAGAAGACCCAGCGACAGGCACTGGTCTGTATTACAGAGGCGCTGAGTTTCACTCCAACCAAAGCATTAGAACACATCTTAGGTGTCAACCCTCTGGACATCCAAGAACGCTTTCTGGCATAAAAGACCGCTCAATGTCTATGTGCGACAGGCACCATGGCGCTACAAAGCTATTGTCACAGCATAGTTGGTAGAGAGATCAATAGTAGCACGGACTACCATATCCCAAAGATCAACTCAATATTCACATTAGCACTATTGGGACCAGAAGACTGGCGTACAGAAAAAACGGACCTAGGATTTGGAGCCGCCGTATACTGTGCAGAGCCAGAAATAAAGCTCTCATACAAACTGCCAAATCACTGCACCATATTCCAGGCGAAAGTCTTCGCAATAAGAAAAGCAGCGGAGTTGGCATTAATTCAGGCTCCAAACAACCAAATAAATGTCTACTTGGACAGCCAAGCGGCAATCAAGGCAATGCAAGGACACTCCATCAACTCCAGAAATGTCCTGGCGAGCAGGGAAGCACTAGATTCCCTCAGCATATCCAGAAAGGTGCAAATGTACTGGATACACAGCAACCGGGGCATCGATGGAAACGAGATGGCAGACAGTCTTGCAAAAGCCGGAGTCGTACTCGGCCAAGAAGAAACACTAAACATTCCTATCTCCAAACAGACGCTTAACAGCAAGATGGAGGAAAAAAAATTAAGTGCGTGACAAGAGACAAAAAACTTACGCACTATCTGCTACAGCTCCAGAGAAGAGACTGTAGACTGCTCATTGGCATACTAACTGGACACTGCCTAGCAGCAGCTAATGCGATAAAGCTAGGCATACCGACAGAGGACACCTGCAGGAAATGTATGGAACCTGGAGTCGCAGAAACTCTAGAGCATCTCATTTGCAGCTGCCCAGCAATTGCCACGAGAAGATTAAAAATTCTGCACACCCCACGGTTCTCTTCTTTGAAGAAAGCGGCCAAGAGGCCCCCAAAACCATTATTGGCATCAACCAAAACGTCAAAAATCCTCCTGGACTTCTAAGTCAAGCGTACCCAAATAATCATCCGGCCTCATTAAGGACCCTAAGGTCTATGTGTGACCCCATCTACCTATAGATGACACAGCGCAAATCCAACATACCAACTGAACTTGCCTACTTCCTATAAATGTTACAGCCCAGATCCAACAACTAACTAATCATCGTGGCGTCCATTAACTCTTGCATTCCACAAATCGAATCATTTTATTATCCTCTTCTATCAGACGGACATCTGTATAATGGCACCTCGTCCTCGAGAACAGGAGCACAAACGACCCCGAGGAACTGATTCGTTCCGTTGCAGAGTTTGTCGAGGAATCCATCCTCTCCGAAAATGCCAGCGCTTCCTAAGGCTTAACATTGAGAAGCGTCTCCGGGCAGTATTGGTTAATAAATACTGCCCCAACTGTCTCGCCCAAGAACACTCCGGACGCTCCTGTAGAAGTGGTGGCAAATGTCGAGTCTGCCAGAAGGACCTGCTCCATATGCGTGAGAAGCGTCGCTCGCCATCACCTGCAAGGCCAACTCGATCGAGCTCCATGGCACCTGCAACCTAATTGTAATCGCTTTTACAGAACAAGAGCGTCCCTGTCTTGCCTACAGCTTCAGTGATGTTACTTGAATTGAGAAACGGCATTCGAGACAAGAGCGCTTATCGATCTATGCTGTCAGCTGAGCCGCATCAATGCGTCATTTGCAAAGGCTTTAAAGCTATCCGTCACACGCATCATGCCATCAGAGAAGCAATGCAAGAGAAGTTTGCCAACATGATCCTAGCAGATGATCGGTGGTTCGGTACCGAGTCAAGGAGGCGGACCTTTGGCTCAGAACACAGTTTTTAAATGGATACTGTCGGCCTCTTGTATCCAATGAAGTCTCTGGTTTCTTCTTCAATTATATTTTTATTTTATTTTTGCAATATTATTGCAAGGCGGCTGGAATGTTTGTGTAAGGGTATCTGGCCGTCGCCCATGAATTTTAGAACAGTAAGTTTTTCACCACAGACTTGAAAAGTCACCACCATAGGCTTAAGTATAATGTAACTCTAGTCTGTAAGGTAATTGTAAAAAGAAAGTGAAAGCGACAAGAAGATTTAATATACCCTGTGACAACCTAACACCCAAGTATACTTTAAAAGCAGCAGAAAAGTACCCAGCCACCCCACTACCCTTACATTTGTGTTGGTAAGAAGCACTCAGAAAAGTGTGTTATTTAAAGTGAAACCTAAATTTACTGCTCGCACGACGTAGTCTAAACATGTTACATCAATCATAAGTTTCCGTAGGCAACCTGCATCAATTCTCTTCTTGTAAATAACAATACACTTAGACTTTGTTGGGTTGAGTTTTAAACCGTTTTTCATTGCCCAGCTCAGTACCAGCTCAAGTTCACTATTACAAACATCAATACATTCCAGAATTTGATTAACGAGCGACTAACATACATCAGGACATCATCTGCATACATTTGAACTTCACATTTAATCAGAACACTTGGGAGATCATTTGCATAAATCGAAAAAAAGTAATGGTCCAAGAACTGATCCCTGTGGGACTCCACGATTAAGAAACAAAAAGGTTGATCTACTACTAGCTGCAATTACTGCTTGTAGTCGGTTGTACACAGGGTGATCTATTGAAAACTTGGAATTTTATTTTGCTTTAAGAAAAATTACTCGATATTTTGCAAATTTTGAACATTTTTTGGAAAGGTTGGTTCATGTTATTTATTTATGAAAAATAATTTCGGTCAAATGACCACCACGGCTGACTTGGCAGTAGCCCATTCGATCCACCCAATTTTTGAGAACATTTTCAATTGTTTCGGCGTTTATGTTGCTTGCATAAAATTTTAACCTTGACCGATCCCCAAAGATAATAGTCTTACGGTTTCAGATCACAGCATCTTGGCAGCCAATTCACATCTCCATATTTGCTTTGAAGATAGGGTGCAGAAGATCGATTGTGGCGTGCGTTGTGTGGCACGTAGCGCCGCCTTGTTGAAACCAAATATCTTCCAAGTCTTCAGCTTCAATTTCCTTGAAGAACCTATCACTTAACATTGCGCGGTAGCGCTCACCATTCACGGTCACGGTGGATCCGGTGGAAAAAAATGGACGAATGATGCGTTGAGACCAAAATCAGCACCATATAGTGACACCTGGTGGGTGGATTTTCTTCTCGACGACGCTATACGGATTTTCTGTGACTCAGATTCGACAATTTTGTTTATTAAATGTGGTGGAAATGTGCTTCATCCGAAAAGATAATTTTTAAGTAAAATTCACCATCTTCGGCCAAACGATCTTCTGCCCAATTTGCGAACTGTAGAAGATTCGGATGGTGAATTGGCTTTAGCTGCTGCACCAATCAAACTTTGTATGGCTTTATGGCAAGGTCTTTATGCAAAATTCTCATCAAAGAAGTCCGCGAAATGTCCAATTGTTGCGATCGATGGCGAGATGACGTCGCAGCAATGTTTTCGGTCAAGCGCACCGGACGAGTACGTACATGGGTTGGTTAATCCACCAACATTCCAGTTTCAGGAACTCGCTTCACGAATTGATCCAATAGTAGAGTTTTCGGAACATTTTTTTTGTTAAATGTTTTTTAGAGTTTAGAGTTTAATTATTTTTTCATCCTAGTGCTACAAGTTTTATAAACCTATCTTACTGCACTAGTCACACAAGTTGATTGTCATTTGTCTGAACTTTAAATTACAATTACTGTTTTAAATTGGAATGTTTGAATTTGACGAAATGTTTGTTTTTTTTTGTTATATAATATTTTGATACTTAATTAATATAATTCATATATTTATCTATAAGTTTTGTCTGTCTAGACCGGTCTCTGAAGATGTGCTTTAAAATTATTGCTAAAAGCTTATGCGCCTCTGATAGTTTTAAGATTGTGTGGTAGTTCGTTCCAAAGTCGAATAGCGTTAACAAAAAAGTGATTATCGGAACATGCCAGCCGGTTTCTCACGCAAACCAGATTGTTGGTTCTGCTGGATGAGGTGAAGCCTAACATATCAAACATGTGGTCTGGGTTTTGTCTATGGACTATTTTGTGCATGAATAAAAGAACTCTGTAACTAATTAGGTATTTTATGCTGAGGTCATATATTTAAAGCGCAGAGCTTGTGACATGATCCCTTCTCTGTAGCCCATAAACATATCTTGCAATGCTATTGAATGCTACATTTAGTTTGTGTTTGGCTACATGCATCACATTTACCAAAAATTGCTATTCCGTAGAAAAGAACAGGAACAACGAAAGACTTCGCAATCAGTGATCTTATGTTGGTTGGTTAAAAGAACTAAGAACTTGCCTAAGCAAAGCGTAAATCTTCCCAATTGCCTTACTTAAATGATTTTGCCAGGATAATGTTTTGTTAAAGGTTATACCAAGGTTCTCAGCCCTATCAACATAACATATTGGTACTCCATCTATTTCAATTTTTGAAAAGTTTTCAGTGCTCAGGATTTTTTTGTGAATGACAAGACACTTTGATTTAATAGGGCTTACGCTAAATTCATTTTGCATGGCCCATTCACTAACACTTGACAGATCATTGTTACACGCATTAATACACTGATCTATTTGACTCAAAGGACTACTAACATATAATTGGACATCATCCGCATACATATGGGCTTCACATTTCGACAACACATTGCGAAGGTCATTAACATACACTGTAAACAGAAGGGGACTCAGGTACGTTTAGTCGGGTGAAATTATGATTTAGTTTATTTACATCGACATCATCTCTTATTATTGGCTTTGATTCCCAATTCCTACATTTTTAATATGTTTCCATCGTTGAGATGTACTCATAGCCCTCTGAAACTTGTTGGAATAGAATGACCTTTTCGATTTGATGACCAAGTTATTCAGTTTTCTTCGACTCGTTTTAAATATTAGGTATAAGCTTGGTATCCTGTAGCGTTTCCATTTGGCATAGGCTTTATCACGATTTTCAATAGCTCGCCTAATTTTGGCTTTAAACCAAGGTTTATCAGCAGCTTTTAAGGTTTTAAATTTGACAGGTACAAAAGTGTTATATAAATTGTCAACGTTGTTACAAAGTAATTCTAACTGCGGGTCAACATTAGGAAGCGAATAAATTGCGTCCCAATCACAAATTGAGAATGCATTGCTTAGTCCAATGTAGTCAATGTTTCGAAAGTCTCTATATTGGATCACTTGATCAGTACGATTTACATTTACATAGTAGGTCAGGAATATTAAATCATGTTTAGAGAAAGCAGGTACAGAGACTTGGTCATAGAGGAGAACTTTCTGGATGTTATTCACAAAGAAAACGTCAAGTAGGGGGTCATTGGTGTTAGAAAAGTGAGTGGGAATCAAATAGTTTACTGGTTTTAGTCCCAGAGGTTCCATTGCCATCGAAAGATGAGATTCCTGGAGTAAGTTGCTGTTGAAGTCGCCAGCAATAATAATATCTGTGTATGTGAGGGATAAGTACCCTAGTTGGTCTATTACTGTAGAGAAAACTATATATTTATGTGGTCTGTAGACCATTTCGCACAGCTCGAGAAATCGACTGACCACTTTGGAAATATGTTTTTAATATTTCCCAACTTTCTTCAAGCGAATAGCGACCCATTTCGTAAATGTCAAAGTATATACTTAATATTTCGAAATGACATTTGTCGTTTTTAAAGTAAAATTATGAATAGATCAAATTCCAAACACTCGACGGACGACCCTGTGGATCCGAGCTCATTAACTTTACTGCTGTCCTTGAAAAATTTACAATCGACTATGCTTTGTGCAGAGGATCTTCTGATTAACTAAGTCAAATGCTTTGTTATATTCTAGAAGAGTTAATAATGTTACGTTACTTTTGTCGATATTTCGTCGTGTGTCCTCGCAGATTTTAGTGCAACATCGATTTTTTTGAACTCCTAATTGTCTGTCATTGAGTAGAGAGTTTTCCTGCATGAACTTAGTTACTTGACGGCACATTTTACTTGCTCAAATGCTTTGGACAGAAACGATCATATGAAGATTGGACGGCATTCATTATTATTTTTCGGAATTGGCAGAATTTTGGTTATTTTCCACACATAAGGAAAGGCGAAAGTCGTTAAAGCTGTGTTGTATAAATTTTATATGTGGGATAGAATTTAAGAAAGACAAATTTTTAACAAATTTTTGGTCCATCAAATCTAGTCCACTGGCATTTGATTTCACTGTTAGAATAGAAGATAGGACATCACATTGATCCCAAAAACACAAAATTAAAAAAAGTAGCTAAATTATTGTGAGCTTCACAAGTCAGGTACGTATTTACTCTAGTACCAGGTACTTCAGATTGATTGATAAACTGAGATTTAGGTGATTGGAAACAATATCTTTTTACGTACACGGCTTCGGTTTTCCTATTCCTTAACTCATAATTTCTTTTCAAGATTGGTTCGACGATATTGCACTTGTAAGTTTCGAGACATAGTAACTACTTTTTGCAGAGTTGCGTTTGTAAGTTACGGCTTTTCTCTGAGCCTGAGCTCTATTCTATACCTTTTTCGTTGAGTTTAATAATAGCGTTTTCTATATCGGCATTAAGCCACGATTTTCGTTTTGGTTTTACAGTTTTTTGTCTAGAGGCGCATGCTTAATGTACAGTCTTTCTATTAATGTACTAAAGTCGGTCACTTACATTTGGCATGGTATAGATTATATCTAAATTGCAAGAACGCAAGTCTAGAAAAAGCTGATTAAAGTCAATATTCCCGTAGTCACGGTAAGTTATGGAGTTATGAAGGTACGTCAGGGAATACATTGTAGACTAAGAAGATTAAATCGTGCTGAAAGTTGGCTCTCAACGATCTGATCGAAACAACTCATACCATATCACAAATTTCGAGTAATAAAATAATCTCCATTTCAGAGACTGCTGACATAGGAGATGTTGGACGCTTTCTTCTTCATCAACTGAGCAACAGCTTCCGCAGTAGTCGTTTTGGCTGATGTCAAGTCTAGCGGCAAGCCTGCCTATAAGGCAGTGTCCTGTGAGAATTCATACGAGTAGGGAGACATTCTGTCTACCTAGTTCGAGTTCTTTTAAAATTGAGAGTGGGCCACATGAGCCTAGAGATTTCACAAGAGTCAATTGATCTCCACCGGTTCGTGGCCATTTTGAGGATGGATTCCCTTCTTTTTAGTTTACAAGACGCAATAGGCACCCCAAACGTGCTCTTATCCGGTAGGAGCTGGGTGGTAATGCCAAGTCTAGCGAGTCAGTCGGCTGTCTCATTGCCCTCGATGTTGCGGTGTCCAGGCACCCATACGAGACATATGTTAAAGTGATGGGCCATCTCATTTGGAGATTTGCGGCACTCAGTAAGTGTTTTTACATTGTTAGTGTTTTCGTAAAGCAGCTTGACTGTCTGAGAATATAAAAACATTTCCTTAATTGACCACGAGTTCTTTCAGATGCTTAGTAGCCTCCTGGCTCGCTACAACCTATGCCTGAAATACGCTACAATGGTCAGGAAGGCGAATGGACATGCTTATGCCACTTGACTTTCCAATTTAGAGCCATCCGTGTAGATGTTGATGGCGTTTGGTTTGTCATGGGGGAGCGAGTTCCAGTCCGAACGACTTGGTATTATGCCCTCACACATAGTTTGAAAGGCTAAAGTGTGTATGCAATAATCAATATTTATTGGTGTCGCTACTTGACTACTTAATATAGCCGAGTGGTCAAAGAAACCTACACTAAAAGTTTCTGTTTCTCTAAGCCTAATAGCAGTATTACTAGCTATTTCTCTGGCTACTAGATATAGGGGGATTAGATGGAGCATAATGTTAAGGGCTTCTGTAGGAGTAGTTCTCAAAGCGCCGCTTATGCATAAGCTAGCACTACGTTGTACTTTATGAATAGTCCGTAGAACAGAGGGTTTACCCAAGAAAGGCCACCAGACTAAAACTCCGTTGAGTAGAATGGGGCGAGCAACGGCTGTAAACAGCCATTTACGGCCAATGGCGGGCTTGCACGAGTACAGTGCAGTGGTCGCTTGTTTGACAATTTCCCGAATGTTTTCATTCCAAAATTGTTTTTTGTCAAGTACTATACCAAGATATTTAGCAGTGTCGCTAAATTCTAGTGCTAAGTTATTTAATCGAGGGAGGATCAAGCTTGGAACTTTTTACTTCCTGGTGAAAAGCACAAGTTCCGTCTTTGTTGGGTTGACCCCAAGGCCACACCGTGCTGTCTGAGAGTGTCGCTAAAGCATTTCCGCATGAGGTTTGGGGAAATTTGCGTTTAGCAGGGTGCTTAATATGACGACATCGTCCGCATACGCAATTACAGTATGTCCTCGCTCTTCCATGAGTCGTAACAGCTCGTTTACCGTTAAAACCCATAGAAGCGGCGAAAGGACACCTCCCTGAGGAGTGCCCCTAGTCACATATCTTCGAGCGCAGGCATTCCCCAATTGTGAGTTAACTGCTCTGCTGGTAAGTAAGAGTCGAGTGAACTCTTCTAGGGATCCCTGTACTTTCAAATCTGTCAGGACACATGCGATTGCGCTAGGAAGGACCGTGTTAAATGCTCCTTCGATGTCAAGAAATGCTGCCAGTGTGTACATACTCTTTAATCTCTAGTGACCAGGGAATGAAGTGCTGTTTCCATAGATTTGCCTTTACTATATGCATGCTGAGCAGGAGATAGAAAGGATGGACATATAGTTTCTCTTAAATATATGTCTAACATTCTTTCCAACGTTTTGAGGAGGAAAAATGATAAGCTGATTGGTCGTAAGTCGTTGGGTCTGAGGCCTTAGAGGCCTTACCAGCTTTCGGGATGAAGACCAATTTTATCTCCTTCCACTGAGTGGGGAAGTAGTTAATATGTAGGCAGCTCACAAAAATTGTTTGTATCCAGCCCATAATGTATTGCAGAGAGTTCTGTTGTTGAGCGGGAAAGATTTTGTCTGGTCCCGGAGATTCATACGGCTTATAAGATTTAACGGCCCATGTTATTCGTTCTTTCGTAACTATTTTATTTATGTGGCTTACATAAATGTGAGCATCCGGGAAAATGTGTATCTTATAAAAGCTTCAGGGAATCAAGACTGTATTCAGCCCAGGTTCCGTCAGCGTTTTGTAGATGACCTAGGGGGGTAGGCGATTCCGCCAGAATTTTACGGAGTCTCGATGACTCGGATGTTGATTCAATGCCACTACTGAATTTTGCCCACGACGATCGTTAGGCTTTCCGTAATGCTTTTTTGTAGACACTCAGTCGGGATTTGTACATTTCCCAAGTAGTGTCCTCATTCGTGTTTTTAACCGAATTGAATGCCCTCCTGCATTCTTTCCTTAAAGTATCTAGATCTTGGAACTACCAAGGAGGTTCTCTTTAAATTTTCTATAAGGGCACGATTTGTCTAGTGCCCTTGAACATATCGATGTGAAATCATCAACTATCGCGTTTAATTGCTCGCCGGTCTCTGGTGTTAGTGGGGGATAAATATTTAGCTCTTTTTTATGAGTGTATTATATTGTTAGTACCTTCTTTCGAGTTTTGGTGATAAATCGCGATTGCAGATACTTAAATTGATGCTTAAAATATAATCGTAGAGTAACTAACCGAGATCATTGATGTCCGTGCTGGACCATTGTGTGTGGTGAGCGTTAGCATCGCCCCCCATTACGAGTTTCGTTTTGTGTTGTCGGCTGTTATGCACAACATCTTGAAAAATACGAGATGGAACTGGCCCTGAGGTATCATGAGCCAGATAAAAGGACACCAGCCTGTATATATGTTTTCCCAATTCAAGGCTGACTACTGTGATGTCACCATCACTAAATTGGGGAGATAGAAAAGTACTAAGATGTTTTTTAGTCAGTATGCATGTACTAGGTTTACTCAACCCTTTATTATAAAATACTTTATAGTTTGGCGTCTGTAAGCCACGGATTTTTTTGCTCGTTATCCATGGCTCTTGGACTAGGACTGCATCTGCCTCGCCTAGCATCTGCAACATCTTCTTTCGATAACGGCGGCTTCAACTAAACATCGGCCTCTGCATCTAAATCTTCATGCAGAAGCTCTTGCTCTGAGTAAAGCCATCCCAGACTCTGACCGTAATCGGACCCCGAGGAGATGTATCCTCCCGAATCTTATGTGAGAGGAGTATCTTCCGGCTCCATTTCATCCTCGCTAGGCTCTTCTGCCTCCACACTAGCTGCCAGGGTAGCCAGCGCTGTAGTGTTCGTCTTGTAGACGTCCATGCAGACTTTTTTGATGGCATAGTCTAGCAGGCCTTTAGTTTTGGACAGATAATTGACCGAATCATTGTTAATCTGAAAAATTACCTGAATATTGGCGCCGGAAGACTCATCCACCCGAATAATCTTCCAGCTCTCTGTTGAGGCATTTGGGTTGAACCATGTCATCATCTCCAGAATCTCAGCTGGTTCGCTGGGTTTCTTGGGGAGCCAGACTCTTGCCCTTGGACACGAGGGTATATTCTTTGCATCCACAGCCTTGAGCTTTGCGCCAGGATATACCTCGACAACCTTCGAGATCGCAGCCTTGTACAGTTCTGCCGATCTGTCATCCTCACACGCGATCAGTTTCACGTTGCCCTGAAACCAACCTGCGCTTGTGCATATAGGTGGTGGTCCTGGATTTTCCCTCCGTACCACCAATGACACACTTCCCAATTCTCCAAATCCTGCTGGATCTTATCGAAGTCTTCCTTCGACA
Source organism: Lordiphosa andalusiaca (assembly GCA_035044965.1). Lineage (NCBI taxonomy): Eukaryota > Metazoa > Arthropoda > Insecta > Diptera > Drosophilidae > Lordiphosa > Lordiphosa andalusiaca. The sequence goes on from JAWNNM010000283.1 coordinate 95,133, forward strand.
TTTGATCCTTTGAGATCGGAGTGTAAGATTGGACCTTACTGGATCTCCAGGTGCGGTTGATCGCAGTACCAGACTTGCTCGAGCTCGATTGTGACGTAGCTCTCTTTGGTAGGGTACGTTGCGTACACTTTGGTTTTTTATGCGGAGCTCGGGACTCCTTTTGCCCAGTGCCGGTCATCTCGGTCCTAAAATAATTAAATTTTTATACAAATTTTTATAAATTAATTACAAAAATAATTTAATTATTTAATTATGTCTCGCCCCATTACTACCGACCGTTTTGCCTAGCTTAGAAGTTTCTTTTTTTTTGTTTTGTTCTTTTTTTTTGCTGGATTTCATGTAGTTGTTGCTTGGCTTGCAGTGTGAAACCCAAAATATATGTATATAAATGATATGAATTTAGCTGCTCCGCGAATTGACCGTGTGGTTTTGTTTGTGCGTTTATATATACTGTTTTTTTACACAAATTTGTAGCCTGGTGAAGCATGCTGGCGCCATTATCAACCACCAGGTAAGTACAAGAGAATATCTCAATTTATTATAAACCACCAAACAAACACAGGTGATTTTCAATAGCGGATTTGCAAGAGATTTAGGAGCATGTTATAAATACAACGACTTCAGCGCCAAAGTATTTATAGGATATTATTTGCAAGCAAAGCAGTGAAATATTTCCTTTTAGGGTTACAATTTTCTTTTTAGTTTAAATATATTTATGTTATAATTAGTAGTTTTCTTCTTTTGGAGGTAAAGAAAAATGTTTAATGAAATTCTTAATTAATAAAAATATTGTATATTTGGTGAATTCGAAAGCAAAGAAAATGGGGTGGGCATGGCCAAGCTGTCAGGACATCAAGCAGGTTGACTATGTAGCGTGCAAGTAGGGAATATTAAGTGAATGTGGCTGGTATGTAAGAGTATGTCCATACATACTGTATGGTCTGTATGAGTGAATGTATGAGTGGAAGCATGCCTGTGGAGCGGAGTGTCTGAGTGAATGTCTGGTCTACTTGTGGCCAGCATCGACAATTTTTGCTTCTTTTTAAACGGACTTTTTCAATGTTCTTTACATAGCATATCTTTTCCTATCTCTATCCATTTAGTTTTAAAGAATTGGCACGAACTATAAAAAAATATTGATTATATTTCTGGAAAGAACCACACCCAAATACGGCGAGCTCCAGCCGGGCTACCACCGTGCCAGGACCAGGTTACTAATTTTCAGCCGAGTGAAATATAACACTATTTAGGAAACAACCCAGCTAAGCCGGGTTGAGACACAGCGTCAAGGGCCCCCTTGGGGCGGCCACCGGCTGGCGCCCGGTGATGGCCAGAAACTTGCCTGTTGTTCAAAGCGTACAAAACACTTCGCGTAAAATGGGATGTGCACTTCGCAACGAGTTATCTGAGTGCTGTTTAAATGTCCTTAACACGTTTTCACTTGGAAAATTTAAATTTAGTTTAATTATTTTTGAGGATCGCAGCGCCAGCTTGTAGTGTGACCAGGTATTAGTGTTGTGTTGTTCATGAGTGAGTGAACAAGATTGAGTTGTTTACTGAACTGAGCAAGTGAACATGTTCTTCATTAGTTTTTCATTTTTGTTCAGTCTGAGTTGTTCAGTTGCTCTTGTTCTGTGAGTTGTTCACCCAGAGTTGTTCAGTCGCTCAGTGAGTCTTGTTTTGTCAGAGTTCTGTTCAGTTGTTCTTGTTCTGTGAGTTGTTCACCCAGAGTTGTTCAGTCGCTCAGTGAGTCTTGTTCTTTCAGAGTTGTTCAATCGTTCTAGTTCAGTCGCTTTTGTTTCGTGAGTAGTTTATTAAGAGTTGTTCAGCCGCTCTTGTTCTGTCTCTATTGCTCCGTGAGTTGTTCAGTATCTAGTTCAGAGATTTGTTCAGAGAGTTGTTCAGTAACTAGTTCAGTGAGGTGATCAGTGACTGTTCACTTAGTTCGGTGACTGTATGGCAACTCTGTGTTGAGCAGTCTTTTGGTGTGGCAGTATCGTCCGTTGTTTTTATTCAGAATGTCTTTGACCAGAAAGCACAGCGATGTTTGGAACCATTTCACCGAAATGGATAATAAAAAGGCAAACTGTAAATACCGCAGCGTTACTTTAAGTTGTAACTCACTCATACTGACTTAGATCCTTTTTTTTAGTAAACTTCATTAAAGATTAAATTCAGTAGTTAAGTATGGCTTTCATTTCAATACACATTGGATCGTGAGTTACTCAACAATTAAGCAACTCAACAACTGAGCAACTGAGCAACTGAACAACTGAACAACTGAACAACTGAACAACTGAACAACTGAACAACTGAACAACTGAACAACTGAACAACTGAACAACTGAACAACTGAACAGCTGATCAACTGAACAACTGAACAACTGAGCAACTGAAAAACTGAACAACTGAGCACCTGAAAAACTGAGCAATTTGACAACAAGCGAACATGTTCACTGAAATGAACAACCTTTACCCAACACTACCAGGTATCGATATCCTATTACGTCAATACCCAATGGACAAATCGTTGACCTTTCCTTTGTTCGCTTAACACTCTAAACATAACATTGCTATTCGCCCGGAAGTTATTTATAGCTCAGGACATTAAAAGCGACTAATGGCATTTCGATTAGAACCGCACGGTCCATACTAACAATTAACAATTTAATGCTTAAGACACCTATATCAGTAGCACAAATAATAGAATAGTTTAAATAAGATAAAAAAGGATCTTTAAAAACATGGCATGATGAGTGATGAGTGTGATGAGTACTTTTGCCAAAAGCTTACGCTTCAAGAGTACGCCCAGCACTGAATGTGAAGGTACTTTTGCAGAGAACTCACACTGACGCCGCTTTACCTGAATTGTTGTGTCATGGCTTCGCCTCTCTCAGGCGTAAACACACAATTTAGAAGCTTTTGCTCTTTCATCTTCATTGCTTCTATGAAAAGCTCAAAGTTGTCTCTTGAGAGCTGATCATTTACATAAAATGGGACAGACGAATCAAAATTAAGAAGCTGTAGGCTTAGTTGTTGTTTAGTTTCTTGCCGGTACATCCAAATTTGTCGGAGTAGGGCATTTTAATCCAGCACGTATTAAAATTTGACTATAATGACTGGGTCAACATTGCCAGCCGAATTATTTTGACGAAAACGATTAGCTTCACGTGTTCTTGGCGCTGGAGTGAAGTTCACCAGGAAGCAGAGCGCATTAAAGATGGAGATTTTCATTTTCCTCAAAAGAGACCCAATGGTCGCGTTAAGCATTGCGTTAAGCTTTGCCTCAACTGCTCGCACTTGTTCCTTGAGAGCAAGTACTTAGTCAGACTACTCCTCCAGTCGCACCACATCCTTCAATGGATGCTTGAAGTGATGAGCTCCGAAAAACGGAGGTTGAATAACTCAAGCCAATGGGTAGGCGGAGCATCAGACTGGCGTGTACTTGCCGCGGCCCCAGTGCTGTCCCGCTGAACCCTTGCCAAAGACGCATTTGAGTTTTACCTTTTGTTGGAGCCATAATTCGAGATCGAGTACGAACAAGGAACAAATTGACGTGTGCTGCGTGAAGTCGAATTGCCATTGTGTAAGTTTTTTTTGAATTTGTACGAGCTTATATGTGTATGAGTTTATATCGGTAGAATTATTGTGTTTGTTGTGGAGTGGCTCCTTATGTGATTATGTTTATGTGTATATGTTTGAAGCCATCAGCACTGAGGCTTATTTGCCTTTCTATTAATGTTTTAAACAAGTGTTGCTTTGGTCGACAATAAATAAAATAAATTTAATTTAGTTGTTGGGACTAGCGATCTTTTCTTAATTAGGTCGTATGTCTTTTATGTGCTTTATGTTCTAATCAAGGAAAGCACAACAAAGGGAAGAGAAAGCGCAATGGACCGCGCGGTGCTAGATACAGTGGGACAAACACAACGATTTTTACGCGAAAATAGGAACATTATGATTTTAAACTCGGATAAGGGAAACGTTACTGTAGCAATGGAGAAAGAAGACTACAACAATAAAACGGAGGAAATATTAGGTGAACTGAATACTTATAGAGTCTTGAGAATAGATCCCACCTTAAAACTCCAAACGAAAAACATCGCGTTAGTGGAAAAACTTTTCAATTTAGGAATAATAACCAAGAAAGAAAAATACGGACTATCGACTAGCACAGCTTTACCTCCTAGGATTTACGGTCTTCAAAAAATACATAAATAAAACATCCATCTACGTCCTATATGTTCTATGACAAACTCACCGTCTTATCATCTGTGTAAATTTATGATGAACATATTGAAAAACTTAACAAAGGATTTCATATACAATGTCCGAAACACAATAGACTTTAAGTAACGTATCAATGACAGCCACATATTTGATGACGAAAGGATGGTATCGTTTGATGTAGTGTCCCTTTTTCCCAGCATCCCAACGGACTTGGCATTAGAAGTGAAGAGATGGAGTGAGATTTCTGAACACACGAATATACCAAAAAAGCTGTTCATGGAGATAGTGACCTTCTGCTTCGCCGAGAATAGGTATTTTAAGTATGGCGACAAGATCTATACCCAGCTAAGAGGATTACCCATGGGATCGCCAGAATCACCAATTTCCGCCGATATTGTGATGGAAGAAGTATTAAGCCAGACGACGAACACTAGACTTCTTACCAAATATGTGGATGACTTTTTCGCAATAGTCAAGAAAGATGAAAGATAGATAACACACTTGGACAGCTGAATGGTTATTATAAAAATATAAAATTCACTTTTGAGTTGGAAGTGGACCAAAAACTACAGTTTCTGGATTTAGTAATACATAGGAAGGATAACACATTGAAACTTGATTGGTATCAGAAACCAATGGCTCCGGTAGAATTATTGATTACTTCTCAAAGCACCCAAAAAACATAATAGTAAATACAGCAAGAAATTTCATTAGAAAAGGTTTGGAAGTAAGCGATCCAATTTTTCATAAAATCAACACAAAACGAATAACAAGAATCCTCAAATGCAATAATTTTCCCACTCATACAATTTATGGACTGTTAAAGAGCAGAACACACCAAAACAGCGCACCGAAAGAAAAAACTCCCAAAACCTATAAGTCTGTTGTCTACATACCAAAGTTTTCGGATCGGCTTATACATTCTGATTGCTACAACAAAGACTTATACGCCATAGCCCATAAACCGATACATACAAATAAAAGATTTTTTAGCAGTATAAAGAGCAGTATAGCAACGCTGGACAAAAGCAATCTAATATACAAGATCCCATGTGCTGGAGACGGAACTAATATATGCGACAAGGTATATATTGGTACAACTAAATCCAAATAAAGAACGAGACTTTCAGGACCTAAGTCGGATATAAAACGACGCGATGAGACACCAATACAAAAAACAGCACTTGCGGCCCACTGTGCAGCGAGAGACACTCACCAGACTTCTCAGCTGTGAGCATACTGCAACAAGAACAACAATAACACAATCGGTTCATGTTGCAAATCATAAACACACCCACACACATAAGACTGAACTACAAAACGGACACAGAAAATTGTGCACACATATAAGTAACCGTAAAACGATTGTAATGTGGAATTGTTGCCCGTTTCACCAGTTAGTTCCGGACACAAAGCGAGATGTATTTAATTATTTATTGGACGACCGTCTCGAATAAAGTCAAATTAAAATCTAAAAGTACAAAGAGTTGGATTCTTAAGATAACCCTAAGATCGCCGGCTGCGCCGCCGCTCTTACGTTAACATGCTGCCGCCGCTGTCCAAGACTTGCAGCGTCAGCGGCTCGTGCAGGGTATTGGGTTACCAGGCGGATGTCTTGGTACAAAGTTGCTGGTTTCTATGAAGAGGTTGCTGGCCGACCTAAAAGTGTCGCATCAGCATATTTGGGGACGGCAGTGGCGGAATTTACCGCCTGCCCAGTAGGAACAGGGAGTCCGTGCTTAACTACTCCCCCTTTTGAAGACCGACCGTCCTCGGTCGCGTTCAGATTCCTTACCAGTTCCTTGATCTGACGGTATTCTCGTTGCTTCTTAATGTGGTAATAAAGAAACACTAATCCGCAAATCACTGCGCAGGCTCCTAGTCCGATACCGAATACCGCTGCGAAGCTCGCTTCAGATGCGGCCTTGTCCTTAACTTCCTTGATGAATCTTAGGTTCTCCTCACTTAGTTGATGGAGGTAAGGGAGGCTTAGCACCGTATTATGACGCCACTCCAGGGACCGATTCCTGATGTTGTTGCGGTTCACGAACTTAGACCCATTTACCACGGCGTAAGAGTCGAATGTGATGAGATGGGTGCCAGCCACCTTGAACTCAGCGCTATCATCGTAGCTTATAGTTACCGGTCGATCATTGATGATTATAATTCCGTCGTCGACCTCTGTGATGGGGTCGAGATGGCTAGGCTGGGTTTGGCAATGAGCCACGCCACCGCCTTGGGAGCAGGTGTCGGTCGACGATTGCTCGCAAAACGTTGCCGTTGGTGTTAGCGCGCAGTTTGCGACGGATAATATTTGAGTTCCACATTCAGCTACTGTGTTCTCTATGATTTACAGCGTGGAGCCGTTGTGCGCAACCGGGAATAATGTTACCTTCTTACAAAGTTTACTAATTTTAGGGAATTCAATGATAAAACTAATTATACTATGGGATTGTAGAACCTTAATGGTAAATACTTCTAAAACATTAGTAACTGTGGTCCCTGTGAGTTGATTCGTGAGAATAGACATAAGATCAGCGTGGTGTAGTATAACATTAGTATAACATGGTGTGGTAACATTTATCTTGGCTAGATTTACTGTGAGCATGAGATTTCCTATTTCGGTTATAAGCATTATATTTCTTGTCAGCAAAATTTCATACAATTGGGCGGTATCTGTGTTTGATTTTGATTTGATTTACAGTGTTAGTTAGTTTGTTGATCTGACTCTGGGTTCTAGAGTTAATAGCAATTTGTCTATTGTTGGATTCTACCAACTGGGCCTCAGTTATTTTCGTGTTTTGTAGGTCGTTAGCGTCCGGGGTGCCCGCGACAACCTTCAAGGCTGTCCCCAAGAAGTCTAAGCTCCTTGTCATGCGATGATACACCTTGAGAGCGGACAACAGGTCTCGTACGTGTTCGGTGTCTATTTCCAGCAGCTTTCGCATGTGGGATTGAGGAAACCAATTTCATTGTCTCGTCCGTCATCCTTGCGTAGTCTGTTAGGTTTGTCGTGTGTCTCAAATAGTCGTGTCCGTCCCAAACCAGTAAGTTCCCGTCAGAGATTGGTATGTAGTCCGACTGTGAATAGTCCGTAACTCGTGCTGTCGTCGTAGTCAGTAATCGAAGTATCGCCCCGAAAAACCTAAAGTATAATAACAAAGGGGTATAAGTAAAAATGTAAAATAAGTAAATGAAAAATTTCAAAATTTGCAAAGTGTACGGGCAAGGACTCCAAAATCCTAACGTAGGTTGTCTTTGTGGACCATCCTCCCCTTAATGAAGACCGTTGTCCCCAGGTCTGCTTCTACCCTTTCCTTGTTACATAGACGTGTGAGTTTGTTACCGAGTCGCCTGTTCTTTTTAACCAAAACCTTCTCGCCAACTTCGAAGACTCTATTCTGTCTGTTTTGATTTATCCTAGAACTCTGAACACCCTGCGCTCTCTCGACTTTGCCACTTATGCACTGATCTGTTATATTCGACTGTGGCCAGGAGAATGAGGTCCACTGTGTCTAGTATTCCTCTCTGATGTTTGAGTCACCTCGCGATTTCTGTGAGGGTGCTGTGGAATTGCTCCACTTGACCATTAGATGTGCTGTGTAGAGGCGGTGCGTTAGCAATGATCACTCCGAAATTATTAAGCAACAGGGACTTTATGGTTTCTGATTTGAACGATGGTTCGTTGTCTCAGTATAATTGCTTAGCTTGAGGAAATACATTCAACAGCATTAGCAAGGGTGCTCTATGGTGCGTGAGGCAATAGGTTGGACAAACGCAAATTTCGAAAGTTGGTCAACGCAAGTTAAGAAATGTTTCCGGTTGGTGGAAAAAATGTCAATGTGTAACATTTCTCCCGTGTGCGAAGGAATCGGTGTCGTTCCAAGTTCCTGTTTTTTCGGGTGTCTGTCGTATTTTGCTTTAGAGCAAATTTTACAGTTAAGAACCACCTCGTTCGCAAGTTTAGTCATTTTCGGAAAATAATAGTCGGTCAAATCTGTTTTATATTTTCTTGCGCAACTCTATGCGCTCGATTGTGCTCAGTCGTGACGATTTCCCTTCTCTCACCGGTGTCGAACACGTCGGCTACAATTTTCATGCAATGCCAGAATTTAGTGGAAGGGAAACTTTTTACCAAGTCATGTTGGATACGCGCTAGCGTCGGGAAATCGCAATGGATTGCGTTCACCACGTTCGGATTTATGACAGACTTCACCTCCTCGACGAGGGAGTCATAGCCTGTAAAGCTTATCGTGTGACGCGTTTTTTCGCCAAATAAGATAAAACTTCGTTTTAAGGAAAAACGTGCCTCCTCTAAGACGATCTGGTTCCTGAAGCAGTTTACCGGTTTTTCTGTAGTCTCTATGGTGCATGCCAACGACACCTCACTAAGGATTGTTGCTGCGTCTGACTCGGGCTCAACGTTCTCGAGTGCGTTTTTGGGGCATCTGCCACATGGTTTTCTTTACCAGGCTTGTAAAAAATGTTGGCTCCCGTTTCATCAATACGCGCTTTCCAACGCTTATTCTTTGCGTTGGGGTTACCTTCAGACACCGCGAGCGTAAGCGGTTGATGGTCAGTAAAAATGTTTATATCCTTTACCCCATAGAGGTATTGGCGAAGTTTAGGCAAGGACCACACAATGGCTAGCAACTCGCACTCGTTAGTAGCGTAGTTTGTCTCTCTGTCTTTTGAAGTCCTAGGTATCATCGTTATAGGACGGCCATTCTGTAAGAGGACAGTTCCAATGCCATAGGCCGAGGCGTCCGTGGTCAAATCAATGGGTTTTTTGTAGACGGGATACATCAACATCACATCTTCTGATGCCAGGATGTTTCTCAATTTTTCAAACGCGTGCCGCTGACACTCGTTTAGATCAATCGGGATCTTTTTTGAACTGTATTTGCTGACTGAACCGCTCTCCCCTTTGAGAATGTCAGAAAGAGGCTTTGCTATCGCTGCAAAGTCTTTAATGAAACACCGGTAGTAGCTGGCCAGTCCCAGAAATGATCTGATCCCGAATAGTGTTGTCGGCTGGACATACTGCTGAATTGCTTTCACCTTTTCATGGTCGGTCTTTGCGCCGTTGTTTGTCATTATAAACCCCAGGTACTCGACGCTCATCTTGAAGAATTGCGACTCTTCTTGGGACACCCTCATGTTTGCGTCGTGTAGGTTCTTGAGGACCCACCCAACGTGTTTGACGTGGTGGTCCTCATTTTCGGAGAAAATGATGACATCATCGACGTAGACGTAGCAGGTCTTGCCGATCTGTTCCCACAGGACGTCATCAATGGCCCTTTGAAAAATGCTTCCGGCATTTCTGAGGCCAAAGGGAAGTCGACAAAACTCGTTCTTCCCCCCATTCACTGAAAAAGCTGTTTTTTCCCAGTCCCGCTCAGCTAGAGTTATCTGGTGGTAGCCGGATTTCAGGTCAAGTGTAGTGAAAAATTTGGCCTTACCCAAATTTGCCAGGATCATTGATATGCTCGGCATAGGGTATCTGTCGCCACCGTTTCCAGATTAAGCTTCCTAAAGTCCATTACGAAACGTTTATTCTTGTTTCCATCTTCGTCTGTGTCTTTTTTATCAACAACCCATAACGGGTTATTGTATGGTGATCGGGATTTTCTTATTATGCCGTTTCGGAGTAAATCTTTTATCTCCGCAGCGACAAAATCATCTACGCCCCTTAGGTAGGGGTATAGTTTTGAGTATACCGGCTCGTTGTCTGTAGTACGGATCGTAGCTACGACGGCCGTGTTGTAAGGTAATGACTCGTTCGGGTCAGCGAATGCCCTTTTGTGCGTCACTGTCAAGTACCATCGTGTGATTGACATTGGTACATTTGTGGTACTGCAAAGTTTCTGCTGCCGAATCGACTATCAACTTGCTGTCATTTAAGTTGAGAATTGCGCCAACTTGCTTTAGCAAATCAAGACCAATTGTTCCATCGAATGTGGATAAGGCATTTAATAAAAAAAAATTTACCGATGCACACAACATCGGCAACACGCATATTTTGGTTATAACCGTGTATGGAGAGGCCGACAAATATTGACTCGACCGGGATGACGCCTTTGAGATGCTTGTTAGGCTTGATGTAGTTCTTAGACGCGCCCGTGTCGATCAAGAATGTCATAGGGATACCTGCTACTCTTCGACGGACGAATGGCAGCATGGACTTTGCCCTTAAAAACTAACATTGTCTGATAAAAGGTTTACGTTGTCGGTCTCATAGCCGGCCTCAGAGTCCGCCTCGGATTCGGCCACTGCTTCGTTGACCACTTCATCATAATCTGCGTCTTGCCCCGAGCCAGGGGCAATATGATCTACCCTCTGTCGCCTTTGGTCTGTCATGCGATCTGATGTGTTTGAACGCTTGTAGCCCTGACCCTGGTTTGCATTATATTTGCCTGAGCCCTGTGGTTTCTGCTAGCTGGTAGGCTGCCTGAACTTGGACGAGGACGGATCGACCTCCATTGGTTCTGTTGCGCTGCCGTTTCCGGGTTTGGTTTGAACCTGTCGGACTGCTGTTGACCTTTTTTTTTTTGAAAAACGGTCTTTTACCCTGACCTGTTTGTGGGTTGCTTCTTTGGTCTTGGATGTTGAACTGAGTGCGGTTTTGAGTCCGCTGTTCGGCCTTGTATGATTTTTCTTCTTGCCCTCTGACAAAGCTTGTGGCGAAAGCGTATCTGTCATGGTTAGCCTCAACCTCTTGCGCCAACGCAAGTGCCGACGGCATATCGGGAGGGTGAGCCGCGAACAGAACATCAGTCAGGCTACGTTTTAGTCCTGAAACGAATACTCTTAGGGCATCGGCCCTAAACTTCTCACACATTCCTTTCGCTAAGTCTCTGTCGTAGGACATGTTAGCTTTCTTTGCCTAAGAGTGCCCATTTCCTGTTCAATAACATGGATCGGCCGTTTGTCGCAGGATGTGAAATCAAGACGTGCTATGATGGCCTCGAAGTTCAAAGCTGTGTTAAATAATGCAAGAACTGCATCGGCGGGGCCCCTTATTTTACTCCAAATTAAAATGACCGCCTGATAATGTCGGGAGCTTCCATTATATTTTTCAAAAATTATGTATGCGGCGTGAGCCGTTTGTCTCCAAGCCTCGTATGTCTCTTGGGAGCCTTGGAACTCTGGAATGCATTTAATTGCGTCCAGAGGTTCGTCACAATGGATGCCCTCTAAAATTTCCACGTCTTGGAAAACCTTTACCTCTGGTACAGCGAGCTGTGTGTTTCTCAACCGACCCGATAATTCACTAATCAGTTTTTCGAAGTCATTCCTAAGCTGAGTGTCTCTCAATCTGAAAGCTTCTGCCTGCGCCGTCAAAGCGCAAGTGACCGCTGCTTCAACAATCGCGCGTAACTGATTAGCGTCCATGTCTATGTCTTGGTGAGATTCTGCTTGGGGAGGTATCACTTGGTCTGTCTCAACCTGCAAATTCTGTATGCCTCCGATTAAGCTTAATAACACGCTATCGCCACTATCGTACTGTTCGGCGTAATCGGCGTTCCCTATAACTCATGAGTCATCAATAACCAACACACACTGCTGGAAAGGAATGTAAATGCAAATTAAATGAAATCATGCTCCTAACAAAGATGAAGTGCACCCCATTTACGAACTACCTTACTTATTCCACCTCAGAGTAACTGTAGAGGAACCGCACAAGCGCACAATTCCAGTGCAATGTACCAATTGCCAAGAATTTGGACACACCAAATCCTACTGCGCTCTGCGATCTGTTTGTGTGGCATGCGGAGAGCTGCACAATACTGCCTCATGCCCCGCCAACAAGGAGGATACATCAGTCAAAAAATGCAGTAACTGTGGAGGTAACCACACCGCAAACTACAGAGGTTGCCAAGTATACAAAGATCTGAAAAGCAGGATTAATACGCGCACGGAATTTGCTCGTTCCAATGGAAACCTTAATACGTATACACCCTCGCAATCGACCCCTGGAGTCTTCTTCACAAAAGCTACGAGATCGTCTTTTGCCCCATCGACTACTACCCAAGGCGTTTCCTTCGCAAGCGTCTTGAAACAAGGAACGATTTCACACGAAACTCGAACTGAGCCGACTATAACAACAACCTTCAACCAAAGTAGCTTAGAAGCCATGTTTCTATCGTTACAACAAACCCTGAAAGACTTTATGGTGTATATGCAAAACGCAATGCAAGAACAGATGAGAATGCAAGGCCTTCTCATTCAACTGCTCGCTTCGCAACAAATCAAATAATGGCTCTCCTAAGAGTATCACTCTGGAATGCAAATGGCATTCCTCGCCACAAAGTGGAGTTATCCAAATTTCTCCAAGACAATCAAATCGACATAGTGCTTCTTGCGGAAACTCATCTGACGGACCGATATAATTTCCAATTATCGGGATATGCATTTTACGGCACAAATCACCCAGATGGTAAAGCCCATTGCGGAATTGGTATCCTAGCCAGAAGCCGCATCCAACATTATCCACTAACGGGATATTCGGAAACCTACTTACAAGCCACATCGATATGCGTAGAATCTAAACGAGGCAATATCACTCTGTCTGCGGTTTGCTGTCCCCCACGATTTACGATATCAGAAAAACAATTCCTAGATTTCTTTAATACACTTGGTCAACGCTTCTTCGCTGCGGGTGACTATAACTCGAAACATCCCCACTGGGGCTCCAGACTGACTAATCCCAAGGGGAAGCAACTCTACAACGTACTCACGCGCGCATCAAACAAACTCGACTAGTATCACCGGGAGGGCCTACATACTGGCCAGCAGATCCAAAGAAAATACCCGATCTTATAGACTTTGCTATAACAAGAAGAGTTCCACAAAACCTGGTAACTGCAGAAGCCCTTGCAGACTTGTCGTCAGACCATTCTCCAATAATTTTCACCCTTCTCAAATACAAAAAATATATCAGCAGTCACATCGAGCTGAGCCCGACCATAAACAGCGAAGCAGACATTGAAAACTCAGAACAATTCCTCAACTCTATCATTACTGCTGCTGCTCATCATTCAAACCCTCAAACAACTACAATAACACCTAAGCAAGATAGTAGGTTAACGAACAGCTACATAGACCGACTGGTGTCTTAAAAGCGGCGTGCAAGAAGAGAATGGCAGCACCATAGGTCACCTGCGTCAAAAAATCGTCTGAGACTTGTGGAACGCATACTTCGCAAAGCACTCGAAGCGGAAGAGCAGCTAGCCCTTAGCCGTTACATAGAAAAACTATCGCCTACAAGCACCAAATTTCCCCTATGGAGAGCACATGCAAGCATAAAGCCACCTGCAAAGGTAGATACGCCTTTAAGGGACCAGAGTGGAAGTTGGGCCCGCAGTGACGAAGAAAAGGCAAATGTCTTTGCACTTCACCTTAGAAATGTCTTCCAGCCAAATCCACCAACTAATGGCTGTGCACTTCCATTGGTTCCCATCGCCGCACAAACTGACCCAATTAAAGTACATTCACTTGAAATAAAAAATGCTATCGGAGATGTACAACCCAGAAAAGCGCCTGGACATGATCTTATTACGCCTAAAATGATTATGGAACTTCCAAGTCCTGCCATAAAATATATCTCAAGACTTTTCAATGCAGTACTGCGATGTGGATACTTCCCAACCCAATGGAAAAAGTCCACAATCATAATGATCCATAAACCAGGAAAGAATAAAACCCAAGCGTCATCATAAAGACCCATTAGTCTGCTACCTTGCTTATCAAAACTTTTTGAGAAGATCTTACTCGGTAAAATTGATTCCCATGCGCAAAATATCATTCCACCAAACCAATTTGGGTTCCGAGCTAAACACGGGACTATTGAGCAAGTCAACCGCATAACTTTAGATTTTCGGACTGCGTTTGAAAACCACGAATACTGCTCTGCCATTTTCCTAGATGTTGCCCAAGCATTTGACCGCGTATGGTTGGACGGTCTTACATTCAAGATAAAGACAATGCTTCCACCAAATGCACACAAAGTCCTAGAAAGTTACGTCAGTAACAGAGTATTTACAGTTCGTTAAAATGAGTACACAACAGAAGAGTTCACCATAGGAGCCGGAGTACCGCAGGGAAGTGTTCTTGGTCCTTTCCTATACGTACTATACACTGCCGACAGTAAGTACTTTTGCGGATGATACGGCAATATTAAGCAGATCACGATGTCCAATTACCGCAACAAGACTTTTGGCAAGCCATCTTACCGACGTGGTAGAGTGGCTGGCCAACTGGCGTATTCAAATCAACGAGCAAAAGTGTAAGCACGTGACGTTCACACTCAACAGAAGCACCTGTCCCCAGCTATCACTAAACGCCACTTTGATCCCGCAATCAAACGATGTTGTATACCTAGGTGTACACCTTGATAGAAGGCTCACATGGCGTAAACACATAGACTCGAAAAAACTTCAGATAAAGCTTAAGGCCAACAGCCTTCACTGGCTAATTAACTCCCGTTCCCCACTAAAGCAGGAATATAAAGTTTTATTGTACAAGAGCATCATAAAGCCTGTCTGGACCTATGGCTCGCAGCTATGGGGAAATGCTTGTGCGAGCAGCGTGGACATCCTCCAAAGATCACAGTCGAGAATCCTTAGAACCATCACTGGAGCGCCATGGTACATTCGCAATGATTGTATCCACAACGACCTCAGCATCCCACTGGTTGAAACTGAAATAGAGGAACTTAAGCGCAAATATTCTGAGATATTCTTGCCCACCCAAACCAACTTGCCAAATCTCTCACCATGCTGGCAATGCATTCTCGCCTGCGAAGAATCGACCTACCAACCCAGCGACTGACTTGAAGGGCCGTAGAACACAAACTTCCTCCAATAGGGGATAGTTTTTTAAAATAGTTTCTAGATTAAGATTTAAAAAATTATTGTTTGTCTCTTTAAGAGAAGATCCAATAAATACCAACCAAGCATAAAAAAAAAAAATAATTTTCTATTGTACTGACCCCATTTTCTTCAGATAATGAAATATCTTTGTCTTCTGGCCTATTAGCTGTTGGTTCAGATTAGATAAAGCGACTTTCAGATCAAGTTTGGTCTGGTAACTCGAAAAGCTTATCCCCAATCCGTGCATTTAAGACTCCTATTATAATTACATTGCAGCAATTCTAATCGATTATGGATTTATAGAGGCTTTAGTAGTCGGCTGTACAATTACTACAGTTCACATAACAGGGTAAGACAAATATAGCTCTAGCTTTTCCAATTCTGGTGAAATTGCATATGTGTTTGAGGCCCTTTTTGATTACACACAGAAGTCCCCCGCTAGCTCAGCCTCTTGCACTCGATCTTGTCGCCATTTCCCATTTGATGATGTATTCTGTAAAATTTAGGTCGAGCTGCTCTATGTTTTTCTCAACAATTGTCTCGTACAGTATGTTAGTCTCTTTAAGAGAAGATCCAATAAATACCAACCAAGCATAAAAAAAATTAAAAAAAAAAAATATGATGACGCAAAATAAAAGACTTATTAAACTTGTCAACTATATTTTTACTTTATGTCCTCTTTAAACGCTGACAGTGGTTCTTTTTTATTTATGCCAAAATATGCTTTACTCTATTTTTTTTTAATTTTTAATTTTCTTCACGTCGGGGACTGCTTTTTTCTTTTTCGTCTTTACGCTGCCCAAGCAATCGGTTTGTTGCTTGGTGACACGCCGCTGCCCGAAGAGCTTCCGCGGCTGCGGGTATCTTTGTTTAATTGCTTTTAGTTGCCGCTTGCGATCAACTACTTCTTTTTTGTTATTCACTTATTCCTCTTAATTGGGGAGAGGTTAACGTAAATTTACGTTGATTTGTTTTGGTTTTTATTTATTTTCACTTTTCCTTATAGCTGCTGCTAAAAGGATAGTTTAATGGTTTCACAAAGAAACACTCTCGAGTACTTAATAGTACGTTGGGCGCCAGTAACAGTAAAACGATTGTAATGTAGAATTGTTGCCCGTTTCACCAGTTAGTTCCGGACACAAAGCGAGATGTGTTTAATTATTTATTGGACGACCGTCTCGAATAAAGTCAAAGTAAAATCGAAAAGTACAAAGAGTTGGATTCTTAAGCTCACCCTAAGATCGCCGGCTGCGCCGCCGCTCTTACGTAAACTTGCTGCCGCCGCTGTCCAAGACTTGCAGCGTCAGCGGCTCGTGCAGGGTATTGGGTTACCAGGCGGATGTCTTGGTACAAAGTTGCTGGTTTCTATGAAGAGGTTGCTGGCCGACCTAAAAGTGTCGCATCAGCATATTTGGGGACGGCAGTGGCGGAATTTACCGCCTGCCCAGTAGGAACAGGGAGTCCGTGCTTAACTTATACAGATACCTTCTCGATGGCAATAAGAAAAACAATTTAGTTTCAAACTCCACAGCTGACTGATTGGACGCTGTGCCCTCTGTATGTAATTATTTTGTACCCCATTTGTGTTTAATTGTCAAGTTTATAAAAAAAATGTTGCGTTTTGTTCTGGTGTTATTGTTATATACAGTCCTGATGACGAATGCCGACGGCACATCGAAATATATCCGAGAATCCAAACATACTGTGTATCTATTTATTTAAAGCACATAAAAGACATACGATCTTGAGCCGGCTAACAAACATTTCTTAAGTAAATTTAATTTATATATAATTAATATTAATATTATATATTTAATTTATAATTTATATTTAATTATATATTTTTAAGACATTCTCATCGATCTACGATAACGATATGATGTTCGTTATGATGAACGATCTACGAGCAGTGCGAAGAGTAGCGGGCTGAGTAGGCATCCCTGTTTCACGTTTTGGTTGGTTTCAGATTCTTCAGATAGTCCATGCTCATCCCACACTGTAGTCGAGTTGTTGCTGTACAGGCCCCGTAGCCTGCTTATCATTTTGATGGAGACACCTATGTTTCCAGAATATTTCCGATCTGTTGTAATGGTACTACTTTTCCAAGTCGATCACTGGATACACTTTTCTGGACTTGACTGTTAAAAAAAGCGAGCAACGTGTCCCCAATTTTATTGTGAAATAATAATTCCCATAATAATATTTTGCTGTCGACATTGGGATCAAAGTGTTTTGTCATCTCGACCTGGCCAACCTTCGGGAAACTTCGATTCAGTTTTGGTGAATTTCGAGTGGTCGAAACTTAACCTCACCCAGGGTAGGCCAAGTGTGAGTTTGATTTGATCTGTGCTAAGGTGAATCTTTTCAAGGTGTTTGGGCGATCGTTGGGTTCTGACAACCCCCTGGTGCCATCTATTTAATTTATTTGGTGTCGGGCCAGATTCGACATTAGGCCTCGGTCTTGCTCAGGATTGAATCTTTTTCGAATCTGACTAATTCTGAGCTATCCAATCTGCTGCTATAAAAACTGCAAGACTGCGCCAGGCGTAAATTATAGCTTTATCATGTGCTGGCTGTGTGACCATGTTATAGATGTTAAATGTGCTGGTTATACTGCCATTGTTAAAGATGCTATTGCGCTGTCCAACGGACTTAAGTGGGGGTGCAATTCTTGTGCTGCAGTAGAGATGGATATATAAAAGTTCATGAGGCAGACTGGAGACGGTTTAAAAACCTTAATGCTAAGTAAAGCACTCTTAATGATGAGTTATTGAAGCTAAATTAGCTGTTCGGAAGATTACAACTGATAAACGAGTCACCCAAGGCAAACAAATCTAGTAGCTCTGGTGTGTCTCAGAAAGAGATTGCGCTTTCTGTCCCAGATCATGACCAAAGCCCATCATTAAAATTACCCAAATTATCGCGCAGTGGTGATTTTGCTTCTTCAAATAGTAGCATTTCTGCTACTATTTAGGTAATTTATGATGTAGTGTCCGACTTGTCTGTCCAGGAAGTTCCTATACCCATAGTCTGTCAAGCAGTTGTGCCATCGGCTTCTCCCATTTCGGTAAGCATTGCTGATGTAGCTCTGGTAACTGCTGCTGCTAAGCCTTTAAAAGTTATTCCACCAAAGAAACCAGTATTTGTTTCACGGCTTGCCCTGATCTTACATCTGATGATGTTAAAGCCCACATTTAGGATAAAACCCCAGCCACTGATATTTTTTGGCGGAAAAGTTCACATTTTCTTATGAAAGGGAGAAAGAGGAAACTCTTTTGAAATAAGTGTTCCCGGTGAAATGTTCTTAACTATCTGCTCAAATGATTTCTGTCCGGCTCGCCTAATAATAAAAGAGTCTATAGACAAAAAGCAAAATCGATCGCCTATCTACATGCCCTCCATTCCTTCCATTTATCCGGAGCCTCTACTTCTAATATCTCGTCAAAAACCTAATGTCCTCCCTTTTGCCTGCCTACCAATATGTACGAGGTCTTACTTCTAAGCTCGCTAAGCTTTTTGTAGATAGTATATCTTTTGATTTTCATGTTCTTGTTTTATCGAGACTTGGTTAAAGCCTAACATTTCTGATTCTACAGTTTTTCCAACCAAATACTCCACTTATAGATGCGATCGTATTTCCCGTGTGGGTGGGGCTTTGATTGCTGTGGACTCCGACCTTTCGTCTGAACTTGTACCATATTCAACACCCCATGGCATCGAATTAAAAAGTTTTAAAATAACTTTCTATAAATTTACCGTTTTTATTACTTGTTTATACATTCCTCCACAATCCGATATCACAATTTACTCTTATCACCTTTCTGCCATCCAGTCGGTCTCTTCGCTGATATCAAATAGTGACGTATTGATTGTTATTGGAGATTTTAACTTAAAGGAGATTAATTGGTCCTCGAATGAAGAATCAATCGCACTTCTTCCTTCGAAATCCTACGACTTTATTGATGGACATCTTGATCTGTCAATGGCACAGGTTAACCCTATTCGCAACTTGTTAAACAGATTGCTTATCCTGATTTTCTTGCTGGATCTCCCCAGTAACGTTGCATTTAGAATTGACAAATTGGTTCTTCTGGAGGACCCTTACCATCCTACATTAGACCTCACAATTGATTTGCCTTTTCGAGTGTGTTCTGCTTCTAGAAAATTGACGGTAAAAACCCGTTGTTTCCATAAAACGGATTTTTTAAAGCCTAACGATCTTATTTTTCACTCAAGGGATCTTACAAACTTGAAGAATAAGAAGCCAAGAAATTTAAAAAGTATAAGAAATCCGGTAAATCATCGGACTTCTCCAGTTATGGGATTGCCCATTCGAGCTTTAATGTGCTTAATGATCAATGCTATAAAGATTATCTAAACCGTTGCAGGCTTCAATTCTCGCACAATCCTTAGCAATTTTCTTCTTTTGTTAACTCTAAACGTAGGTCATCCACTTTTCCCTCTTCGGTGAGGTACGGTAATGTGAAAGCAAACACTGAGCAATCAATAGCCGTTCTGTTTGGTGAGTTTTTAAGTCAACCTACTCGTCCTCCATGTACTGTGAGAATCAACCATATCCTTATCATTTGAATTTGTCTAATTGCATTTTTAGCCACGTGATCCCTAAAAGCTCGCTCCTTTGTGATCTTAACTCCGTCAAACCCGTGTACGCACCGGGCCTGGTTGTGTACTTAGGATCTGTGGGGATGCACTTTGTAAGCCTATTCAAAAATTATTTCAGATCTCTTTGGAGTCATCTGTTTTCCTTTTGTTATGGAAGGAATCCTTTATCATTCCTCTCCATAAAAAGGGTAATAAGACCGATGTATAATTATAGGGGTATTTTCAAGCTGTCTGCAATGCCTAAGGCTTTTGAGAGAATTATGACATCTCAACTGCAACACTTATGTAGTTCCATTATCTCGCCATTTCATCATGGATATGTGAAGCGTAGATCTAATACTACAAAACTCCTAGAATTCACATCCTCAGTGATTAAAGGGTTTTTTGGTAAGATGCACCACTAACTATGCTTTCCAAGATCCGCTTAGAGCCCTCTGTGCTGATTACAATAAACTTCTTAGTTGGATTTCTGATTACCTAAGAACTAGAACAAAAAAAGTTATATTTCGTATTTTTTATTCTTAATGCATCCAGGTTTCTTCTGGAGTTTGCCAAGGTAGCCACTTGGGTCCACTGCTTTTTACTCCCTTAATCAACGATCTTCCTTCAGTCTTGGCTTACTCTCTGGTGTTTATGTATGCTGATGAT
The DNA here is from genome assembly GCA_035044965.1 of Lordiphosa andalusiaca. Taxonomy (NCBI): domain Eukaryota; kingdom Metazoa; phylum Arthropoda; class Insecta; order Diptera; family Drosophilidae; genus Lordiphosa; species Lordiphosa andalusiaca. The sequence continues at coordinate 115,508 of JAWNNM010000283.1, forward strand.
GTGAAAATAGGTTTAACATATAATAATATGGTTTCCCGCTATAATTTACAAGCAGACATTGATGCATTTCACTTTAACAATTTGAACAACTTGAAGTGTAAGGTTATGACATTTTACAGAAGCTTACCACAATTGAGCACTTACATGCTTGATAATGTGGGACTACAGCGCCTTAATGAAGTTAATTTTACAGAAGCTTACCAAAATTGAGCACTTACATGCTTGATAATGTGGGACTACAGCGCCTTAATGAAGTTAATGACACTTCACTACACTTTTCTTGTCCGTCCTATTCTTGAGGATGGATCATGTGTGTGGTCTCCGCAATATTCGATCCATTAAAATAGAATTGAATCTGTGCAAAAGCAATTCTTATTGTCTGCTCTTCGTGGTTTGAGTTGGAATCCGGAGGTCCGATTACCATCTTACTCTAGTAGACTACTTTTAACTAATCTTCCCTCTTTACATAACCGTACAGCATGCTTGGTGTGATCTTCATACATAGACTAATAAATAGGGAAATCGACTCATCAGAGTTGGTGTGCCAAAGTCATCTCGATGTTTCTAGTAGATCGTCCCCTTACTGTGTCCCCTTATCTCTAAGTCGTTGCACCACTAACTATGCTTTGCAAGATCCGCTTAGAGTCCTCTGTGCTGATTACAATAAACTCTTTCGCTTAATCAACTCGGAGCTTTTTCTTCCTGCTTTAAAAACCTCAATTTTAACATATCTACCCTAAGGTAACATTATTTTATAATTTTCCTTCTGGTTTCCGGTTTTCGTGATGCACGTTGGGGGCTGCACCCCGCGGTCTGTTGAGCGGGAGGTGGGCTGCCATTTTGCCTGGGGCTCGCGCGTAAGAAGCTCGGCTTGGTGTCGCATGGGCCATTTAAACGTACTGCGCATTTTACGTCCACGTCCATTAGATAGGCCTTCCCTGACGCATATCCAAAAATTGCAGCTGAAAGAGTTTGAGGAATTTCTGGAATATTTTCCATCGTTGGTGTTTTCGCTAACTTCATAGACCAGTTCGGAGCAGTAAATCTCGAAATAAAAAGCCAAGAGCTGCTGGTCTATCCAAGTCGGTTACTCTATTTCATTTCAATTCAATGTGCTTAGCTTAGAGATGGGGTGTGCTTATACATAGGGGTGGGTGCGTGCTTATCGATACACGCTGTTAATACTATCGCTCGGAGGTGATCAGTTTGAGCGCCAACATACTCCCGGCCTTGGAAGCTTCTTACAACAAAATCTCCGGCTAATCTCCAGATTAGCCCTCCATAGGAAGGGGACATAGTCTGTGTAAGTTCCTTTTAAATAGGCCCGTTTTCGTTTTGACCGTAACGACACCAACCGCGCCGTCAGCACCAGGGTGAATCTCGTCAATGCGACCCAGAATCCACTGTCCTGGGGGTGTGTTGTCTTTCACTATAAGGACTAGGTTTCCTTGTTGAATGTTGTTGCATGTTGAAGTCCACCTTTGACGTTCTTGAATTAGTGTCAAATATTCTTGCGACCAACGACGCCAAAAGAAGTGGTGAACAGCAACAGTCCGTTTCCACCTATTCGTCATAGACAACTTCAGAATAGAGTCGTCAAACGGCTCATTCATAGGACGCCCAATTAAAAAATGTCCAGGAGTCAAAGCCTCGAGGTCCTTGGGGTCTGAAGATAGAGGACAGAGCGGCCTTGAGTTCATTACAGCTTTAGCTTGCAATATGGCCGTTACAAGCTCCTCATAATTAAGCGCTGAACTGTTGAAACTTCGAATCAGTAGCTGCTTAGCTACCTTAACAGCACTCTCCCAGAGTCCTCCAAAATGAGGCGAACGAGGAGGTATAAAGTGAAACCGAACTCCAGAAGCACTGCATTGGCTCACAATCTGCTGCTTATTAGTGTCATCCTACATGATATCAGCAAGCGCCTTCAGCTCCCGAGATGGTCCTACAAAATTTGTAGCGTTGTCACAAAACAATTCAGCGCTTATCCCACGGCGAGCAAAAAACCGTTTTAGTGCCGAATGGAAGGCCTTCGTGCTGAGGTCCGACACAAGCTCTATATGGCAGGCCTTTGTCAGGAAACACACAAAGACGCATAAGTACACCTTTGTGGGTCGGCGTCCTCTCTGGTTGAAGTGCATCCATAGCGGTCCGGCGAAGTCCAACCCAGTTCGCTGAATGGAACTCCTGACGATTTTGCCGGCGAATTTTCTTGCATTAGTGACCCAATACTTTTGTCGCACAAAAGCGCATACAGCATACGCTCCGGCATGCATGTTAGTTCGATGTGTATACTTAAATAGAGAACTTACAGCAATGTGGTAATTTGGTAATAAAATCTGATATTTAGTGTCATATGGTACATTGGCTTGAGATAGTCTACCGCCTACGCTAATGACTTCAATTCCGTCAATAACATCCATAAATGGGTTGAGCCCTTGTATCTTTGCCGATTTAATAAGCTTGCTTTTTCGTAAATTGACGATTTCATCTTGGAATCTCAAGTTTTGAATATTAATTACGATGTAGGTCAACCCACTACTATCCTCGGCCGCTGACAGACTCTTGGTTCTATCTGAACCAACTCTTTTTGCAATATGACGCCAACGATAAATGTAACCAAAAACCCTATTCAGCTTGCGAAAGTCCCTTGCATATTTACAATATCCTACAATATCGTCGACAAATTTAGAACTGCGTTGTTCTGGGAGTTCTTCGGGTTTGTCGCATTCTACTGTGGGCCACAGCTCGACTGAAAGTTGCAAAAATGGAGGACCATGCCACCATTAAGACGAGTTTTTTAATTCAATCGTGTGCAGACCCCGAGAAACTATATCGGCTGGGTTTAGTTTTGACTCTACCTTGTACCAATCTTGGACGTTTGAGATTTCATGAATCAACGCGACTCTGTTCGCTACAAAAGTGACCCACCGACTAGAGTGGGCAGCGATCCAGCAAAGTACGATGGTGGAGTCAGTGAACTACCTAATTTCCGAAACCTTTATCGGAATACAAGCCTTGACTTTTGCCATGAGTTGGGCCAGTTCCAGACGTGGTAACGATGTGACCCTAACTGGCACCACCTTGGATTTTGCAGTCACTAAGTTGACTGTTATCTTTCCTTTTTTGTCAATCACTCGAGCATAAATTGCTGCGCCATAAGCCCGACAAGATGCGTCTGAGAATCCGTACAGTTCAATTCTTTCCACATCGTTGTCAAGTGGCACTACGGCTCGGGGCAAAGAACATTCATATACAATACATAAAGCATAAGTAGAAGGTAGCGTTGAAAAAACAACGCGTTTAGTTATACTGAGCGAGCTTTTCTCCTTATATGAGAACTGTAATTTATCAGTAAATTGTTACTGATACTGTTACCCAATGGATTCCAAGGGTCTTTGCGCTATCTGTAGTCTTAAGCTCTAACGGATCCGCGCATTTTGAACTATCTGCAGTTGGCGTGCAGTTTGTCCGCCACTTATGAAGCTCAAACCTCCCTAACCTTAACAACTCCTCTACTTCCTGTTTTAGTTTGTGTCGCTCGTCTTCGGAATAAGCTCCACTGAGCATGTCATCCATATAGTATGACATGTAGTAGTATAGTATATGGATGATATACATATATTCAGCCACATAGTATAGGCAGCGAACTGCCAAAAATGGTGCTCAGTTTGTGCCATAAGTCACAGTCTTTAGGCGCAGTACCTTTACAGCTTCTGTTCTGTTTGCACGACACAAAATACATTGGTAATTGCAGTCTTCTGAGTTGACTAAGATCTGCCTGAACATTTTGGAGATATCCGCAGTAAGAGCATATCTATAAAAACGGAATCGTATAAGCGTTTCGAATAGGTCCGACTGCAATGTCGGCTCTACCAACATGGTATCATTTAGTGCTACTCCAATGGTCGTCTTACAAGTCGCGTCGAAAACCACTCTTAACTGAGTCGTTAAGCTCTCTGGGCGGACTACTGGATGGTGCGGCATGAAGTACTTGGCATCACCTATATTTTCAGCCGGCACTACCTCCAAGTGTCCCATGTTGCGATATTCTTCTATAAAATCCGTATACTGTCTTTTAAGTTCTGCATTGCGGTCCAGTTTTCTCTCCTAGTTCAAAAACCTAATGTGAGCAATTTTGTAAGACTCCCACAACTGCTCCTTGGGCTCCTTGAAGGGCAAGCTCACAATAAAGCGATTAGAATGTTTCTGTTGAACAGTAGCAACGAAGTGATCCTCAAATTGTTGCTCTGGTTCCGTATATTTCATTCGCGGCTGTGGAATTTCTTCACATTGCCAAAATCTCTGCACAAGTTGGTCAATACTCTCTCCAACTTGTTCCTTTTCTGTTGCCTTAGCCTTGGGGGAAACGAGTGCCACAGTTTCATTTAACAAGCATTCACCGACAACTACCCAACCAAAGAGCGATTTTTGCAGTATTGGCTTGTTAACTCCCATTTTAACTTGGCCTGCGACGATAAGTTTAAAGAACTGGTTTACACCAAGTAGCATATGTATCTCATCAGCAGAGCCGAAGCAGAGATCTGCTAGTTGTAGGTTCGGGGGTACCTGCAACCCGGTCGCCGCTGTAGTTGCGGGACTATATTGTGTTATCATTGGTAAAACTCAAAAACTATCTGTGGCTACAAAGGAAGTGGCCCTAGACTTGAAAGTAGTCTCAACCTCACCTTGAATATCCGACTTAGAGTTTCCTATTCCGTTCAGTGAATAGTGTACACTGTACACTATTACAGGTACCGGCTTTATGTCTAACTTCAATCTTGACGCCAGCCTCGCGATCAAAAAGTTCAGTTGACTTCCAGAGTCTAGAACACATCTGCAACTATGGAAGTTGCCTAAAGCATCTTTAACTAACACCACTGCTGTGGCGAGGAAGCTTGTGGCCCGATTTGTCAATAGTGCACTGTGTAGGGAACTTAAGTTTGCTTGATTCCTACTAGGGATTCTAGGTTTATTTTCAGTCCAAGTTACCTCTCTCTGAAGCATTTCATGATGCGGCTTGCTACAACGACTACATCGCGATGCGCTACACTCTTTAGTTTGATGCTTCTTACTGAAGCACAACAAACATAAGCCTTGCCTTTTCACTTCATGATATCTTTCTAACGGATCCAATGTCTTGAACTTTAGGCACATTTTCAAGATATGTGTTCCAGAACAGCTGTAACACAACTTCGATGCAGGAATTGGAACTGCCGCTGCCAAACTTTTGTCTTTTTTACCATTAGTCCGATTAGCAATGGACTTTCGAACCTCTCGCCCTGCTAAATTAAACCCTCTATTGCAAATGAATTGGGACAGCAAATCCCATGAAGGCAACTCGCTGCAACCATATTCGCTTTCCAATTTCTCTAGTGAATCATCATCCAACTTGTTTCTGATCAGATGAAACACCAATGCATCCAGAATCTCTTTCTCACTACCTAAAGACCGAAGTGATCCTAAATGTGAATTTACACAGTCTACTTAATTCCTCAACGAATCTCCATCGGCTTGCTTCTAGCGACGAATATTAAACAGCTCGCATACATGTGACTATATAATAATTGCCTTATTTTCGAAGCGATCCTGAAGCAATTTCAACGCATTCCTATAGTTGACAGCAGATAGTTCTAAACAGTCAATGGTCCTCAGCGCAATAGCACCTAGACAAGATTTCAAATGAATAAATTTTGACAGTTCATCAATGTCATTATCTGCTTCAATTAAGGTGTTGAATGCATTATACGTTAGTCCACTCTGTAATCTTTCCCGAAAACTCAGGTAATTTTAGCACTGGTAATTTCGAACTACGAGAAACCGAACCGGTATTTAATATGGTCGAGTCTGCGGATGGATCAGTACCTCCCACTACATGATGGCCCTTTTGGGTCAAGTTGTTCAAAATCTTCGCCTTAATTTCGCAATACATGTCCTCTATGGCCTGACGAGTTTCAAATTCGCTGGCGTCTTCACTGCATTGTTCAATTTGCTTTTGTATCTGACTCAATTGCACAAAGGTTGACTCAACTAGACTCAAGCGAGCCTCTAACTCAGCGGCAGTCGTGGAGTGACAATTATTCGTGATATATGCTTTATTCCGGTTGAGCGAATTCATTAAACTTTCACTCGAAGTGTTAAATTCCGATTCTTTATTATTTCTTTTTGGAGCCCTTTGACTCTAATTTATGCAAAATACTATGGATCATGAATAGAATCCTTTGCCTATTCTCAGTATTTTCATTGGCTGCGAACTCTAGTTACGTACCATAAAATATTTGTTACACCAAAATAAATGTGTTGCACTGTACCAAAGACATGTGCTTGAAAAACAATTCTTTGAATCAGTCCCAAACTTATATACACCTATACACAAATGCGAATTTTCGATTACACCATCTGCTTTCTTAGCGATGTCTCAAACCACTACATCAACACTAACACATATACACCTATGTGTACCGCAATTTTCAATTTCAATTGCGTTTTAATTTGTGCCTTTAATTAATCAACCACATGGAACTGGTAACTTACATGCCTTGCAAAACGTATCAAGATCACCAAATAGTAAAATTACGCACTGTCCACTTTAAAGCTGCTGCTACTGCTGCCGCCAATTCAGCCACCCAGTCTCAGCCTCCAGGTTGATAATTAGCTTCAAATTAAGTAGCTCCAACAATGAGCTCCAAATCGGGTGTGAACTTTCTCCAAGAAGTCCCTGCTCGGGCGCCAAATGTTTCCGCTAACTTCATAGACCAGTTCGGAGCATTAAATCTCGAAATAAAAAGCCAAGAGCTGCTGGTCTATCCAAGTCGGTTACTCTATTTCATTTCAATTCAATGTGCTTAAATTAGAGATGGGGTGTGCCTATACATAGGGGTGGGTGCGCGCTTATCGATACACGCTGTTAATACTATCGCTCGGAGGTGATCAGTTTGAGCGCCAACAGTTGGAATGAGTTTATTTTGAAATTGCAGCTAACACATGTGAACTTTTAATTGGAAGAGTTCGATGATTTTCTGTAATATTTTCAATCGTTGGAATGAGTTTATTTTGAAATTTAATTAATTAAGCACTTTGTTATATTGGACTTAAAAGTTTTTTGACAATTTATCATTGCACTGCGCCTCCTGTGAGTTTATTGCATTCCTGAATCTTTTGAAAATCCACAGTCAACTCAACGTCAACAGACCTGCTGGCAGCGATTCGGTACGGCCTAGCCGAATTATCGTTCGATACTAAATATTCAGGAAATATTCCTCATATCAATCCTTATTATTGAATAACGTTTAAATAGTTCCTGATATTAGAGATAAGTCAACATGATGGGTATTTTTGAAGTCGACCATCCTTTGAAACAAATAAAGACTTAAATGATACTGTAAACACGAAATAAATTCCTTCTTTTCTTGAGCGCTCCTTAAGTATAAGCACAGAGGCAATGTTTTGGGTAGCGCAGAAACAGCGCTGCTTTCTGCTGCTACTGCAGCATCAAACTATACGCTGAGCATATAATTTCGTTGGTACAGAGTATGCTATAGTCGGGCTTGATCGACTTTCTTTCTTGTTTATCTTCCATTTGTTTTTACGCATTTTACGGCACAAATCATCTAGATGGTAAAGCCCATGGCGGAATCTGTATTCTAGTCAGAAGCCGCATCAAACATTATCCACTAACGGGATATTCGGAAACCTACTTACAAGCCACATCGATATGCGTAGAATCTAAACGAGGCAATATCACTCTGTCTGTGGTTTACTGTCCCCCACGATTTACGATATCAGAAAAACAATTCCTAGATTTCTTTAATACACTTGGTCAACGCTTCTTCGCTGCGGGTGACTATAACTCGAAACATCCCCACTGGGGCTCCAGACTGACTAATCCCAAGGGGAAGCAACTCTACAACGTACTCACGCGCGCATCAAACAAACTCGACTAGTATCACCGGGAGGGCCTTCATATGGCCAGCAGATCCAAAGAAAATACCCGATCTTATAGACTTTGCTATAACAAGAAGAGTTCCACAAAACCTGGTAACTGCAGAAGCCCTTGCAGACTTGTTGTCAGACCATTCTCCAATAATATTCACCCTTCTTGAGTGCCCTCAGATCAGACAAAATCCTCGTAGACTGACTTCACACAAGACAAACTGGCTCAAATACAAAAAATATATCAGCAGTCACATCGAGCTGAGCCCGACCATAAACAGCGAAGCAGACATTGAAAACTCAGAACAATTCCTCAACTCTATCATTACTGCTGCTGCTCATCATTCAAACCCTCAAACAACAACAATAACACCTAAGCAAGATAGTAGATTAACGAACAGCTACATAGACCGACTGGTGTCTGAAAAGCGGCGTGCAAGAAGAGAATGGCAGCACCATAGGTCACCTGCGTCAAAAAATCGTCTGAGACTTGCGGAACGCATACTTCGCAAAGCACTCGAAGCGGAAGAGCAGCTAGCCCTTAGCCGTTACAAAGAAAAACTATCGCCTACAAGCACCAAATTTCCCCTATGGAGAGCACATGCAAGCATAAAGCCACCTGCAAAGGTAGACACGCCTTTAAGGGACCAGAGTGGAAGTTGGGCTCGCAGTGACGAAGAAAAGGCAAATGTCTTTGCACTTCACCTTAGAAATGCCTTCCAGCCAAATCCACCAACTAATGGCTATGCACTTCCATTGGTTCCCATCGCCGCACAAACTGACCCAATTAAAGTTCATTCACTTGAAATAAAAAATGCTATCGGAGATGTACAACCCAGAAAAGCGCCTGGACATGATCTTATTACTCCTAAAATGATTATGGAACTTCCAAGTCCTGCCATAACATATATCTCAAGACTTTTCAATGCAGTACTGCGATGTGGATACTTCCCAACCCAATGGAAAAGTCCACAATCATAATGATCCATAAACCAGGAAAGAATAAAACCCAAGCGTCATCATAAAGACCCATTAGTCTGCTACCTTGCTTATCAAAACTTTTTGAGAAATCTTGGTCAACCGCATAACTTCAGATATTCGGACTGCGTTTGAAAACCACAAATACTGCTCTGCCATTTTCCTAGATGTTGCCCAAGCATTTGACCGCCCATGGTTGGACGGTCTTACATTCAAGATAAAGACAATGCTTCCACCAAATACACACAAAGTCCTAGAAAGTTACGTCAGTAACAGAGTATTTACAGTTCGTTAAAATGAGTACACAACAGAAGAGTTCACCATAGGAGCCGGAGTACCGCAGTACCATAGGAGCCGGAGTACTACACACTGCCGACATACCAACAGACTCTCGACTTACAATAAGTACTTTTGCGGATGATACGGCAATATTAAGCAGATCACGATGTCTAATTACCGCAAGAAGACTTTTGGCAAGCCATCTTACCGACGTGATAGAGTGGCTGGCCAACTGTCGTATTCAAATCAACGAGCAAAAGTGTAAGCACGTGACGTTCACACTTAACAGAAGCACCTGTCCCCAGCTATCACTAAACGCGACTTTGATCCCGCAATCAAACGATGTTGTATACCTAGGTGTACACCTTGATAGAAGGCTCACATGTCGCAAACACATAGACTCGAAAAAACTTCAGATAAAGCTTAAGGCCAACAGCCTTCACTGGCTAATTAACTCCCGTTCCCCACTAAAGCAGGAATATAAAGTTTTATTGTACAAGAGCATCATAAAGCCTGTCTGGACCTATGGCTTGCAGCTATTGGGAAATGCTTGTGCGGACAGCGTCCACGCTCCAAAGATCACAGTCGAGAATCCTTAGAACCATTACTGGAGCGCCATGGTACATTCGCAATGATTGCATCCACAACGACCTCAGCATCCCACTGGTTGAAACTGAAATAGAGGAACTTAAGCGCAAATATTCTGAGAAGCTTCTTGCCCACCCAAACCAACTTGCAAAATCTCTCACCATGCTGGCAACGCATTCTCGCCTGCGAAGAAACGACCTACCAACCCAGCGACTGACTTGAAGGGCCGTAGAACACAAACTTCCTCCAATGGGGGATAGTTTTTTTTAAATAGTTTCTAGATTAAGATTTAAAAAATTATTGTTTGTCTCTTTAAGAGAAGATCCAATAAATACCAACCAAGCATAAAAAAAAAAAATATAAATTTCTATTGTACTGACCCCATTTTCTTCAGATAATGATATATCTTTGTCTTCTGGCCTATTAGCGGTTGGTTCAGATTAGATAAAGCGACTTTCAGATAAAGTTTGTTCTGGGAACTCGAAAAGCTTATCCCCAATCCGTGCATTTAAGACTCCTATTATAATTACATTGCAGCAATTCTAATCGATTATAGATTTATAGAGGCTTTAGTAGTCGGCTGTCCAATTACTACAGTTCACATAACAGGGTAAGACAAATATAGCTCTAGCTTTTCCAATTCTGGTGAAATTGCATATGTGTTTGAGGCCCTTTTTGATTACACACAGAAGTCCCCCGCTAGCTCAGCCTCTTGCACTCGATCTTGTCGCCATTTCCCATTTGATGATGTATTCTGTAAAATTTAGGTCGAGCTGCTCTATGTTTTTCTCAACAATTGTCTCGTACAGTATGAAAGCAGTATAAATCGTGCTGATTTATAAGGATACAAAAATGTTCAGTTTTAATTTGCTAGTAAGACCAGCTCCGTTGTATGACGTTGTTGAATATTATTTTAGCTTGTACTTCCACTGCTTACCCTTGATTACTTACAAGATAATTAATAGATTTTTCATGCTGATGCTGATGATTATTGAATACCGTATTTCCTAATCTACTCTTATGCTACCTTTACCTAGTTAGTTTTTTTGTTGGAGTTTTTCAGCAAGTTTGCTATAGCTTAATTCGTCTATTGTTATGTTGGGATGTATTTGCCTTGCCTGGCAACCGTTTGTTTTACCAAAGGACAGCTCTTTGTTCTTCATGGAGACATTTTTTACCAAGTCCTGATATGAGCGTTTGTAGATGCAATTTTAGTTGTAGAATTACGCTTTTGATCTTTTTCTTTTGGTTAGACATATCCTTTTCGACATATCCATTGGTGCCAATCAGTTTTGTAGCATTTTTAATAACTTAGCTTGCCTTCTCCATCGTGGACATTTTAGTAATCCGATTTCGGCCGTGAAGTCGTTCTGATAAATTATTTAGGACCACGATTCCTGGCTCCGGTATGTCTAGCTTACTTTTGCATACATCTGCTACCGCATCGGTGCCTTACGTTTTCTATGCCACAAAAAATGCAATAATTTCGTTTTAAATTGGCAAATGAGTTTTTCCAAAGCAATGCTATCTTTTTTTTCTGCTCTTATTTGATCTAATTCGATTTTAAGCTCGACATTTTCTGCATTTATTGCCCCTATTTGCGAAAGAGATCTTCTAGCTGTCCATTTATTCCTTTGACATCCTCTTTAGTAGCCAAATTTACAAGTTTCCTATCCAGCGTCGAATCCATTGTAATTTGCATAGCTATCAGTAGTCTTTCCATTGACACTCCTGGTAGTCCTACGCCTTCTTCCTTTTTATATTTCCCTGTAGTCTGTTTAGAGGAGAATCGATATTCACCTTCGCTAATAATTTTAAACTCTATTATTAACAACAAAAAGGGCACGAGTTCGATATCAATGTATGTTTATTACCGGGTCTGTGAAGTTGCATTGAGGTTTCGCTAGCCGGCGCATTTAAAGCATTTGACAATAAAAGAGCGTAGATAACTCTTGCATACATGATCGGAATGTCGGCCGGATTCATCAACGTTTGTACATGATTCCATACCATTCCTTTCGTCATCTCCTGAATCTGTGCCACTCGATTAGAGACAAAAACATTAAACTCCGATGGTGATTTACAAATCCATGAAAGAGCGGTTGTCGAATCCGACCAACAATGGAATTCGCCAGGGAATAATACGTTCTGGGCAATGTGAGAGACCAATTCAGCTAAAATCAGTGCAGCAGACAATTCCAATTTCGGGATAGCTAGTGACTTTAATGGTGCCACTCTGGACTTTGAACATAAAAGATGCATCGAAACTAATTCTTGGGCCTCCGATCGAAGATATACGCACGCACCATACGCCAGCATGCTTGCATCACAAAATGCATGTATTTGGATCGAGGCATTAGGAAGCATGTCAAATCGCGGAGATTTAAAAGTGCTGACAATTGAAAGGTGCGAAACAAGCTCTTGCCAAACCAGGAGTAATTTTTGCGGTAATATTTCATCCCAATTAAGCTTCTCCTTCCATTAGGATTGTATAAATATTTTTGCTTTTGTGACGATTGGCGAAATTAATCCGAGTGGATCAAAAGTTCTGGCAACAGCGACATGGTCCGTCATATTTTTATATTTGGCAAAGCAAACAATGGGCTCGATGGCATTTACATTTACAATAAATAATAAATAGGAGTTCTGCTCCGGACATGCTCACCCCGTTGGAAGAGCTTCACTTTTAACCGATGTGGCTAGAACGGGCAGTACAGCTAGCTTCGATACTGCTCTTTTGGCCAGTCCAGATGCAGTACGGACAATGGTTACTCTGGGAACGCCATCCTTGCCTTGAACCGTTGATTCCACACGACCAAGTCGCCACTTTAGGGGTGGAAGGTTGTCATCCTTCAGCAAAACCATGGCACCTTCCTGTAGAGTTGGTTGTAGTGTTCGCCACTTGGATCGCTCTTGCAACAAGGACAGGTAGCTGGTGCTCCACTTCTTCCAAAAGATTTGCCGCATTTCACAAACCCGCTGCCATCGACTCAAATGATTCTCCCTCAGATGTGTGACGGCTGGCTCATCGATTGTTGTGAAGCTTGAGCCTATGAGGAAATGTGCAGGAGTGAGAATCTTCGAGTCATTTGGGCTTTCTGAAATGGCTTATAAAGGGCGAGAATTAAGTACGGCAGAGATTTCGTACACCAAAGTTCGGAGTTCATCTAAAGTGAGAATAGAGGAGCCAACGACGCGAAAAAATTGTAATTTAGCAGATTTTACTGCTGCCTCCCAAAGTCCACCAAAATGTGGAGAGCGAGGCGGTATAAAATTCCAATCAATGCCAAGGGAAAGACAAGTGCCCCGAACAGCATTGCTATGTGGATCGCTCAAAAAAAAAACTTTCAACTCTGCTAACTCGTTTTTGGCACCCACGAAGTTTGTTGCGTTGTCCGTCCAGATGTTGCGTGGTTTTCTTTGGATGCTGATGAACCGCCTAAGCGAAGCATTAAAAGATGCCGTCGAAAGATCCTGAACGACTTCAAGATGCGTTGCCTTGGTGCTAAAGCAAACAAAAATGGCTATATAGCATTTTATGGGTGCCTTGTTCTGCGTCTCTGCTTTATAGTAAAAAGGAACACAGATGTCGATTCCAGTTGTGTGAAAGGCTGGATTTGGCCTAACACGATCCGCAGGGAGCCTGCCCATAATATGCTCTGCATATCGAGGTTTCAGGCGAAAACATCTCAGGTACTTGTTGATGACGCATGCCACCGATTTGAGGCCTCCAATTGGCCAATATGCTTGCCGCACTGATGAGAGCAGGCTTTGAGGTCCTGCATGAAGAAATTTCTGGAGGTAATGCATGATGATCGCTCTGGTAACTGGGTGTCCCTTTGGCAATAAAATAGGGTGCTTGGCATCGTAATCCAACTGCGAGTTGTGAAGACGAAATCTAACTCGAATCAATCCATGCGCATCGATAAATGGATTCAGCGAGAGTATGCTGCATTTGGACTGTGGCGCCTTCTTCTCAGAGAGCATTGCGTAGTCAGCCGCCAAATGGACTTGTTGAATATTCTTGAGAAGAAGGTATGTGCCCATGCGGAGATCCTCGACAGTCAAATCGCCCTTGGGCCTTGGAGTATTTTTCCGGTAAAGAAGCCAGAATCTGAAGATATAAGCAAATGTACTTGTAGAAAGGCAAAATAACTAAAATATTTGCAGTCAACAGATAAGTAGTGCTTAGATAGAGCTAGCAAGACGACGTTCTGGAAGATTTGCTGTGGGTTCTACATTTGCTGGCCATTCTGAGCAGGGAGATTTCAAAAACTGTGATGCCACAGACAGTGATCAAGTAGCTCCTTTGGTGTGCAGCCCCGAGACAGAATGTCAGCCGGATTCATCAACGTTTGTACATGATTCCATACCATTCCTTTCGTCATCTCCTGAATGTGTGCCACTCGATTAGAGACAAAAACATTAAACTCCGATGGTGATTTACGAATCCATGAAAGAGCGGTTGTCGAATCCGACCAACAATGGAATTCGCCAGGGAATAATACGTTCTGGGCGATGTGAGAGACCAATTCAGCTAAAATCAGTGCAGCAGACAATTCCAATTTCGGGATAGCTAGTGACTTTAATGGTGCCACTCTGGACTTTGAACATAAAAGATGCATCGAAACTAATTCTTGGGCCTCCGATCGAAGATATACGCAAGCACCATACGCCAGCATGCTTGCATCACAAAATGCATGTATTTGGATCGAGGCATTAGGAAGCATGACAAATCGCGGAGATTTGCCAAACCAGGAGTAATTTTTGCGGTAGTATTTCATCCCAATTAAGCTTCTCCTTCCATTAGGACTGTATAAATATTTTTGCTTTTGTGACGATTGGCGAAATTAATCCGAGTGGATCAAAAGTTCTGGCAACAGTGGATAAGACGGTACGTTTTGTGACTGGTCCGTCATTTGCAATTTTTGAAAAACTAAACAATGAGTTGTCAGAACGAGGATCCCACACCAGGCCCGAAGCCTTGGCAATATCCGTTCCATAGTGGAACTTTAACAACTTTTCCTTGTCGACTTAAAGTTCACCCGCCAGAGCTGCTGGCTCATTTGAGCACCATTTGCGAATGGGAAATTTTCCACCCTTTAAGACTTCCTTCACTTGGCGCTTAATCTCCACGACTTCTTCAACTGTCTCCACCAGTAATCAAATCGTCAATATAAAAATCTCTGCGAACAATTTTAGAACCCAGGGGAAATGAAGGTTCCTCATCAATTGCCAACGAAATTATACGCTCAGCATAAATTTTGATGCTGCAGTAGTAGCTGAAAGCAGCGCTGCTACTGCGCTGCAGCAGCGGACAGTCTTTTGATCATAACTCGAAAACCGTTCATCCAATCTTCACCATTCCTTTGGCTGATCGATAAGTTATCCTTAGTACTAAATATATCTAGAAGAATAGAATAGATTGAACCCACCTATCTTTAAAACTGTAGGAGATATGATGTTTTTTCTGAATTGCGGGGGCGGCAGGGGGCGTGGCCAAAATGACAATAAACTTAATCTGCCTGCAGACGTAAGAAGCATATGTCCCATACATGTCAAACCTCTATCTCTTACCATCTCTGAGATCTGTGCGTTCATACGGACAGACAGACAGACAGACGGACGGACGGACAGATGGACATGGCTATATCGACTCGGTTGTTGATGCTGATCAAGAATATATATACTTAATGGGGTCGGAGATGCTTTCTTCTGGATGTTACATACTTTTGCACAAACTTATTATACTCTATGTACCTTTGGTACAGAGTAAAAAAACCGGAATCAAAGCAAGGTTGTGAGAAACTTGGGTTGAATTGTTGGCCCTGCCAACAGCAAATCATTTAGCGAATATCCAGATGATGTTTTAACGGATCCATCGAATACTACACGTCGAGCTGGGGTCGTGCTATCGAGTTTGTGAACACAATGATGTGGCAAATAAATCTTAGGCAATGAATCCTGAACCGATGCCAAAGACAAATGATCTAAGCCGAGATACTCTTGAATAAAAGCTGTGTATTGCGATTTCACAGACGGATTTTTAGCAAATTTTTCTTTCAACCTCTTAAATCTGCGAAGAGCACAACTGTATGAATCCCCAATTAAGTTGGGAGTATTGGCCATTTTCGAGTCGAGAATAGTTTTTCTGAAAGAGGTGTCCACAAAGTGCATCCTCTTCAGAAACGGAAGATGATGAGGCATAGCAGTTTTCTATATTCCAAAAAAGTTTAACGATTTCTGTTTACGAGATGTCCGCTTCTGATGGAGCTGGAGCTTTGACGAGCGCGACCAACGACGAATTCTGGGATTTTGCATGTGAAAGACTTCCGGAGACTGTCCAACCGAGCTTTGATTCCTGGAGGATTAATGTGCTGCCCTCTTAACGAGTTTTTCCAATGCAGATCAAGTCGAAAAATAAACAGGCTCCGATAAGCAGATCTATACGTTGGGACTTGTAGAATTTAGGGGCAGCTAGCACGATGTTATTAGGGATTTTCCAATCATCAGCATTCAAATCAAATTGCGGCTGGTAATCAGTGATAGTCCGCGTCACTACAGCTGCGAATGAAGCCCCATAGCTTGCATCCTGAGATTGAACGCAAATATCCTCTGACCTATCAGAATCTAGAGACGACTCTCCAATACCAGATATCGAAATGTGAGAATGACGAGTTTTGAGCTGAAGTTGGTTTGCTAGACGAGCAGTGACAAAATTAAGCCGAGATCCAGAATCGAGCACAGCACGGCAAAGGATCATGACTCCATTGCGATGTTGGACCAAGACAAGAGCCGTTGCAAGCAGCACGTAATCTTGAGGCATAAATTTCGAGGCTTTAGATTGAGGGCTTGACAGAGAATTGGATATAAGAGAAGTCAATGCTTGATGATGGTTTTCTTGCTCTGCCTGGCACTGTATGCAATGACCTGACCTGCGTTGCTAAAGACTATGCCCTTTGCGCAGGCAATTCAAACAAAGATGCATTTTCTTGGCTTCTTTGTATCGCAAATTTGGAGACAGATTTAAAAAACGAGGGCATTTCTAAATATAATGTTCTACTGAATCAAAAAAAATGCATAATAAGTTTGTGATAGATGAGCTTGTATTAGATGATGATGCAATAAGTGTACTTTTGTTAGTTTTGTACGATGCTTTTCCCACCTGTTGGCTTGGAATTTGGGTTACACTAGCATCTTTCACATTTTCCATGGTCCTGCATCTCTTCTTCAAGAATGAAGTCCACTTAGGTAAATCCGTTGTAGATAAGCTCTCTTCCCATCGCTCTTTGGTCTTCTCATCAAGTTTTTGTCCCACAATGTAAGTCAGGAGCCCATCTGATATCTGCTGTGGTGTAGCCAATGAATTCATTGCGCGAATATGCGAATTCGTTTTCTCGCTGAGATGACGCAAGCTGGCAGCAGAGCCCTTCTCAACCTCCCTTGGCCCGAAAATCGCCTTTACGTGTGCCTGAAAATGGAGTAATTTATTATCGAATCGATTTTTTAGTAAATTCAAAGCCTTTTCAATATTGTTCTCTGTTGGCTCCAAAGAACGAATCGTTTCCAAGGCGACACCATCCAAACTGCCCCGAAGTTGCTGAAACTTTTCGATTTTTGCCATTTCAGGATCACTATCTACTACTGTAGAAAACATGGCGTAAAAATCCGGCCAATCAATATACACTCCGCTGAATTTGGGAATGTGCAGCTCAGGCATGGATTTTTGCATTAAGATGCTATGGTCACAGCTTCCCATAGTATGCCGCACAGTGGTCGAATTGACACTGCTGGCCATACGAGATACTCCCAACTCGCGAACCGATTTCGACTTAACCTCCATGGACACTTTGTTGAAGTTGAAGCTCGAATCCGATGTTAGCTCCATAAGGTCCTTCTTCTCCAGACTTGTCTGCGCGGTAGAAATTCAATGCGCACCACAAGCTCTGGCTCATCAAAGCTTGCCATTGCTTCCGCGTCGTAAAAGTCATTTAACGCCTTTAATTGACGCATAAAGGAGTCTGCTTTGGCACGATAAAACTCTTTGGTGTCAAACATGTTTAGTTTTATTCACAGCACACACCAAAAAAAAAAAGTCGTTCACTGAAATGCAGTTGTGAGCCAACGAAATAAGTCACCCAGTTTTTTGCGACCGTGCCAGGTCACAGGTGACGCTTGGTTAGATTGGCGGGTTTTTTGTAAGTATATACAGCACTGCACTGAGTAGCAACAATAAATTGCACAACACAAAATATCACCCTGCTTTTGTGCAGTTAATTTGTTTGCTTATGTACACAAATGTGGTTGTTGCACCCGCGCGAAAACCAAAGGAAAAATTCAAAGCGAAAGGGAAAGGGCAAACGAAACAGTTTCCTTACGCGTGTATGCAAATGTTTTTGTGCGTGTTTATGTGCTTGTCACCAACTTATAATCAAGCAGCAGAATTGATTCAACTAAATGAAACAATTATCAACAGAACCGACTTGCAACTTCAGATCACGTCGGGGTCACCAAATGTTTAGAGGAGAATCGATATTTACCTTCGCTAATAATTTTAAACTCTATTATTAACAATAAAAAGGGCACGAGTTCGATATCAATGTATGTTTATTGCCGGGTCTGTGAAGTTGCATTGAGGTTTCGCTAGCCGGCGCATTTAAAGCATTTGAAAATAGAAGGGCTCGCTCAGATAAACAAAGCGAGAGAGAGCTTTTGAGCGTAGATAACTCTTGAATACATGATCTGTGTTTTACATGTTTATATTTAGCAAAGCAAACAGTGGGCTCGATGGCATTTACGTTTACAATAAAGAATAACTAGGAGTTCTGCTCCGGACATAGTGATATCGGTTTTTTTTTTCCATTTATATGGATAGCGTTGTCGGGCTTATATTTCGTAAGCTTCCAAAATGAACAAAAGATTTGGGTTGCAACCTGTAATAGTTTGACTTTGAATCAAACCTTATTCTTCCCAAAAAAGTGTGGGTAGTTTATTTGCCTTCTGTGCCAGAAGTAGTGAGTTCGATCTCGCCTCTGGACATCTCATGAATAAGCGTTTTCCTTTAATAAACTTTTACAGCCGGTCACCTCTGCCAGTTTGGTAGCGCCAGCTGTGAAGTGACTCGCCATGAACAAATTTCTTATAAACTCTGCCGTTCGGATTCGGCGTTAAACTGTAGGTCAATTTCTCTTGTGAAAAAGTTCGAAGCACACAAGCCAAGAGCTTAAGAGAAGCTCGATTTTGGCCTCTCTAGGGGCTGTGTATAGTCATATACATTTACATTGGGCGTTTTCAGCACACAAATTCGATTTACGATTACTGATTTTCGATTTGGATTGATAACACTGGGGAACAGCAATTTTGTGGCATGAACTTTGAAGAAAAATTCTGGTTCAGTTTTGTCCACTAATTACAAAACTGGTCTCGGTTTGGCTCCATCAGCTTTTGTTTTAAAGATATAGCGGAAAATGTGTTTAGCAGGTTTTTTTGCTTTAAAAAAATTATGGAGGTCACATGGAGCAAACATTTCTGGGTTTATTAGTCTTATTTGACAGAGCACATATCAATGCAGCCTAAAAAAATCAAGCGAGCAGCATCAGCAAGCCCGAAGGTGCCCAAATTGGTCTTTGAAGAGAGTCATTCCTTAGATTATAGCAAATTTTTCAAATTTGATCTTCATGTACAACAAGAGCGGTGGTCGAATTTTTATTTCAACAGCTTTAGCATATAGCCCAAAGACCCTTCTATTTTCATGAATTTCGTTGCATATATATCAGCTTGATGGACAAAGCAACATGCTGTTAATCCCGAAAAAACTAATTAAAATTTATGGCAGGCCAACTAGATTCATACACGAAATGTTTATAGGATATATTAAAAGACTACGTGATCTGACATAGACCTTACATTTAAAGTCAATCAATTGTACAATAATAACATTAAGGCACTACTAGATTTCAATAATTTCAGCTCAATTCAAAAGAGTGTTCGCTCCCGTTCAGCTCAGTCTTAGAGATATAAATAAAAACGCGATTTTAAAGAAACATTTATTTGTATTATATATAAGAAAATCATTCAGAAGCCAACACTACGTACTAACAAATTTTCTTTTGTAAAATTTTCTTGATTGACCTGGTTAACAAGGGCTGTTTTTAATGATCCAACAATAGTCCGCCATCATGTGAGTATCCCAGTGACTTTGGTAACGTTTCTCCATAGTTCGAATATCTTGATGAAACCGTTCGCCTCAGATCACCAAGATTTTCAGGAAAGCGGTTTCTCTGTGCTCAAATTATAAATCTTTTTAGAGATGTATTTAAAACAATTACCATCCTTGTTCAGAGCTTTGACAAATTGTTTCATAAGCACTAGCTTGATATGCAAAGGTGGCACTATTATGCGATCTCTGGGCACAACTGGTTCATTTATCACATTCAGTTTTCCCGGAAGTAAAGCATGCCTGATAGGCTTTTTTTGACCCAGTACTCAGACTTAGCTCTGCTGTCCCACAGACAAATAAAGCACGGATATTTTGTATAGCTCCCTTGTTGTCGAAGAAAATTCAGTCCAAGGTCTCTGACTAACGCACTGAGATCTTCCTGATTAAAGAGCTGGGGTTCTGAAGAAAAATCCGGCTTAAGACCACTTTCATCAGATGATGAAGATCTATTTTCTTCTAAGTCGTGATCATATTGTGTATATGAAAAAGGTGGGGGTACTGGAGCGTCGCCGAAGAACAGGACTGGTCGAGTAACAGATAACAAGTTAGGATACAACCATTTTGACCGGTTTCTTTTATTAATCCCGATTACATTAACAACACAAAAATAAAAATCATCTTTATGATCTGAAGGTTCCCGCCATATCATTGGTATTTTATACCTAAAATGCGTTTTTTTCTTATGTGCTCAGAATCTCAAAGACTCCTGACAAGTTTTACATACCATATGAGGGACCCAGTACTTTTTTTTTTTATGCTTGGTTGGCATTTATTGGATCTTCCCTTAAAGAGACTAACAATAATTTTTCAAATCTTAATCTAGAGACTATTTTAAAAAAAAACTATCCCCTATTGGAGGTAGTTTGTGTTCTACGACCCTTCAAGTCAGTCGCTGGGTTGGTAGGTCGTTTCTTCGGAGAAGAGAATGCGTTGCCAGCAAGGTGAGAGATTTTGCAAGTTGGTTTGGGTGGGCAAGAAGCTTATCAGAATATTTGCGCTTAAGTTCCTTTATTTCAGTTTCAACCAGTGGGATGCTGAGGTCGCTGTGGATACAATCATTGCGAATGTACCATGGCGCTCCAGTGATGGTTCTTAGGATTCTCGACTGTGATCAAATGCACAAGCATTTCCCCATAGCTGCGAGCCATAGGTCCAGACAGGCTTTATGATGCTCTTGTACAGTAAGACTTTATATTTCAGATTTAGTGGGGAACGGGAGTTAGTTAGCCAGTGAAGGCTGTTGGCCTTAAGCTTTATCTGAAGTTTTTTCGAGTCTTTGTGTTTGCGCCATGTGAGCCTTCTATCGAGGTGTACACCTAGGTATACAACATCGTTTGATTGCGGGATCAAAGTCGCATTTAGTGATAGCTGGGGACAGGTGCTTCTGTTGAGTGTGAACGTCACGTGCTTACACTTTTGCTCGTTGATTTGAATACGCCAGTTGGCCAGCCACTCTTCCACGTCGGTAAGATGGCTTGCCAAAAGTCTTGTTGCGGTAATTGGACATCGTGATCTGCTTAATATTGCCGTATCATCCGCAAAAGTACTTATTGTAAGTCGAGAGTCTGTTGGTATGTCGGCAGTGTATAGTACGTATAGGAAAGGACCAAGAACACTTCCCTGCGGTACTCCGGCTCCTATGGTGAACTCTTCTGTTGTGTACTCATTTTGACGAACTGTAAATACTCTGTTACTGACGTAACTTTCTAGGACTTTGTGTGTATTTGGTGGAAGCATTGTCTTTATCTTGAATGTAAGACCGTCCAACCATACGCGGTCAAATGCTTGGGCAACATCTAGGAAAATGGCAGAGCAGTATTCGTGGTTTTCAATCGCAGTCCGAATATCTGAAGTTATGCGGTTGACTTGCTCAATAGTCCCGTGTTTAGCTCGGAACCCAAATTGGTGTGATGGAATGATATTTTGCGCATGGGAATCAATTTTACTGAGTAAGATCTTTTCAAAAAGTTTTGATAAGCAAGGTAGCAGACTAATGGGTCTATATGATGACGCTTGGGTTTTATTCTTTCCTGGTTTATGGATCATTATGATTGTGGACTTTTTCCATTGGGTTGGGAAGTATCCACATCGCAGTACTGCATTGAAAAGTCTTGAGATATATGTTATGGCAGGACTTGGAAGTTCCATAATCATTTTAGGAGTAATAAGATCATGTCCAGGCGCTTTTCTGGGTTGTAGATCTCCGATAGCATTTTTTATTTCAAGTGAATGAACCTTAATTGGGTCAGTTTGTGCGGCGATGGGAACCAATGGAAGTGCATAACCATTAGTTGGTGGATTTGGCTGGAAGACATTTCTAAGGTGAAGTGCAAAGACATTTGCCTTCTCTTCGTCACTGCGGGTCCAACTTCCACTCTGGTCCCTTAAAGGCGTGTCTACCTTTGCAGGGGGCTTTATGCTTGCATGTGCTCTCCATAGGGGAAATTTGGTGCTTGTAGGCGATAGTTTGTCTATGTAACGGCTTTGGGCTAGCTGCTCTTCCGCTTCGAGTGCTTTGCGAAGTATGCGATCCGCCAGTCTCAGACAATTTATTGACGCAGGCGACCTATGGTGCTGCCATTCTCTTCTTGCACGCCGCTCTTCAGACACCAGTCGGTCTATGTAGCTGTTCGTTAACCTACTATCTTGCTTAGGTGTTATTGTAGTTGTTTGAGGGTTTGAATGATGAGCAGCAGCAGTAATGATAGAGTTGAGGGCTTGTACTGAGTTTTCAATGTCTGCTTCGCTGTTTATGGTCGGGCTCAGCTCGATGTGACTGCTGATATATTTTTTGTATTTGAGCCAGTTTGTCTTGTGTGAAGTCAGTCTACGAGGATTTTGTCTGATCTGAGGGCACTCAAGAAGGGTGAATATTATTGGAGAATGGTCTGACGACAAGTCTGCAAGGGCTTCTGCAGTTACCAGGTTTTGTGGAACTTTTCTTGTTATAGCAAAGTCTATAAGATCGGGTATTTTCTTTGGATCTGCTGGCCAGTATGTAGGCCCTCCCGGAGATACATAGTCGAGTTTGTTTGATGCGCGTGTGAGAACGTTGTAGAGTTGCTTCCCCTTAGGATTAGTCAGTCTGGAGCCCCAGTGGGGATGTTTCGAGTTATAGTCACCCGCAGCGAAAAAGCGTTGACCAAGTGTATTAAAGAAATCTAGGAATTGTTTTTCTGATACCGCAAATCGTGGGGGACAGTAAACCGCAGACAGAGTGATATTGCCTAGTTTAGATTCTACGCATATCGATGTGGCTTGTAGGTAGGTTTCCGAATATCCCGTTAGTGGATAATGTTTGATGCGGCTTCTGACTAGGATACCAGTTCCGCCATGGGCTTTACCATCTGGGTGATTTGTGCCGTAAAATGCATATCCCGATAATTGGAAATTATATCGGTCCGTCGGATGAGTCTCCGCAAGAAGCATTATGTCGATTTCATTGTCTTGGATAAATTTGGATAACTCCACTTTGTGGCGAGGAATGCCATTTGCATTCCAGAGTGATACTCTCAGGAGAGCCATTATTTGGGTTGTTGCGAAGCGAGCAGTTGAATGAGAAGGCCTTGCATTCTCATCTGTTCTTGCATTGCGTTTTGCATATACACCATAAAATCTTTCAGGGTTTGTTGTAACGATAGAAACATGGCTTTTAAGCTACTTTGGTTTGATGGTTGCTCCACATGTTTTGCTGTCAGAGTCGGCTCAGTTCGAGTTTCGTGTGAAATCGTTCCTTGTTTCAAGACGCTTGCGAAAGAAACGCCTTGGGTAGTAGTCGATGGGGCAAAAGACGATCTCGTAGCTTTTGTGAAGAAGACTCCAGGGGTCGATGGCGAGGGTGTATACGTATTAAGGTTTCCATTGGAACGAGCAAATTCCGTGCGTGTATTAATCCTGCTCTTCAGATCTTTGTATACTTGGCAACCTCTGTAGTTTGCGGTGTGGTTACCTCCACAGTTACTGCATTTTTTGACTGTTGGATCCTCCTTGTTTGTGGGGCATGAGGCAGTATTGTGCAGCTCTCCGCATGCCACACAAACAGATCGCAGAGCGCAGTAGGATTTGGTGTGTCCAAATTCTTGGCAATTGGTACATTGCACTGGATTTGTGCGCTTGTGCGGTTCCTCTACAGTTACTCTGCGGTGCAATAAGTAAGGTAGTTCGTAAATGGGGTGCACCTTATTTTTGTTAGGAGCTATGTCTTCCGGGCTCAGCTCAACTTTGAAAAGCGGCTGGGGTTTTTTGTCTCTGTTTATTAAGTTTATTACGGACTTGACCTTAAACCCCTTTTCTTCCAAAGCATAAGCAACTTCCGTTGCAGGGACACTTGATTCAATACCTTTGATTACAACTTGTAGGCCTTTGCTACTTTTTAGTTGGTAGGTGTAGTAGCTTTTATTTTCAGCTCTTAAACATTTTTCGACAGCGCGATAGTCGTCATCGGTGTTAACTTGGAGCTTTGTTTCGCGTATGTTGCCTTTGCTGACAGATGTCACATAGAAGTTATTTTTGCCTATTAGAGAGACAAGCTTTGTTACTAGTGCCGTACAGCTAGTATCCCTAATGTAGACTGGCGGAGGCTTTGGTTTTGCGGCACATGCAGCTTTTTCTTCAGTCTCAGCGTCAGACTGTTTGGGAAGAATTTGGAACCTATTCCCAGTGAGGGGATCTTTGTCCGCAGGTTTATCGCTTGTTTTGTTCAATTTTGGTGTATTACCGCTTCTTTTGTTTTGCGGGCTTAATTTTCGTTTGTTTATTTTTACATACCGATCGATGCCGGTCTGCACATACGAGCGGGTGGTGGGTGTTGTGCTCACTTGTGTATGTGTTAGTGGGAGCGCGTGCTGAGTTGACGCTGATTTCTGCATAGTTGTTGTTGTTGAGTTCGTACAGGTTGATTGCGCTGGAGTAAGCGTTACCGTACTTTTTGTTGCATTTGCCGAAAAGTTCATCATCGTGGGCTGAGGAGAGGGGGTGGGGCATTGGGAGCTCCACGTCGAGGTGGTAGTATGAGAGCTTACAGTCGCCGTGCTGGAGGGCTCGGGAGAGACAATTGCAAAATAAGCGTTGATGCGCTGTATAGAAAGCCGGCGATCGTCTTGTTGTTGTTGCATTTGGGCATTGAGTTGGCTCTGACTCATGGTGTTGTTAGTGTTCTTTGCACTTGCATTTGCTGAATTTGTACGCATTACCCAGTACTTGTCACGGGTGTCCATAGAGAATCCAAAGTAATCAAAGTACACCTGTTTTATGAACTCCGACACACCTAGTCTACAAATTTTTTTATGTATATTCACCACAGATGTTACAAAAATAGTTGGGATTGATTTTACACACATTTCCCGACGAAGACATTGTTAAATAAATTTTTTGTTTAATTAAAATAAGGAACAGGTACCTAAATTAAGTAGTGTAGTAAATATATATGTATGTATGTATGTTTAATATATTTCTGAAGGAAGTAAAAATTTGCCGAATCGTATAGGAGGAAAACGGCCAAAATTAAACCAAATTAATTAAAAATTAATTTATGAAAAACAATTTCGGTCAAATGACCACCACTGATGACTTGGCTGGCACCATGGCTCTACAAAGCTATGGACACAGCATGGTTGGTAGAGAGAACAATAGTAGCACGTACTTCATTATCCCAAAAATCAACTCAATATGCACATCAGCACTATTGGGACCATAAGACTGTCATACAGGACTGGCCTAAAAAGTAACGCACTTGATTACAGACGTCTCAAAGATGAACCCAGGAGTCGCTATACTGTGCAGAGCCAGAAATAACGCTCTCATACAAACTGTCAAACCAATGCACCATATTCCAGGCGAAAGTCTTCGCAATAAGGAAAGCAGCGGAGTTGGCAGAAATTCACGCTCGAAACAAACAAATAAATATCTACGTGGACAGCCAAGCGGCAATCAAGGCAATGCAGGGACACTCCAACAACTCCAGAAATGTCCTGGCCAGCAGGGAAGCACTAGATTCCCTCAGCATCTCCAGAAAGGTGCAAATCTACTGGATTCCAACGATGGGCATAGACGAGATGACAGACAGTCTTGCAAAAGCCGAAGTCGTACTAGGCCAAGAAGAAAAACCTAAACATACCTATCTCCATACAGACGCTAAACAGCAAGATGAAGGAGAAAGCAGAGAAAGAAGAAGAGGTAAGGTAGAAGACGCTGCCTAGCAGCCGCTCATGCGATACAGCTAGGCATTACTACAGAGGAAACCTGCAGGAAATGCATGGAACCTGGAGTCGCAGAAACCCTCGAACATCTCAGTTGCAGCTGCCCAGAAATTGCCACGACAAGATTAAAACATCTGCACACCATACCGTACGCTTCTTTGGAAGAAGCGGCCAAGAGGCGCCCAAAACAATTATTGGCAAACGGACCCAAATAATCATCCGGTCCCATCTTGGATCAGCCGGAACTACCCAACCTAACCTAAGCAAACAATGAATTTAGCTGAAATTATTGGAATCTAGTAGTGCCTTAATGTTATTATTGTACAATTGATTGACTTTAAATGTAAGGTCTATGTTAGATCACGTAGTCTTTTAATATATCCTATAAACATTTCGTGTATGAATCTAGTTGGCCTGCCATAAATTTTAATTAGATTTTTCGGGATTAACAGTATGTTGCTTTGTCCATCAAGCTGATTTAAATGCAACGAAATTCATGAAAATAGAAGGGTCTTTGGGCTATATGCTAAAGCTGTTGAAATAAAAATTCGACCACCGCTCTGGCTTGTACATGAAGATCAAATTTGAAAAATTTGCTATAATCTAAGGAATGACTCTCTTCAAAGACCAATTTGGGCAGCTTCGGGTTTGCTGATGCTGCTCGCTTGATTTTTTTGGGCTGCATTGATATGTGCTCTGTCAAATAAGACTAATAAACCCAGAAATTTTTGCTCCATGTGACCTCCATAAATTTTTTAAAGCAAAAAACGTGCAAAACACATTTTCCGCTATATCTTTAAAACAAAAGTTGATGGAGCCAAACAGAGACCAGTTTTGTAATCAGTGGACAAAACTGAACCAGAATTTTTCATTAAAGTGGCTGCAACATAGAAAAAGTGTAATTTTGTTCCCCTGTTTAATGATTTTCTCCTGAATGCCACTGATTGCTAACTTAGGCTATTATCTGGCTTTAGTACATTTTGTCAATTCATTTAATGCACAATTTTTAAGCGCTTTTAACGCTGTCAGGTTGTCTGTTAGTTTTTAGTTTTGGGGTAAACAGTTGGACGAGCAATCAATAAACTGTCACCAATCATAGATTTTATATGATTCCATCTCAGCAAACATGATTGTCATATATACCAATCGCAATCGGCAATCATTGTATTCAGCAGGTAAAATCGGTCATCATAAATCAGTAATCGTAAATCGGATTTGTCTGCTGAAAACGCCCATTGATTTTCTCCCCACACAAACTGACCCAATCAAAGTTAAGTTGTTTCAAATAAAAAACATTTTATTGGAGAACTAACTGTTGTAGATCCACTAGTCTGTTCCATGCTTATCAAAACTACTTGAGAAGATCTTACTCCGTAAAACGGGCATCCACAAAATATCATCCCATCGCGTCAATTTGGGTTCCGTGCAAAATATGGGACTTCAAATATTCAGACTGCGTTTGATTACCATGAATACTGCTCTGCAATTTTTCTAGATGTGGCCCAAGCATTTGACCGCGTTTGGTTGGATGCCTCCGACATATACAAAGTCTTAGAAAGTTATGTCAGAAACAGAGAATTTACATTTTGTCATAATGGGTACACAAAGTAAGAGTTCACTGTAGGAGCCGGAGTACCTCAGGGCAGCGGTCTTGGTCCTTTCCTATAAGTAGTGATTACTGTCGACATACCAACAGACCATAATAAAGTCTGTCTGGTCAGTATGTTTGGTTCGCAGGGGGGAAATTCTGGTGGGAGCAGAGTGGACATTCTTCAAAGATCACAGTCAAGAATCCTTAGAACCCTCACTGGAATTCACTCTGTAAACACTCACTTAGAACCCGCACTGCTAAATTACCATACTAGCAACACATTCTAGTCTCCAAGCAATTGACCAACCAACCCAGCAGATTGAGACTTCAAAAAGATTTGTTAGTCGCATTAAAAAAAGATCCAATAAACAACAAAATAATTTTACAAAAATTGTGTGTTGTCTATGTGTCTGAGTCGTAGTTTGTTTGCAATACCTTTGATGTGATGTTTGATTGTTTGTACATGTTAGAAAAATATGTTCCCAACTAGGTCATTATTTGGGTGTTGACAAGCTAAATACACACACAGAGTAAAATATGACGTTCAAAAATCGTCACCAAATGGTTATGATTCCGGTCTGTTTTTTCTGTTCACAAAAAATGGACGGTAGTCAGGAAAACAGAAAAAGTGTTTATGAAAATAAATTTTTTGCCTTTCCGTTTTTATACAAACATATATACTTATATATGTACATATAAACCTCCAACACCATTCCAAGAAACAATCCAATTAATTTTCCAAGGCCCATACCATCAATAAAAACAACAATATAATTTGTTTAACTTGCTAAAAATATTGATTCGCATCTAATTGGGAATCAACTGTACCATCCATACCCGATGCTTTTCAATTAACGGTTTTAACAAATACATTATTACAGACCTTTCGGCACATAACATATTATATATACACACATACACATCGCATACCCTTTCAAAGGGTTGGGCATATTTTTTTGTCATCTTTACAAAAAAACACAAGATATTGGCAAAAACATAAATATAAAACTAAAATAAAACATATTACTTTACGAATAAAAAAAAATTCGCGTTCAAATTAGATTTATTTATCGCTCCTCAATTTTTTTAAAAGGCTTAAGTCAAAACAGAGTCAATTTTCCCTTCCAAGTGAGCGAGGTTCAAAGGTACTCATAAAATTCTAAACTCATTTAAGAAATTACAATTACAATAGCTGAATCCATTTAACCAGGAGTGTCGCGCGTTACTAGCTTAGGATCCAAGAATGTACAGATTCTCTTCAAGATATCGCGGTAAAGGACTTCATTTCAGTATTCGACCTGCTCAGTCTGTTTAATTCAAAAATCAACGATCCTTCAAATAGTGAAGTGTCATCTCTTGCCCTCCAAGTCCGCCGCAACCAAATCCGATCATTATGAAATGAAGTCGAGCAAGAATTTAGGCGGTGCTCCAAATCACTGAGTCCAGACAACAACGCTGGCGATTTGCTAGTCCTAAGTTCCAAGTATGAACAGTGCCACTCGGTTTATGAATAAATCACTACTCAACTTTCTGAACAAATTTAAAACGCTTCCGCCCAAAGTAGGCAATCCTCTCAATCTTTAATGTATGGTGCAACGAACTCTTCGGAGTGGTCGCCGACAGTTTCTTATAGTCGTGGTTGCTGCAAATAACTTTCCTAAACAACAGTCCAACGTATAATCTGTTTTATTTCAGGATATTTGATCATATATTCAGAAAAAAGATCTGAAATCAATCCGAAACGGTATTGAAAACTGGGTAATCTCGGAGCAGGCTTCTGTGATCCTGTTTTTTGGGATTAAAAAAAAAGTGGGAGTGAATTCAATCTTTTTTTCGGCTCGGCTCAGGAATATCCGGGATTACCCTGTTTTCAATCCCGTTTCGTTTTGATTTTGATCAGTGAAAGTATTATGCTAGATATGCTGGGTCACGAGGTCGCTCGGGGTATCTGGGGTTGGTTCCGATGGGCTGGCTCCTTCTGTGGGCGTCAGTCCCTGGTCCCTTGCGGCTCGTTCCGGCTATTCTGGGCCGCAAGGGGAATTATCCGGAAAACCGCTGGCCCTCGGCCTTATCCAAGAGCTCGGAGGGGCCTCTATTGCTCCGTACCGTATTCCAATTCTGGGGAGGATTGGTTATCTAGGTGCCAGAGATGATTAGAGGCACGACTGCTCCATAGAGTATTATAACTCAGGGGAGGATTGACAATACAATAGACAAGATACTAGCATTGCCACTTGCTAACTACGATGCTAAAAACTTCTGCTGGTTTACCTTTGCGTCCCGAGATCTGGAGACTAAGTGACTTTCTAAGCGCCGATGTCGATCTTTTATTTGCTTTGCTCCCGCTTAGCTCACGCCATCATCAGCGTTTTTAGGGTTGCTATCGATAACTATCGATTATTAATCGGTATTGATCGATGGCGCCAATTTGATCCGTAGGGCTAAAATTTAAAACGGCTTTTTAGTTTTATTGATTTTTTTTTTTAATTGTGAATCACAATGGATTCATATCTCGAGGTTGTAGCCTTCCCCCTTGCGATACTGAGATATTCAGTGGCGATTCTTTAAAATGACGTACGGGAATTTTTAGTACAATAAAACTTTGGCTTTGGCTTTAAAAGATTTGGCTGGTCGGGGATACTTCGTGAAAACCGATTCTCTATGCGAACAAAATTTTATTGTCACCACAACAATATATGAAACAAAGAAATAAAGATTTGTCGTTCCTTTCCATTCAAGAATCCAGATCACAACCTTTTGGGAAATTCAAGGAATTTCAAACTTACTCAGTTGTTAAAGAACAAAAGTCGTTTGAAAAGAATCATTCCTCTCGAGGAGCAGTACTACTCCGTGATTCAGGAATATTTGGACTTAGGTCATTTGAGACAAGTCCCTACTACTACCAATTCTGAAAATTTCTATCTTCGTCACCATGCTGTCTGTTACCGCTACTTTATAGACCAGCTCAGAGCAATAAATATCGAAATAAAAAGCCAAGAGCTGCTGCTTCTATCCAAGTCAGTAGCAAGGTTCTAATAATTTTTAAAGTGCTTAGCTCAGAGATGGGGTGTGATTATACATAGAGGTGGGTGCGTGCTTATCGATACACGCTGTTAATACTATCTCTAGGAGGTGATCAATTTGAGCGCCCGGCCTTGGAAGCTTTCTCCAATCAAATCCTGAGACAAGTCCTCTTGGGAAGGCGTTTCTCTTAAATAGGCCCGCTTTCGTTTTGCCCATAGCGACACCAACCGCGCCGTCAGCACCAGGGTAAATTTCGTCAACGCGACCCAGAACCCACTGCCCTGGGGGTGTGTCGTCCTCCACTATAAGAACTGGGGTACCTTGTCAAATGTTGTTGCATGTTGAAATCCCCTTGTGACGACCAACGACGCCAAAAGATGTGGTAAAAAGCAACAATCCGCTTCCATTTATTCGTCATGGACAACTTTAGAATAGAGTCGTCACATGGCTCCGCCATCGCATTCATCGGACGCCCAATTAAAAAATGTCCAGGAGTCAAAGCCTCGAGGTACTTGGGGTCTGAAGATAGAGGACAGAGCGGCCTTGAGTTCATTACAGGTTCAGCGTGCATATGTCCGTTAAGAGCTCCTCATAATTAAGCGCTGAACTGTTGAAACTTCGAATCAGGAGCTGCTTAGCTATGTTAACAGCACTCTCCCAGAGTTCTCCAAAATGAGGCGAACGAGGAGGTATAAAATGAAACCGAACTCCAGAAGCACTGCATTGGCTCACAATCTGCTGCTTATTAGTGTCATCCCACATGATATCAGCAAGCTCCTTCAGCTCCCGAGATGCTCTTACAAAATTTGTAGCGTTGTCACAAAACAATTCAGCGCTTATCCCACGGCGAGCAAAAAACCGTTTTAGTGCCGCTAGGAAGGCATTCGTGCTGAGGTTAGAGACAAGCTCTATAATGCTGGCCTTTGTCAGGAAACACACAAAGACGCATAAGTACTCCTTTGTGGGTCGCCGTCCTCTCTGGTTGAAGTGCATCCATAGCGGTCCGGCAAAGTCCAAACCAGCTCGCTCGAATGGGTGCGCTCCTTTCTGGACTCTGCTCGCGGGCAGTGAACCTATGATTTGGTTGTCCTAAACTGGCCGCTGTAGGAAACAGGCGATGCAACTCCGGAGGATTTTGCCGGCGAATTTTCTTGCATTATTGACCCAATACTGTAGTCACACAAAAGCGCATACAGCATACGCTCCGGCATGCATGTTAGTTCGATGTGTATACTCAAAAATCGGATATTTAGTGTCATATGGTATATTGGACTGAGATGGTCTAACACCTACCCAAATGAATTCAATTCCTTCTATTAAATCCAGAAATGGGCTGAGCCCTTGTATCCTAGTCGATTTAATAAGCTTGCATTTTCCTAAATTGACGATTTCATTTTCGAATCTCAAGTTTTAAATATTGAATTCGATATAGTTTGAGCCACCACTAAACTCAGTCGCTGACAGACCCTTGGTTCTATCTGAACCAACCGCTTTTGCAATATGACGCTAACGATAAATGTAACCAAAAACTCGATTTAGCTTGCAAAAGTGCCTTGCATATTTACAATTTCCTACAATGTCGTCGACTTCCGTTCCACTCTACTGCGGGCCACAGCTCGACTGAAAGTTGCAAAAATGGTGGACCATGCTACCACAAGGAAGAGTTCTTTAATTCAAACGTGTGCAGACCACGAGAAACTATATCTGCTGGGTTTAGTTTTGACTCTACCTTGTACCAATCTTGGACGTTTGAGATTTCTTGAATCAACGCGACTCTGTTCGCAACATAAGTGACCCACCGACTAGAGTGCGCTGCGATCCAGCAAAGTACGATGGCAGAATCAGTGAAGTATGTAGTTTCCGCAATATTTAACGGAATACAAGCCTTGACTTTTGCCATGAGTTGAGCCAAAATATTTGCTCCTTCCAGTTCCAGACGTGGTAACTATTTGACCCTAACTGCCGCCACCTTGGATTTTGCAGTCACCAAGTTGGCTGTTATCTTTCCTTTTTTATCACTAACTCGAGCATAAAATGCTGCGCCATAAGCACGACAAAATGCATCTGAGAACCCGTTCAGTTGGATTCTTTCCACTTTGTTATCACGTGGCACTACAGCTGGGGGCAAAGAACATACATGTACAAGGCTTAAGTAATTTCTGTACTTTTGCCACTGTCAAGCATAAGTAGAAGGTGACTCCACGTCCCATTCTTGCTTGAGTAACCACAGCTCTTGCATCAAACTCTTGCCAAGAATTAAGATGGGACTCAAGAATCCCAGTGATAAAATAGTTGCGCTAGTTCTGATAAAACAACCCGTTTGGTTATACTGATCGAGCTCTTATCCTCATATGAGAACTGGAATTGATCAGTAACAACTGCCCAATGGATGCCGAGCGCTATTTGTAGTCTTAAATTCTAACGGATCCGCGCAATTTGCACAATCTGCAGTTGGCGTGCAGTTTTTCCGCCACTTATGAAGCGCATACCTGCCTAACTTTAACAACTCAGTTACTTCCTGTTTTAGTTTGTCTAGCTCCTCTTCGGAAAAACCTCCTGTAACATATCACCTAGACGCATATGCACAGCGGAGTGGCGTTTGAGGTATAATTCAAAAAAAAAAAAAAGTCTTAGCAGATGACAGGCTGACCTCGTCCGCGCACGCGCTCGTTCCGGCTTCCGTCTTGTCGGTAAAAATGGGGAGGTTCGATAATTTCGGACGGGACAATGCTTTACTTCATTAATATTATTATTACTATTAAATCACGTGCGAGAATTTATAGACGAGAAATGCAGATATTTGACAGAAAGAGAAAAGATAACCGAGAGACAGGAAAAGACACTAATACTTTATTGCACACTGACTTAGACATGTGGCACTGATGTTAGTGTAGCCGCAATTGCCCACCCTACCATGATTACTTCTTCCAGCTTCTATTGAATAATCCCTAAATGAGGATTGAAATCCCCCATCTCAATCAACCCTTCATCCTTGCAGGGCCCCAGAAAACTAACTCCTTAGCAAGTTTTCATCGTTATAAAAAATGGATATATTAATAAATATTACTACACTCTAGCATTTTAAAATTTGGAAATACTTATAAATAATAAATTTAAGGGACAAATATTAAGTTTAAAATTTGATAT
This sequence comes from Lordiphosa andalusiaca, assembly GCA_035044965.1. Classification (NCBI taxonomy): domain Eukaryota; kingdom Metazoa; phylum Arthropoda; class Insecta; order Diptera; family Drosophilidae; genus Lordiphosa; species Lordiphosa andalusiaca. The sequence goes on from JAWNNM010000283.1 coordinate 149,463, forward strand.
ATAAAAGAAGTTTAAAATTCATGCAATCAAATATGAACAAAAATAAAATATATATAGTTTAAGTATTTATAAATTAAAAGACTATATAAAGTTCATTATGTTCCAAGCAAAACCAAAAAAAAAGAATGAAATATCTTTTATTTTAGTGAATTTCAAGTGCAAACAAATTGACTTCTTAAATTTTCATTCTCGTACCACTGTGTTTCGTGTTTCATATATATGTTTGTTTAGCCGAGACACACACCTCTGAGTTGTGGATCAAATTCTTAAGCCAAGCAATGCAAATTGCGTTACTCTTCTCCTAATTCAGATCATTTAATAATGCAGTTTAATCTTGATTTTGTTAAATTTATCGATTTGGCTTGGATGAAATTATGGGTTCGTGGGTTTCAATAAAAGTAATATAGAACCATTGTTACTCACTCTTAGTTGTCTGCAACGGCGAAAGCGCTTTCCTCGTTGTTGCGAAGTGATCAGCAGCTGAAAATTTTGGTTTTATTTCACCCTATTAATAACATAATAATGATCTTTCTTTGGTTCTCTTTGCTGCAGAGCCAAAGATACTTTTTGTTTTTGTTTCAATGCATTTGCAGCATGCTTTCAGGGATGAGGATAAAATTTAAAATCGTTATGAAGTGACAGGATGCCCTACACTCCACAGAGCATATCATCCATATAGAAGTTGATCCTCACAGCTTCAGTGGCTAGTGGAAATTGTTTCTCATAATATTGAGCCAAAGAGTACAGACAGCGAACTGCCGAAAATGGTGCTGATCCTTTACTGCTTCAGTGCAGTTCGCACGCCACAAAATACATTGGTAATTGCAGTCTTCTGAGTTGACTAAAATCTGCCTGTACATTTTTGAGATATCCGCATTAAGGTCATATCTATAAAAACGGAATCGAATGAGCGTCTCGAATAGGTCCGGCTGCAATTTCGGCCCTACCAACATGGTATCATTGAGCGCTATTCCGTTGGTTGTCTTACAAGACGCGTCGAAAACCACTCTTAGCTTAGTCGTTAAGCTCTCTGGACGGACTGCTGGATGGTGCGGCACGAAGAACTTGGTATCACCCATGTTTTTAACCGGTACTACCTCCTAGTGTCCCATTGCGATATTCTTCTATAAAATCCGCATATTGTCATTTCAGTTCCGCGTTCCTGTCAAGTTTTCTCTTCAAGTTCAAAATCCTTATGATAGTATTTTTGTAAGACTCGCCTAACTGCTATTTGGGCTCCTTGAAGGGCCAGCTTACCATAAATCGAGTGGATTGTGTCTGTTTAACAGTAGCAGCGAAGTGATTTTCACATTGTTCCTCTGGTTCAGTATACTTCTTTCGCGGCTGTCGAATTTGTTCACATTGCCCAAATCTCTTCACAAGTTGGTCCAATTCAAAAACTTTTCCTTTTCTGTTGCATTTGCATAGTGGGAAACGAGTGCCACAGTTTCATTTAGCAAGCATTCACCTACAACAATGCAACCTGGAAGCGATTTTTGCAGTATTGACTTGTGAATTCCCATTTTAACTTGCCAACGTCGATAAGCTTAAGCAAGTGGCTTACACCAAGTAGCATATTGATCTCATCAGTATAGTCGAAGTAAGGATCTGCAAGTTGTAGGTTCGGTACCTACAGCCCGGTCGTCGCTGGATTTGAGGGACTATAGTGTGTTATTCTTAGTAAAACGTAAAAATTATCTGTGGCCCTAGACTTGAAAGAATTATTTATTTATAATGTGTTCGAGGTCAATGTAAAATTGAGAACGAACCGTGCTAAAAGCTATAGCTACAAGGCATTAAGCTTAATAATTCATATTTACAGGGTGTTGAGATTTTTATATGTATATATATGTAATTATTTACAAGTTATAATGCTATTATTTATTTGTTTAAAGATCGTGAGCGATACAGGGATATAAAGATAGGGGTTTATAGCAAGTTAATTAAGTCTGTAGTTCGAAAAAGTTGGATTATTGCATCTATGTTGTGGCTATTGGGGTCAAAGCATGATACAATTATATAAGGTAGGGCCAGTACTAAAAAATGTGGACTGACAGTTTTTGCCAAGTGACCCAGGGTGAGAATGTAACGGAGAGTGTGTAAGTGAGAGCGAGAGTAACAGGTCACATATACACAATTTTAGTGTGTGTGTGTGTGAAAAAAGACTTTTAGAATCACATACACTTAAATGCAGGAAAACATTTTATTGGTACATATATTAATTGAAACAGTTAGAATATTACAAATTATTTTTCGTTTATTTTTCATTAATATTTATAATAATATTTATCAATATTTTTTATTTCGTATCAGCCTCTGCTTTTGCTTCTGAACTTTAAAACTTTTATTGGTCCGCATTTTGAAAAAAAAATTGTTAATTCTTCTTTCCAAATGTATGCTTCCAGCTCTCTGGACCATTTGCTCAATTATATTTGGATTTCTTGAAATGTTGTCGTTATTATATTGTAAAAAAATACTTTCTAGCATTTTAATACTTTTCGTAAAACCCGCTGTCGGCTTTTTCAAGCCTTCCGCGTTCACCTGATCAATGTAGTTGATGGCACCACGTTCCTTCTCATCAGGCATATTAAGTTTTTTACCATGTAGCCAGCGATGTATGTAATTGCGTCATCTGTAAGTTGGTCGCACTCAACCACTGACGCTGTTTCTGATGCCACCGGTGCATCGGTGGCTAAAGCATACTTTGTCTTCGTCGGATAAATCTACTGCGTTCTTCATTAGCTCCAAAATAAAATCCAATGTTCCTGGTTGAACATCCAGCTTCTGCGACCAATTTCGGAAAGTCCGTTCGCTAGGCAAAGGAAATCCTTTTTTTTAACAGATATCTATATGTGCGTGAACCAGCAGCATGGAGACAAATCCCTTGGGATATATCTTCTTCTGTCCAATGTAAATTGTAAATTGTCAATCGACGGACTTGAGAGTTCGGGAATATTTTATTCAGGGAGATTTCCATAGTTTCGTATGTTGCAATATTACGTTTTAAGCTACCGTTCTCTCTTTCCAACTCGGAAAGTCTACTTTTCAACCGCAAATTCTTTAATGCTATGCCACATTCCGCGACTTCTTTCCTGAAATTGCAATCAAATTAATTAATACATCGAAGTAGTATTCTTGGGTACACTTACTCAGTTTGCGAACTGAAATCATTTGCATTGGGCTTCGTTTTTGACTCAGTATGTTCCGTAAATTGGAACGCTCCTTTCGGAATGGCACATTTCAAAAGACGCCTGCGTTTCGTTACACCACTCTTTTGCAAATAAAAGTCACTGTCCTTAAAATGCTTATCACATTGTTGGGGCCGGAAAGTTGGTTCAGAGAAAGGGTACGAGTTTTTAAAAACAAACCGTTTTTTATAATTTTTTTTATTCAATTTCAAGCGAAGCGTTTTAAAATAAAACGTGTTTCTCTTACTATAGTTTTTTCCGACTGACTCGGCTGGCCCTACATTTAACTACCCAGAAACTTGAGGTTAGGAAGTAGATTTCAAGTCCTGCTTAGGCCATGGGTTCGTCGTTTTGCTTTCGCCCCGCATTTCGGTGGCAACATTCCTCCCCCGTCAACGACCGACGGAAGTTGGCCTCCTTTGCCGACGTCTAAAACAGCAATTTTTGTGCAGGGCGAACCAAAAGACCGTGAGCCGTCTCAACCGTTGCACGCCGTACTTGACCATCTTTAGCCATTACGATGTCAGTGATGATTCCCTTTGGCCACAGGTTCCTTGGAAGAGTATCGTCCACCACGATGACCACATCGTTGATAGCAATTGGTAGACGCTTATAAAACCATTTGCCGCGTCTGGTAATCGTAGGTAGGTACTCTTTTACCCATCGCCTCCAAAACTGGTCAGCAAACACCTGAGCCTGGTGCCACCTCTCTCTTGGGTCTGCAGATCCTGCCGGCACGGGCTTATAACCTGTCGACGATCCTAGAAGAAGGTGGTTTGGATTAAGGGCCTCATCATCTGCTGAATCTATGGAGACAAATGTTAGAGGTCTAGCGTTAATAATATATTGCGCCTCATAAAGGGCGTTCCTCAGGGACTCATCAGAGTAGCTTCCACCAGGACAAATCGACTTCAGCACAGTTTTGACTGAGCGAACCAAGCGCTCCCAAGCACCTCCCATGTGCGGTGCTCCGGGTGGGTAGAAATTCCATTTTATTGCCGAATACTTTATGATCATCTGATCGAATTCAACCTTCTGCAACTCCTCCTCAACAGTATTCTCCGTGGCTTTAAAATTGGTGCCGTTATCAGAGAAAATTTCTCTTGGTTGTCCTCGGAACGACATCAAATTATGATGGCACATTATGCAGGAGCTCGTATCCAGTTCATAGGCAATTTCAAAATGTACTGCCCTTAATGTGAGGCACGTAAAGAGAACACCCCAGCGTTTTTCTTTATGCCTTCCTACGTTGACGAGAATGTGGCCGAAATAATCCACGCCTGTAAAGGTGAATGGTCTCTCGAAGCTAGCCTTTCTATCTGCGGGTAGCGGTGCCATCTGGGGAACTTGCGGGTTTACCTGGTCAATCTTGCATTTTTGGCATCTTTTACGAACGGTTTTGTAGAGTATTCGCAGTCGTGGAATATAATAGGTTCCTCTAATGATGTTAATAGTCGACTCGTGGAACATGTGGTGACTTTTTTCATGTAACTCCGTTACTAGCAGATACGTAATGTAGCTTTCCTAAGGAAGCACAATCGCGTCATCTGTGCAGTTTATTCGGTCCTCTCTACCTTGAACGCGTATGATCTGGTCCTGGTCAAGGTGTACATTCATGCTTGTAAGTGAGCTGGTTTTCTTCAAAGATCCATAGGATTGAAGAGAGCCGATCTGCGTTGAATAAGACGTTAACTGTGCATTCTTATAAAGAAAGGTTTTCGCTGAATTTATCAACCCAAGATCTAGATACCTGGTTGGTACGACTCCGGCCACCTTAAAGCGCAAAATGCTTATGTACAGTAGGAAAGTTGCAACCGCTCGATGAAGTCGCTTCCAGTCTGAGAAATATTCAATATTTAATGAAGTAATTTCAGCCTTCCTCGCCAGAAGCACGTGTTTTTTCATCTCAGTGACATCGACGTCAGAGCATTTGACGTCCAATTTGGGCCAACCACTTTCATTTTGCTTCAGAAAGTCTGGTCCATGTAGCCATCGCTCGACGTCTGGGTTAGCTTTGATTTTCGTAGCCGCGTCCGCTGCATTCAAACTTGTTGGGACCCATCTCCATTGCGCAACACTTGTGCTTTCCAAAATTTCGCCAACTCGGTGCATGACAAACGACTGGAAATTTCTTGGGTCCATGGTTAACCAGTGCAGGACGGTTTTCGAGTCGGACCAATATGTATGGCTGTTGATGTTGAGTCCTCGGGTGTTGCTCACATTTTTTGCTAGCCGTGTTCCAAGAACTGCCGCCTGAAGCTCCATCCGAGAATGGACAATGGTTTTAAGGGAGCCATCCTGCTCTTGGCCACTACCAATGCGACATCTATTTCCTCGTTTCGTTGCACGCGGAGGTAGCTGGCCGCTGCATATGCTTGCTCGCTAGCGTCCACAAAGGTGTGGAGGTCGATGCGATTGGCATCCTTGAGCATCATGGAATATTGACGAGGAACTGCAACAGACGCAGCTTGTTGGAGTATTACTCTCCACTGGTGCCAGTATGTTAGCAGATTCTCTGGCAAACACTCATCCCATCCAATTCCGGCTCGCCACACGTGCTGCAAGAGCATTTTCAGCCCGATTGTGTGGCACGCCAAAAATCCAAGTGGTCGAATATGGACATCAGGACCTGGAGCGTTTCTCGCTTAGTAGGGATCAAATCAGTTTCGATGACATTTCGTTTCAATCTCGCAAATCTAAAGATATAACGGAAGACATCAGAAAATGGTTCCCAATATATGCCCAGCACCTTTTCAGGGTCGCATAGATCTTTGGGAGGTCGGCTAATTGCCGCTGAGGGATGGTCTCTTAGCTTTAATAAAACTTCAGTTGAGTTGGAAACCCAGTTTCGGATTGTGAATCCGCCGGATACATGGATCTCTCTTACTTTAGACGCCATCTAGAGTGCTTCTGCGTCGCTATCGAAGCTATCGATCATATCATCCATGAAGTGCGCCTTGCAAATGGACTCGTGGGCCCTTGGACTTGCTTCTCTGTGTTCCTCAGCATTTTTATCACGCACGTAGTGAGCAATGCATGGAGCGCAGCACACCCCAAACGTCATTGCCTGCATAACAAAGATTTTCAGTGTGTTACTGTTCCTGTCGAACCACAACAAATCTTTGAACATGCATGTCGGACTTCTGGATCTGTATTTGGTGGAACATTTCTGCAATATCCCCGCAGACACCAACTTTTCCAATCCGGAACGGCATCAGTACATCCGTCAAAGGGTGAAGATAGTCAGGTCCACTAAGCATGAAGTCATTTAGAGATTTGCCTCTCGACTTCGCAGCCGCATCCCACACCAGCCTAATCTTTTGTGGCTTATTTGGGTTCAGCGCGATAAATATTGGGAGATACCAAACTCTTTTACCAGACTCCATTGCTTCTTCTGGAGACAATTCCATGGCATAGCCTTTGTCAACCAAATTATTAATTTGGGCTTGTATTTTGCCGTACAAATCCGGGTCTTTTTTAATTTTGGTTTTTTAGGCAGTCCATGCGTTTCACAGCATTGGAGAAACTTTCCGGCAGGACTGCGCCTTCGTCGCGCCATAGGAATCCGACTTGATAACGACCATCAACTTTTATACAAGTATCTTCAAGGATTTTTAATGCTCGCTTGTCATCGGCCGACTGTAGTTAGTAGGGCTGCACTGCATCCAACTTAAAGCTTTCCTTTACAGCTTTATCAATCCTGTCCCAGTTGCATTCACAATGGTGCATCAAAACGCGTGTGCCGGGATTACTGGATCCCTGAAGTGCCCATCCTAACAAACACTTTGAGGCGATCGGTTCATTCCATTTTCCCTCGCGTAACCTACGGGGCACTGCTACTTTCCAATTGTTCGCACCAATCAGGATCATTGGTTTGGCATTATGGTATGTTCTCAAGTGGCATATTTTTTCACAAGCTCTTCTATATTTACTGTCTGCTTGGGCAGTCCAAGTTCGGAGACTGTGTGAACATTATTTAACCACATTTTTTTATCGTTGTCACATCCTGAGATCTGTATATTTGTACAGATGGACTCGCTTTCTGTCCGGGTTGTGTTTCCTGTCCATTGCAGGCACAGGGGTTCTGGTTTACCACCTAAATTTAAGCTCTTGAATGCAGTTTGATCCATTACCGTTACGGAATCCAGAATCATCCAGGAACGCATATGTATTCAGAGTCACACCTCTCCCGTACAGCTTTACTGGGATGATGCGAAAGCAATGCTCTTTGCTTCCATTACTGCTTTGAAGAGCAGATAATACTTCGCGTCCTGAACCTCTTTTATGAAGCAGTGGATGATGTGCCAAAGCACAGTCCTTCGACTTGGCATGTCTTTTTCGAGAAGCATCAACCTCTATGGCTCCTTAGGCATATTGAACATAGACAGCGTTCCTCCACAATGCGACTTCTCTTGTCCACTGCTAGCTGCAGAAACTGACGACATTTCGTAATGGTGTGCCCACTACCGTCACACATCACAGACTAGTTCCTTGACCAGCATAGGGTTATTTAAATGGTCATTTAAGCTGCAGGCCTCCATCGTTGCGCACACATTGCGAAACCGAAGTCAATCAGCGACTCCAATTTATCCTTATGGACGTTAATTTGCCCAACCTTTTCAACAAGACGCTCTATGATTTGGTCTGGTCGTCCAAAAAATGTCTTCAATGTAGCAATTACTTCTGGTACCATTGCTGGGATGAGCAACTTATCCCGGACTAAGTTATATGCATGGCCTTAAGACATTTCTGTAGACGAAGCATATTCTCTACATTCGAAAAGCCCGCCACTCGATTGCTGTTTTCATTGGAGCTGATGAACATGGGCCAATCCTCTGAGTTACCAGAAATCGTCGGAAGATCAGGTGGACATATCTGTCTGGCTGCCATCTGAGTCGCCGAGATTCCAAAAAATGATGTCGGCGGTGCAACATTTGGACCGCATTGTTGCTATGCTAGCAGCATATATTTTTGCTCGATGTATCTTTGCTCAATCTGCCGCTTTTCTTCGAGCATAGCTAGCAGCAGATTATTCTGTTGACTACTAGGGCCAAAATTCTGTCTCGCCGACGGGGGTCTGGTACATCTTGGCCAGCTATGCCCCTACTCACAGCCTTGGGTGGTCGAAAAAGCACAAGTCTAAGTCCTACTGCAGAAATCACTTTTTCTTCAATCAAGAACAATCGGGAACCTCTTGAGCGCTTCTTAGTTCTTGACGTGTTTATATACCTTATGTATTTGCCGTATATACATTTAGCCTTGCGCTGCGTAGCTTGTCGCATACATATGTATATACAACACACAAGTCGTATATAAGTTAACCACGAACTTCCTGTTCCTACTGGGCAGGCGGTAAATTCCGCGACTGCCCGGCCCCAAATATGCTGAAGCCAGCAACTTTGTACCAACACATCAGCACATTAAAGTGTCCTTTTAGCAGCAGCTATAAGGAAAAGTGAAAGTTAAAAAGAACTAAAACAATCCAACGTAAAATTACGTAACCTCTCCCCAATAAAGAGGAATAAGTGAACAACAACAATCACAGAATTAGTTGACCGCACGCGGCAACTAAAAACAACTAAACAAAGATCACCGAAGCCGCGGGAGCTCTTCGGGCAGCGGCGTGTCACCAAGCAACAAACCGATTGCTTGGCCAGCGTAAAGACGAACAAGAAAATAGAAGTCCCCAACGTGAAGAAAGTTAAAATTTAAACAAGCCATTCAAACATGTAAGTGAGTGATTTATGAAATAAGATTGAAGATCAGTGGTGTCAGCGTTTAAAGAGGAAATATTTTCTTCACAATAAAGTAAAAATTAGAACGAAAATTAAGTTTAATAAGTCTTATATTTTGCGTCAGCATATGGCATGATTTCATTTGATTAACATTTACATTCCCTTCCAACAGTGTTTGTTGGTTATTGATGACTCATGAGTTATAGGGAACGCCAAGAAGAACAGTACGATAGGGACGATAGCGTATTATTAAGCTTAATCGGAGGCATTCAGAGTTTGCAAGTTGCGACAGACCAAGTGACACCTCCCCAAGCAGAATCTTACCACGACATAGACATGGACGCTAATCAGTTACGTGCGATAGTGGAAGCAGCGGTCACTAGCGCTTTGACGGCGCAGGCAGAAGCTTTCAGATTGAGAGACACTCAGCTTAGGAATGACTTCGAGAAACAAATTAGTTAACTATCGTTTCGGTTGAGAAACACACAGCTAGCTGTACCAGAGGTAAAGGTTTTCCAAGACGTGGAAATTTTAGAGGGCATCCATTGTGACGAACCTCTGGACGCAGTTAAATGCATTTCCCGCATTAAATAGAAGCTCCCGACATTATCAGGCTGTCATTATAATTCGGAGTAAAATAAGGGGCCCCGCCGATGCAGTTCTCGCATCATTTATCACAGCTTTGAACTTCGAGGCCATCATAGCACGGCTTGATTTCACATACTGCGACAAACGTCCGATCCATGTTATTGAACAGGAAATGGGCAATCTTAGGCAGGGTGGCTTGTCAATATTGCAGTATTACGACGAGGTGGAGAAAAAACATGTCTTACGACAAAGACCTAGCGAAAGGAATGTGTGAGAAGTTTAGGGCCGATGCCCTAAGAGTGTTCGTTTCAGGACTAAAACGTAGCCTGACTGATGTTCTGTTTGCGGCTCACCCTCCCGATATGCCGTCGGCACTTGCGTTGGCGCAAGAGGTTGAGGCTAACCATGACAGGTACGCTTTCGCCACAAGCTTTGCCAGAGGGCAAGAAGAAAAATACAAGGCCGAACAGCGGACTCAAAACCGCACTCAGCCCAACAACCAAGACCAAAGGGGCAACTCTCAAACAGGTCAGGGGAAAAGTCCGTTTTTCAAAAAACAAAAAGGTCAACAGCAGTCCGACAGGGCTCAAACCAAACCCGGAAACGGCAGCGCAACAGAACCAATGGAGGTCGATCCGTCCTCGTCCAAGTTCAGGCAGCCTACCAGCTATCAGAAACCACAGGGCTCAGGCAAATATAATGCAAACCAGGGTCAGGGCTACAAGCGTTCAAACACATCAGATCGCATGACAGACCAAAGGCGACAGAGGGTAGATTATATTGCCCCTGGCTCGGGTCAAGACGCAGATTATAATGAAGCGGTCAACGAAGCAGTGGCCGAATCCGAGGCGGACTCTGAGGCCGGCTATGAGACCGACAACGTAAACCTTTTATCAGACAATGTTAGTTTTTAAGGGCAAAGTCCATGCTGCCATTCGTCCGTCGAAGAGTAGCAGGTATCCCTATGACATTCTTGATCGACACGGGCGCGTCTAAGAACTACAAGCCTAACAAGCATCTCAAAGGCTTCATCCCGGTCGAGTCAATATTTCTCAATATATCGACTTCCCTTTGGCCTCAGAAATGCCGGAAGCATTTTTCAAAGGGCCATTGATGACGTCCTGCGGGAACAGATCGGCAAGACCTGCTACGTCTACGTCGATGATGTCATCATTTTCTCCGAAAATGAGGACCACCACGTCAAACACGTTGGGTGGGTCCTCAAAAACCTAAAACCTGTCCCAAGAAAAGTCGCAATTCTTCAAGATGAGCATCGAGTACCTGGGGTTTATAATGACAAACAACGGCGCAAAGACCGACCATGAAAAGGTGAAAGCCATTCAGCAGTATGTCCTGCCGACAACACTATTCGGGATCAGATCATTTCTGGGACTGGCCAGCTACTACCGGTGTTTCATTAAAGACTTTGCAGCGATAGCAAAGCCTCTTTCTGACATTCTCAAAGAGGAGAGCGGTTCAGTCAGCAAATACAGTTCAAAAAAGATCCCGATTGATCTAAACGAGTGCCAGCGGCACGCGTTTGAAAAATTGAGAAACATCCTGGCATCGGAAGATATGATGTTGATGTATCCCGACTACAAAAAATCATTTGATTTGACCACGGACGCCTCGGCTTATGGCATTGGGGCTGTCCTCTCACAGAATGGCCGTCCTATAACGATGATATCTAGGACTTTAAAAGACAGAGAGGCAAACTACGCTACTAACGAGCGCGAGTTGCTAGCCATTGTGTGGTCCTTGGCTAAACTTCGCCAATACCTCTATGGGGTAAAGGACATAAACATTTTTACTGACCATCAACCGCTCACGTTCGCGGTTTCTGAAGGTAACCCCAACGCAAAGATTAAGCGTTGGAAAGCGCGTATTGATGAAACGGGAGCCAACATTTTTTACAAGCCAGGCAAAGAAAACCATGTGGCAGATGCCCTATCAAGGCAAAAATTTAACGCACTCGAGAACGTTGAGCCCGAGTCAGACGCAGCGACAATCCATAGTGAGTTGTCATTGACTTACACCATAGAGACTACAGAAAAACCGGTAAACTGTTTTAGGAACCAGATCGTCTTAGAGGATGCACGTTTTTCCTTTAAAACGAAGTTTCATCTCATTTGGCGAAAAAACGCGTCGCTCGTTAAGCTTTACAAGCTATGACTCCCTTGTCGAGGAAGTGAGGTCTGTCATAAATCCAAACGTGGTAAATGCAATCCATTGCGACTTGCCGACGCTAGCGCGTATCCAACATGACTTGGTAAAAAGTTTCCCTCCGACAAAATTCTGGCATTGCAAGAAAATCGTAGCCGACGTATTCGACAACGGTGAGAGAAGGAAAATCGTCACGACTGAGCACAATCGAGCGCATAGAGTTGCGCAAGAAAATATAAAACAGGTTTTGACCGACTATTATTTCCCGAAAATGACTAAACTTGCGAACGAGGTGGTTCTTAACTGTAAAATTTGCTCTAAAGCAAAATACGACAGACACCCGAAAAAACAGGAACTTGGAACGACACCGATTCCTTCGCACACGGGAGAAATGTTACACATTGACATTTTTTCCACCGACCGGAAACATTTCTTAACTTGCGTTGACCAACTTTCGAAATTAGCGTTTGTCCAACCTATTGCCTCACGCACCATAGAGGACGTAAGAGCACCCTTGCTAATGCTGTTGAATGTATTTCCTTAAGCTAAGCAATTATACTGCGACAACGAACCATCGTTCAAATCAGAAACCATAAAGTCCCTGCTGCTTAATAATTTCGGGGTGATCATTGCTAACGCACCACCTCCACACAGCACATCTAACGTTCAAGTGGAGCGATTCCATAGCACCCTCACAGAAATCGCGAGGTGTCTCAAACTTCAGAGAGGAATTCTAGACACAGTGGACCTCATTCTCCTGGCCACAGTTGAGCACAACAGATCAGTGCACTCAGTGACCAACAAAAAGCCATCGGAGCTACTGCATGCCGCTGCACCCCGACTCCAACAAGACATAAGTGGCAAAGTCGAGAGAGCGCAGGATGTTCAGAACTCTAGGATCAATCAAAACAGACAAAATAGAGTCTTCGAAGTTGGCGAGAAGGTTTTGGTTAAAACAAACAGGCGACTCGGTAACAAACTCACGCCCCTATGTAACGAGGAAAGGGTAGAAGCGGACCTGGGGACAACGGTCCTCATTAAGGGGAGGATGGTCCACAAAGACAACCTACGTTAGGATTTTGGAGTCCTTGCAAAACTTTACATTTTTTATTTTACTTATACCCGTTTGCTATTATACTTTAGGTTTTTCGGGTTGATACTTCTATTACTGACCACGACGACAGCACGAGTCACGGACTACTCGCAATCGGACTACATACCAATCTCTGACGGGGACGTACTGGTGTGGGAGGACACGACTATCTGAGGCATACGACAAACCTAACGGATTACACAAGGATGGCGGACGAGACAACGAAATTGGCGGATAGGTTTCCTCAATCCCACATGCGGAAGCTGCTGGAAATAGACACCGAACACGTACGAGACCTGTTGTCCGCTCTTAAGGTGCATCATCGCATGGCAAGGAGCTTAGACTTCTTGGGGACAGCCTTGAAGGTTGTCGCGGGCACCCCGGACGCTAACGACCTACAAAACACAAAAATAACTGAGGCCCAGTTGCTAGAATCCAACAATAGACAAATTGCTATTAACTCTAGAACCCAGAGTCAGATCAACAAACTAACTAACACTGTAAATCAAATCAAAATCAAATACAGATACCGCCCACTTGTATGAAATTTTGCTGACAAGAAATATAATGATTATAACCGAAATAGGAAATCTCATGCTCACAGTAAATCTAGCCAAG